>LR749907.1:958654-1294866 GCA_902729485.2 Mus minutoides
GACAGAGGTCACGTCGTGGTTAGAAAGCAGTAAAATCCAAAGCTGGGTTACAGTGGTTATCTTCAGAGTCCACCGTGGGCTGACAGTGGTTATCTTCAGAGTCCACCGTGGGCTGACGTTCGTTCATTTCTTTGTTCCTTACTCCACTGTACGGCAGAGATGTTCACGGTTCCTTTTGTATTTTAATACATTCAGGCTATTTATTGATGTCTCTTGGAAATCTTGCCATGTGGCTGGCACTGCAGTTCATTAGTCGTGGCTTTCTGCTTCTCCCTGGCCCAACAACACCCCAAATGGGAAGAGAAGAGGAGACAAGCACAGGTTCTATGAGGCAGATACAGGCAAACTGCACAGTATTCACGTAAGTAAATGCCATGTATGTAAATGCCATGGTGAAACCTACCACTCCCTATACATACTACTGATTAAAGGATAACTTTTTTAAAATAAGCACTTGAGCTGGAGGTGGTGGTGCACCCCTTTAAACCCAGCACTCAGGAGGCAGAGACAGGAAGATCTCTGTGAGTTCAAGGGCAGTATAGCCTACAAAGTGAGTTCTAGAATACCCAAGGATACCCAAAGAAACTCTGCCTCAGAAAATCTAAAACCAAATAAATCATGATGATTACGCTGATGATGACGATGACGACAATGGCGGAGGTAGTGGTAATGGTGGCATAATAATAAAAATAAGGACTTGAGATTGTTCATAGAAACATGTACCTAGAGTTGAAGATGTCCCTCCCTGTTGTTGTAACATTAAACAGACATTGCTCAACCAGGAACAGGCTATACCCTAAGGCATATGACCAGAAAAGAGAATATCAGTTCAATGAACACTTAAAGATTTAGCCTCTTAAGCCGGGCGTGGTGGCGCATGCCTTTAATCCCAGCACTCGGGAGGCAGAGGCAGGCGGATTTCTGAGTTCGAGGCCAGCCTGGTCTACAGAGTGAGTTCCAGGACAGCCAGAGCTATACAGAGAAACCCTGTCTCGAAAAACCAAAAAAAAAAAAAAAAAAGATTTAGCCTCTTGATTATTATATCTCTGGGCTAACTAGTCACCCCATTGAAATTCAGTGTCTAGACGTTGGAAGTCATCCACCCCTCTCACACACCCCTCCATCTAATAGCTCAGTTATTTGAACCACAGGGGTCTCATTCATCTCCTCCCATGTCTCCCTAAATATTTAGTTAATTTTTGAACTAGCTAAATGGCTTTCTGTGTGGGGCAACAGACATAGAAAAGAAAAAAAGCATGCTCTGCTGACTGATCCCAGAGAATGTTCTAGTATATGCCAAGGGGAAGGAGCATAAAGTCCTGGCAAGGGTAAGATGTAAGGTATTCTTGATACATCAGCAGAAATGGTTTATCCCAGATGAGTTAGAAAAGGCAGGGTGTTTGGGGAGGCTGGAGAGATGACTCACCAGTCAGAGCAGAGGACCAGAGTTCAGTCCCAGCACACATGGTTCCAGTTACACTTCTAGGTCCAGAGGATCTGATGCCCTCTCCTGACTTTAGCAGGGACCAGGCGTACATGTAGTACACATGTGTATATGCTGGCAGATACTCACACACATAACATAAAATAAATTAACTAAACAAACAAAAAAAAACCGTTCTTTCATATAAAAAGCAAGCAAAAATGAGGGGCGAGTCTCCCCAACGACCTTAGATGGGAAGAAAGGAAAAGAAAAAAAGCATGTTCACATACATAAAATACATTTCTTTCCTTTACATGAATCTGTAAACCTTTCCTGGTCCTCTTTGAGGAAGAGGCCCAGTGGCTGAGCAGGTCAGCATTAAGCAAATGCCAGCCCTGGTGTATGGGACAGTGGACTATTGCCACGACAGGACACCTCCTTCTGTACCCCACAGTACAGTGGCTTTCTTTCTTTCTTTCTTTCTTTCTTTCTTTCTTTCTTTCTTTCTTTCTTTCTTTCTTTCTTCCTTCCTTCCTTCCTTCCTTCCTTCCTTCCTTCTTTTCTCTTAAAGATTTGTTTATTTTATGTATGTGAGTACACTGTTGCTGTCTTCAAACACATCAGAAGAGGGCATCAGATCTCATTACAGATAGTTGTAAACCACCATGTTGATAAGAATTGAACTCAGGACCTCTAGAAGATCAGTCAGTGCTCTTAACTTCTGAGCCATCTCTCCAGGCCCCATCCATAGTTATTTTCAAGACAAGCTTTTGTTTTTACTTCTCTAATCACTGTTTGCTTAAAAGTTGCCATTTTGACAATCTTTATCTCTTTCTCTCTCTTAGGTTTTATTAAGCCTGAGATTGGGAATAAGCTAAATAAATAAACAAACACACAAACGAACAAATAAACCTTGTGTATTCTAGAGGTAATCTCCCACAGATTCCCAGAAAGCCGACACACCACTCAGTTATAGAAGGATGAAACTGTGGCCTGGCATTCATCATAGTTGACTTGGGAGGAACTCACAGGACAACATGGAAAGCATGTGAAATTTAAAAAAAAAAAAAAAAAAAAAAAGCCGGGCGTGGTGGCGCACGCCTTTAATCCCAGCACTTGGGAGGCAGAGGCAGGCGGATTTCTGAGTTCGAGGCCAGCCTGGTCTACAAAGTGAGTTCCAGGACAGCCAGGGCTATACAAAGAAACCCTGTCTCGAAAAACAAACAAACAAACAAACAAAAAGAGTGGGCTGGGGGTGTGGCTCAGTGGGTAAAACTCTTGCGGCACAAGCCCAGCGGCCTGAGTTCGGATCCCCAGAGCCCATGGTAACAATCTCTTTGCAGGCGATTGTAGGTTGTGTCAAACTGAGAGTCAAATCCACCCAGCTCACTTGCCTTCCGTTTTGTGGCTCCCCAATGGGGACAGGAGGCCCCGAGAGCTTTCGTTGATTTTCTTGTCCCAGGGTCCCACCACTTCATAGTGTAGAATAGGAATTACGGCAATAGAAAAGGAGATGTTAAAAATAGGCAGAGGCAGGCGGATTTCTGAGTTCGAGGCTAGCCTGGTCTACAAAGTGAGTGCCAGGACAGCCAGGGCTATACAGAGAAGCCCTGTCTCAAAAAACCAAAAAAAAAAAAAAAAAAAAAAAACCTTGCGTAACATTATTCAGACAAGTGTGATAGCCACGTTTGCTGGATCTTCTCTCCTCTCTGCTGCCTGTCCCCTCTCTCTGCAGATGTGGAGTCTGCGCCCCTGTAAGGCCGATCTCTGTCTGGGCCCCCGTAAGGCCGATCTCTGTGCTGCTTTGACTCAGGGTTTTCCCATATGAGGAGCTTGGAGCCTATTTGACATCTGACCTTTTTGGCAATTGCTCACTTGCTTAGCGTACCACGGCCTCTGGGGCTGTATCTGCTCGGCTGAGACCACAGGTTTCAGCATCTCTGTGATGTAGGAGGCTTCTGCTGGTCCTGGTGCACCCCAAACTATAGGACACTCATTTGAGAACTGGGGGGTAAGAATGAAGCTCCTGGCTGAGATGTTGACAAAGCATATATCTTGAAGCAAGTTCAGCCCTGCTGTCCAGTACCCTAGACTGACCTTGAACTCACTCACGATCTTCCTAGTTCCACCTCTCTAGTGTTGGAGTGAGGGACACGTTCCCCCACACCCAGCTTTGGAGAGTTATGATGACATAGATCTTTCTGATCACTAGGTCCACACTAAGGTGCAGCTAAACCAAAGGCCTCACACTAGAATCTGGATTCGCTGCCCCCAGGGGGGCGGGGGGAAATCAAGATAAGATAAACCCTTCCCGTGGCCATAGCACTGGTTATGTCAGAGATCTTTGCCCCTAACCCAGGGCCTTGACTCATCCAAGTGGCTGAGATAGTCTGCAATTGCACAAATTCAAGTCCACTGATCTCCGTCTCCATTCCTTCTCCCTCTGCTGTCCTATAACAGAAGCCTGTACTTTCCTTCCATTTCACCTGCTTTGGAAAGATAGAATAAAACCTCCACCTGTTCTAACAAACAAAATACAACAGATAACCCGAAGTGTGAAGCCAAGGCCATGTGAATAACTGCCTTGCGAGATGCACAGCCGATTTGGAGTGGAAATACGTGGGCTGGCTGACAGTGGGAGTTTCTCACCATGGAGTGTTTTTAAAGAGACGTTTGCAAAAGGGAAAAAGAGGAGGTGAAGTGTGGAGATGGGGCTGTGATTTCTCTAAACATCAGATTGCTAGTAATCTATGGAAATGCCACTTGCAAATATTGAAAACCCCCTTCTAAAAAACGTCCATGTTGATCTGATATGAAATGGTAGCCATCGACACGTCAGTCACACGTGGGGAAAGATGGGTGCCAACTGTACAGGAAGGGAAAGTGATTCTGTCCTGAAGGAATGAGGGATCATTTGAGATGTGATTGTCTACAATGACAACAGGAAGGGGTTTGAGGGCTTCTGAGTTCATCGCTGACACTGGATCTTCTTTCATTGGCAACAGTTGTAATGGGTCCTTCTTTTGGGATCTATTCAGTCATTGGCATCCTACAGGTGAGGTAAGCATTATTTCTGGTGACAGCTTGTAAATCAGACATGGAATCAGTTCAAGGTTTAAGTGAAGACCCTTACATGGCCTTTCTATTTGGCTTTGTTTTTGCATTGTTATCAGAGTATGCCAAAGGTCATTCTGAGCTCATAGTGTTGGTGAGATAACAAAACTTTGGTTTCTTTGACCTACTCCTTCATCTGAGGAGTTTTCCATTTGACTTTGCTTTGTGTGAGTGTTTGAGCACATGTAACACAGCGCATGTGTGGAACTCAGAAGACAAATGGCAGGGCCTGCTCCCCTCTTTCCACCATGTGAGTCCCAGGAATGGAACTCAAGTCATCGTAATTAGGAGCAAGTACCCTGGTTCAATGAGTCACCTCGACAGCCCTTGCAAGGATTTTAAGGCATAATATGCAACATTCAAAGCTGTCTTTCTTCTTGGGGAATTATGGGATAGATTCCCACTTTTGCTTTGTTCTTTTTCTGAAAACTCACGCATTTGTGTACCATGTTCTGGCATACATGAAAGCCCGTGTGCTGTGCTAGCAAAGCAACATCTCAGAGTCAGCGCACATCAGCAAGGTTTCTTTGGTTGAGAAAACAATTCAATGACCCCTAAAGTCTATTGGCCGAGTTAGACAGATAATATGTAAAATCCCTAATAAATGGGATCAAGAAAGCAAAAGCAAGATATGTGTGTATGTATGCTTGTCTATGTATGTTTGTATGGGTTCCTGTGTATGTGTAAATATGCCTATATCTGTGTGCCTGTGTACCTCTGTGCCTGTCTCTGTGTTGTGTCTATCTGCATCTGTGTGTGTGCACATGTGTATTTGTGTGTGTATACACATGTGTGTATATATACACGTGTGTGTGTGTGTGTGTGTGTGTGTGTGTGTGTGTGTGTGTATGACTGATACTCAGACAAGGTACACAGCATCATAGAGTGATTTGAAAAAGATAGCTAAATTTCCCATCTCCTCACAATCTAAGAAAACCTACAGAGAATCCAAACTACATTAAAGGGAAAAATCAATTTAGTCAAAGATTAAAGCCCACTTTTGGAGAAGAAGGTTTGAAATTATCAGACATAAAGCAGAGGGAAAATGACAGAAAGTCAAAGAACTGTTAGGGAGCCCCAGGGACTGGAAGTAAAGAGAGGGAGGGAGCTGCCGCACACATGCGGATGGAACCACTGCAGACATGGGGCTCAGACCTCTCTAGTCAGAGACTGCACACAACACAATCATTCAACTAAGAACAAGGAGCAGAGGGCCAAGCCTGTGATCCCAGCACTCAGAAGATGGAAACAGGGGGATCAGGAATTCAAGGTCATCTTCAACTACACAGCCAGTTTGAGGCCAGCCTGGACTATAAGGGTTTCTCTCTCAAGACACCTGCCTACACTCAAGGAGAGAGAGAGAGAGAGAGAGAGAGAGAGAGAGAGAGAGAGAGAGAGAATTATCCTATGAAGAAGCAAGGAATCTGAGCAGTTATCTACCAAATTACATTCTTTTTTTCTTTTTTTCTTTTTTTCTTTTTTTCTTTTTTTTTTTTTTTTTTTTGGTTTTTTGAGACAGGGTTTCTCTGTGTAGCTCTGGCTGTCCTGGAACTCACTCTGTAGACCAGGCTGGCCTTGAACTCAGAAATCCACCTGCCTCTGCCTCCCAAGTGCTGAGATTAAAGATGTACACCACCACTGCCCGGCCCAAATCACATTCTTGGATGATTGAGGATCCACCCAGAATATGGAGACCAAAGCACTCCCATGAGGCCAGAAAATACACCAAGGCAGAAGTCATTAGAAGCCCAGCTATGTCACAAGCTATCTGCAGGTGACTTCAGGGAAGTATGGGTGGGTCACCAAGGCAGGAATAAGGAAGGGGACAAAGACAACATCTTATATTCACTGTGCTTACAGAAGCTTGCCTCTGTGTGTGTGTTCACATGTGGGTATACACACACACACACACACACACACACACACACACATGTATGCACACATATAATCCCTAACATAATTTAAAATCCATCATTTACATGCTTGTAATCCCAGCATTTATGAGACAGAGACCTCAAATTTTGTTGAGTTCCAAGAAAGGATTGACAATTGGAGACCAGTTTAAGCTCTACAGTGGCACTGTGAAAGAAAGAAAGAAAGAAAGAAAGAAAGAAAGAAAGAGAGAGAGAGAGAGAGAGAGAGAGAAAGGAAGGAAGGAAGGAAGAAAGAAAGAAAGAAAGAAAGAAAGAAAGAAAGAAAGGAGAGACAGAGAAAGGAAGAAAGAAAGAAAGAAAGAAAGAGAGAGAGAGAAAAAGAAAGAAAGAAAGAAAGAAAGAAAGAAAGAAAGAAAGAAAGAAAGAAAGAAAGAAAAGAAAGAGAAAGAGAGTGTGTTAAGGAGGAAGGGAAGAGAGGGAGAAAGAGAAAGAAGATGAAGATTGAACTTGACTCACGTAGGAATGAGTACCTACTGCAGTGCCTCCAGCTTCCTGCACTGGAATTATGGGAGTGAACAAGAGTCATTGACCTGGAGCTAGCCAGAGAGGCGACTCAGCAAGTGACCCGTTCTGATGACTGAGTCCCATCCCTTAGACCTACATGGGGGAAGGAGAGAACTGGCCACTGTAAGCTGTCTCCTGGCTTGTGATCACACCAGGCATACACAAAAGAAGGGAGGGAGGGAGACTCAGGGAAGAAGGGAAGCAAAACAATGTTCAAATAGAAGAGTCACTGGCCTCCTCATGGTGTTTACATTCTAGAACAACAAAGTACTACACAAACGGTGCTTGCTGTCTGTCTGCTGTCCCCTGGTCTTGCTTGGTCACTCACTCACTGATTTGTAGATTGATGTCTAAACTTTGAATCCACTTTGCTTAGTTTTTATATCCAAGAGTGATGACTCAGATTTGAGAAAAACTTCCAGCTGGTTCTTAGCTGGCAGATGGGACACAGGCCGCTTTTTGAGCTGTTTCTTGCTGTCGTTTATAGATTTCCAGGTACCTCAGCACAGAGATTAAATATGGAACGACTTGGTACCTCACTACACACTTGTGTCTGTCACTTCCCTTTCAGGCCCCTCACTGGGGACTCTGAGCCTCTACTCTGCTCTTTCTCTAGAGTTGTGTTCTTGTCAGCCCAGTAAGTGCTAGACCAACTCTTGTCACACTGACTTCTGAGAGTGACACCCTCTGATCCTGCCTAGTCACTCTTACGTATTTTGATTGCCTGTCACACAGACTTAACACTCAACAGACTCGCAGAAGATAGGCACTCCACCTCTTTCATAGCTGCCCCGGGATGGCCCCAGCATGAGAGGGTTGGGTAACCCTACAGATAGAGGATGGTCTCAGCTTGGTAGAACAGCACAGGCTTACAGATGAGAAGCAGCGAACAACCTTACATCCTCTCAACTGCTCAGCTGGCTGGACCAGATCCACGTGGGTCTCCTTGGTACCTCTCTGAGTGACAGCTGAAGCATCCCGCTGGAGCCTGCGCAGTCCACTCTTAACCCTTTGACTTCCCTTTGTACTATCTCACCTCTGTTCTCGTTCCCTTTGCTCCGACCACATCAAGACTAACGCATTCTGAAATGTTCTAGCCACATATCCCCATGGCCCATCCGTCCGTCCGTCCATCCGTTGCTTTGTGTCACATCCGGCAAGCCTTCCCCATCCCTCTACCACGCAGAACACTTCCTCTTCCGCTCACCCACCAGTGCCGGGTTCTCTGCTTGCCACAGCTTTATCACACCTTGGTTTTTCTCTTGCTTGTTTCTTTTTTTTTTTTTTTTTTCTCCCCACTAGAACGTCGGCACTGGAACTCTGGCCAGCTCTATTCACTCTCACCAGCACCCAGAACGGGGCTTCAGGATAATGAGTTGTTGGTGAAAGAGAAGAAGGATACAGGGAGTGTGTTTCTTAAACACACTGGACTTGAGAGGCTGCCAGGTGAACACTTATTAGTATGAGATGTTCCCAAGATTCCTTTTTATACATAAAAGAAATCCATAAGTACAGTATGTAGCACCCACGTACATTTTGTTGGTTAAATTCCATATACAAGAAGGTCAGATCCCAAAGTGTTAACAGGACTCCTCTGGTCACAGAATCACCAGAGATTTTAATTTTTTTCCCCATTGCCTGTACTTTCTAAATGTTTCATTTCCTCTATATTGACTATTTTTCTTTGATTGTTATGCAATACTTGCCAAACTTATTATACAAACTATTATGAAAAAGTATCCTGAAAAGACAAGAGTCAATCGTCATACAAGGTTCATATGGGAAATTTTAAAAGCACTCATAAGCAAAATTAAAAAGATTAAGTGAAAACCGTTGTCAGTAGGGATGAATGCAGCTGATGTAATAATAATGCTAAATACTAGTAGTTAATTTTGGCAGTAGATAATGTAATTACAAAAAAGAAAGGAGAAGCTCTCCCTTTCTATTTCTTTATTAATTCGACTCCCACACTATGTGAGCAGGGCCACCCCAGTACCTTGTCACACCAAACTTGACAGACTGTAGAATACAGAGTGTCAGGCCTCTGTTAGAGACAGCCAACTTTGGGTTCTCTTAGCTGGGAATGCCACTGAGGCTGTCTGTGGTCCCCAGGAGCTCCCAGCAAGCCACATGGTAAAAGGCTGTGGGATGCAGTATAAACCTGGATTCTTTAGTGTTTGACCTAAGCCCTGTAGACTCTTCTCAGCTCAGGAAGGAGACTAGAGAGATCCTATTTCATTCTGATCTAAAACAGTTAAGCCAGGGCTCTGTACTGAAGATAGCCACCTATGGGGTGGCTGAGAGTGCTGGGCCACCTATGGAGTGGCTGAGAGTGCTGGGCTACCTATGGGGTGGTTGAGAGAGCTCTTCTTCCAACCAATCTGTTGATAATAAATACGATTATCCAATGTAGATGGGACTTTCTAATTCACTGTCTGGAAATGCTATCACATTTAGTTTTCTTAACACAGCAATGTCAGTCAGTAATAGAGTTCTGTTCGCAAAGGCAGAGAATTGAGCATATCACATCACATACTTTAAAACTCATGACCATAAAGACTATTTCAGTATTAAACGTAGGATCAGAACTCTACCTGTGCACAAGGTAATGTCTCCTTTATTCATGCCAAGTTAGAGGTGATACGGAAATGAGTAGATCTGAGAGTTGTTAAGGGGTGGCATTGGGCATGAATATCATCAAATTACATTGTATAAGAATCTCAAAGAATTAGTAAAAAAAATGAAATTCTCAAAAAATAGAAAAAATTTTCCTATTCATACATACGTTGCTGATTCAAGATGCAAATTTTACTTACTCTACCAAGACCAAGGAGAAAGTATAAATTTCACTAATTGTACCAACATCAGGGTAACTGCAGTTTAAGTGGTTTGAGCCTAACTAGAAAGCCATAGATGTTATATTTCTAGTTCATATCTTCTGACATAATCAGTAAGATGCTAGCTTTTAACAGATTACAAGACACAAATGTTTTCTACTTTTTTTTGGTTCCTTTTCCCCATTGATGACATCAACGGAATAGAAAAAGAATCACAAAAACATTGTTCTTATTTTGAAAATTTTATTAATTTTTGAGAATTTTGAATATTTTGATTACATTTACCCAATCCTTCTACGCCTCCAGATTGGCCTTCATCCCTACCCATCCAACTTCACATCCTCATCTTTAAGGAAGAGAAAAAAACGTGCTCAACTTGTGATGCCCTGCATATTCCTGGGTGTGTGGCTTTCCCCTGCACTGTGACCAACCTACCTGTAGCCACACTCTTACTGAAAACTGACCTCTAACAGCAGCTAGGAGCTAGCTTCTCTATTAGGGGCAGGACTTCAGGCCATCTGTGCCCTCCATGTAGGGATTTGTCTGGCTTAAGCTTGTGCAGGCCTTGTGTATGATGTTAAAGCTACTATGAGTTCATATGTACAGCAGAAAGGAAGACTGGGTGATGTCAGGTACCAGACCCAAATACATCATTCTTAACCTTACCATCTAGACACTCTCAACGATGACCTACCTCCTTCATTTTTTCTTTCTTTCTTCTTCTTTCATTTCTTTCTTTCCTTCCTTTCTTTCTTTCCTTTCTTTCTTTCTTTCTTTCTTTCTTTTCTTTTCTTTTAATGAAAATACATCCATGCCCATTCAAGATTTGTGCCACGCATGCTGGTGCTTAGGTTCAATTCACTTCATGAAAGAAATTATTTTTTCCACGGGATCTAGTAGAATTAAAACATCAAGCTCGATGATATTCAGATGCAAAGAAAGATCCACGTGGACGTAGCATCCTGCTGTGTCTGCCTTGTTTTCAGTCCCAACACCTTCTCTCAACACTAAATCCCACGTTTGTTTATTAAATTATTCAATGATAAATATATACATCAGATGCCTGCTAGACTGTAAGGACTATCTAGGTATTAATGTATAACATTAATTACTAAGACAAGATACCTTACAAATGTAAGAATAATGGGCAACGTAGGAAAAACATACTTTGGATATGTTTGGATAGCAATGCATGCTAACTGAGGAACTGAAGCATATTTGAAAAAATATCTTTAGAATCTAAAAATTTACAGGAGCATAAAACAGAAGACTTGAATACACAGAAAGCTTGGATATTTGGTGATGGAACTGTAAACATTTTTCATCCCCTGAGACATTTCAAACAGGCCTTAAAACCCTTTCCTTTATCAAAGGAAGACTGGGGTTAATATTCTAGGGTAGGAATAAGCTAGGGTATGCTAAGGCACGCCTTTAATCCCAGCACTCAGGAGGCAGAGGCAGGCGGATCTCTGTGAGTTTGAGGTTATTTGAGACTGCATAGCAACCTCCAGGACTGCCAAGTGGTGACACACCGTCTCAGAAAGGCTCAGCAATGAAGAGCACAGGATACGGGCTGCTGAGATGGCTCAGTGGTTAAGAGCTCCGACTGCTCTTATGAAGGTCCCAAGTTCAAATCCCAGCAATCACATGGTGGTTCACAACCATCTGGTAACAAAATCTGATGCCCTCCTCTTCTGGAGTGTCTGAAAACAGCTACAGTATACTTACATATAATAAATAAATAAATAAATAAATAAATAAATAAATAATCAAGAGCACAGGATACTCTTCCCATAAACTACCCCATAACACGTGGGTGTTCCCAGCACCCACGTGGCAGCTCGCAATCATCTGTAAGTCTAGCTCCAGGAGATCTGATGCTTCTTCTGATCTCTGGGATCCTACACATAGCTGGTGCACATGAATTCTCCCAGGCACATGAACATACATATAAAATAAGACAAATATTTATACTTTCAAAAGCTACTCAATGAAATAACCCCAGCTGTGAAGGCCCCAACACAGAAATAAAAGGCAGGGCAGTGTGATAGCTCTCATCCCTGAACACAAATGTCAATCCCACAGCGGTGGGTTCCCAGGGATGGTGAAGGACATGAAATCCAGACAAAGGCTTAGAAGGGAGATTCTAGGAATAGTTAATGAAGTCAAAGAGGATAGAAACAAACTCATAAAGCAAAAGAAGAAGAAGAAGAAGAAGAAGAAGAAGAAGAAGAAGAAGAAGAAGAAGAAGAAGNCTTTTTTTTTTTTTTTAGTTTTTCGAGACAGGGTTTCTCTGTATAGCCCCGGCTGTCCTGGAACTCACTCTGTAGACCAGGCTGGCCTCAAACTCAGAAATCCACCTGCCTCTGCCTCCCGAGTGCTGGGATTAAAGGCGTGCGCCACCACGCCCAGCTGTAGCGCACACCTTTAACCCCAGCGCTTGGGAGGCAGAGACAGACAGATCTCTATGAGTTTGAGGCCAACCTGATCTACATAATAAGTTCCAGGACAGCCAGGGCTACATAGTTAGACCCTCTCTCAAAACAAAACAAAAAAATTAAAGGAAGGAAGGAGGGGGAGAGGGAAGGAGGGAGGGAGAGAGACAGAGAGAGACAGAGAGAGACAGAGAGAGAGTGAGAGAGAGAGAGAGAATTTCAGTACAGGGGTTAGTGAAATGGCTTTGTGGTTAAGAGTACTGACCATTCCTCCAGAGGTCTCAGGTTTGATTCCCAGAACCCATATGGTGGCTTACAACTGTCTGCAACTCCAATTCCAGAGGCTCTGATGCCCTCTTCTGCTCCTCATGGGCACCAGACACACACATGATCGCCCACATACATCATATATATAAAATAATAATATGTCAAAAACACACAAAATAAATTAAGTCAGTACAGGAAATGATAATGTACAGGAGTACAATAAAGACATAGAAACACTAAAAATAACAATAAACATGAATTAAAAGTAGAATCTGTTTCTTGGCCTTGAGTCTGAACTTGTAACTGTAGTAGACGTGACATGATTCAGATACAGGCTATCCAAGGGCAAGGCAATCAGGGACTATCTGGTTTTCTTGGAAAGCTGGTTCTTAGAACCCAGCCTCCAGGGTGTGATAAAAACCCATGGAGCCTCGGGATTGACTTAAAGGCAAGCTTCAAGATGGCTTTGATTTCTCAACTCTCTTTCTTCACCTCCTCTCTCCCAGTGGTTACAACTTTCTCACACTCTATATTAAAACTGTCTTCTACAGCTCTTGAAAACGCATAGTAGATGTGAAACCATCAGAAGCCACAGTGGCACCTCTAGCTGGCTTCCTGAACCATACTACACTTGGGCCCTAAGCCAGCTCCCCTACAAAGTCTATTCTTGAGTTCTGAGAGACATGTTCCTTTTTATGTATTCCTATTGTTACGTGTATTGTATATATGTATGATATGGGAGATTCACATACCACAGCATGTCAGATGTCAGGGGATAACTTTGTGGAATCTGTTCTCTCCTTCCACCTTTTCAGGGGTCTAGGAGATCAAACTTTTTGCCAGGCTGGTGTGACAACTGTCTTTACCCACTGAGTCATCTTGCCTGCCCTAAGGGTCAGATTCCTAAGCACTTCTTTAAGAAGATTAAGCAACTTCTTCAGCCCTTCCAAAGATTTTTACCAACGCCCTGTTCCTTGTGCTTTTCCGAGCTATGCACAAAAGTGTTTGGAACTGATTCTATTACTGCACTAGAACCTGATTCAGTCTGCCAGGGGAACTCTCAAAATTCTTAGCACAACATGTAGTTATATGTTTTGTTATGGGGTAGTTTATTTCTGCCTGGGTTTCTGCTGTGTCTCTAGCACCTTGGATAGAGCCAGGTATGCAAAAAAGGAGATTAATAAACATTTGCCAAACCAACAAGAGATTTTAGCACCTTCAACCATGTGGGTAATTCATTTGTCAACTGATCACAGAGATAATTAGATTCACACCTCAGTTACCTATCAAATCTTTAAACAATAACAAAATTGCAAAATATTTAAGAGGAATGCAGATATAGTTCTGACTCTTGCTGAATACAAACTGTCGAAGGGGCTGAAAATGGACTTGACAGTTAAGAGTGTCTGCTGCTCCTACAAAGACCCCGAGTTCGGTTCCTAGCACCACATCGGCCCATCACAAACACCTGTAGCTCCAGCACTGGGCTCCAGTCCTCTTCCCCTCCACTGGCCCCCAATCACACACACTTTTATCCACACGTGCACACATGCACACAGGAGAGCTGATAACGCAATCTCACAGACTAATTCCTCTCTCAGCAAACCTGTCGTAACCAATGCTGGTTCCTCAGGAGACCACTCCTGCTCACCGGGGAAGGACTAGGACAGGGGACTCAATGGCTGCTCACCGGGGAAGGACTAGGACAGGGGACTCAATGGCTGCTCACTGGGGAAGGACTAGGACAGGGGGCTCAATGGCTGCTCACCAGGGAAGGACTAGGACAGGGGACTCAATGGCTGCTCACCGGGGAAGGACTAGGACAGGGGACTCAATGGCTGCTCACTGGGGAAGGACTAGGACAGGGGGCTCAATGGCTGCTCACTGGGGAAGGACTAGGACAGGGGGCTCAATGGCTCCAGCTGGGCTGCAGTTAAATCAAAGCGACTTTCTTGACCAACTTATTCTTAGTACAAAACTGGCAATTTCTCACTAAGTTAATCTCTAAAACTAAATGCTTCTTTAAAACTGCTGGGTAAGTAAGTGCTCATCTACCCAAGCATAGCAGTGCGTCCTAAGCACGGGGCATAAAGCGACAGCAGGGACTGGGTACTCTGGTTGATGTTCAGGCTCTGAACTACACAAACCTAGTGGATTGCATGAGCATGTGCATATGTGCATGCATACACACACACACACACACACACACACACACACACACACACACCATACCATACCACATACACATGTATATGCATACACATATACAACACATCACACAGACATATACGTGTACACACACTTACCACATTATACACAGACACACAAATATCATACCTACACCACACATACACACACACACTTACCACATTACACACATACAGACACACACATACACCACACATATTCACATACACACAGGTGCACATATAAACACCACACACATCTACATACCATACACAAATACCACATACACATGCATACATACAACATTACACACACACACACACACACACACACACACACACACACACACGTACTGTATCCAGAACGACCTGAGAAGAAAAGCCTTTGGCAAGTTTCTCCCTATTCTTCACCCATCACACTCTCCAGAACGCAGAAAATAACTGCAAAAGTAAATATGAGATATCTGAAAATCTGATTGTTTTCTAGTTTTCTCTCTTTTCAAAATTCTGAGTTGTCCATTAGATTTATATTGGAAAAAGTACATTTGTGATTTAAAAAAGAAAACACTAGGCCAGTTTAAAGGAGAAAAAGCTAGCAAGCCTGCACACTGAATCTGTCACACTGACTCCTCGTGTGTACAGAGTGAAGCTGCGCAGACGGAAGGTGGCCGTGAGCTTGCAGGGCAAGTGTTGGAGAGAACCAACATTTCACACCTTCATCTTCACAAGAAGAAGATTTATGGGTACTTAATGAGATCAGAGGATGTCACCAGAAGTACAGTTTTAAAGAATGAGTTCACAGGGCCAGGAGCAGACTGGGCAAGCACCCTCCACAGGGTTTCCAGGCCTTGGGGACAGGGTCCTGAGAAAGGCAATGGAATCTCCATTTCTGGAAGACAACTAGTCTCTGGACTTCTTCTTGTTTTCTTTTCTTTTGTTTTGTTTTGTTTTGTTTTGTTTTGTTTTGTTTTGTTTTTCAATACAGGGTTTCTCTGTATAGTCCTGGCTGTCCTGGAACTCATTCTGTAGACCAGGCTGGCCTCGAACTCTGAAATCCACCTGCCTCTGCCTCCCGAGTGCTAGGATTAAAGTCATGCACCACCACTGCCCAGTGTCTCTGGACTTCTTAAAAAGAACTAAGCATGAACTCACCAACCAAGGCAAGGAGATTTTCCCCAGTAGCCACTAATCTCTAAATCCCTTTTGAAAATGGTCTAAGGCAACAATAATCTAATAACTAATACTCACCATGATACATCTTAAGACTGTGTGTGTGCCACATGTGTGTGGATGCTTATGACGGCCAGAAGAGGTATGGGATCCCCTGGAGTTGCAGTTACAAAACAGTTGTGAGCACTGTGATAGAGATGTTGAGGTGCAAACTTGGGTGCTCCGAAAAAGCAGTCCACAGGTGACCAGGGAGCCATCTCCCCAGCCCATGCACAGTAATGTTTTTGTGTAGAAGTCTCCTATGACTGAATAATTAAGAGAAGAAAATCAGAGCCAATATCAATGGAAACAAGAGGAAGCATCCGCTTCCCAAAGTTCTCTCTTCTTTTTTTCAGCAGACATAAATTGAGCTCCTACTGAATACAGACTGTGCATTCAGTGCTGGAGGTGAAGGGTGACCCACACTTTCTTGGAAGTG
This sequence comes from Mus minutoides, assembly GCA_902729485.2. NCBI lineage: Eukaryota > Metazoa > Chordata > Mammalia > Rodentia > Muridae > Mus > Mus minutoides. The sequence continues at coordinate 975,003 of LR749907.1, forward strand.
CACTCCAGCGGAACTGGCAGGGGGAAATGAACTATCACCATTGTGGTCAAGGGTAGGAGGTATTCAGAGAAAGCTGCCAACCAGAAAATGTAGTTTTGTTTCAAGGACTGAGACCTTCTTCTCTGAAAGAGAGAAGGTAAGCCAAAAGTAGGCTCTGTGGAGTCTTGGCCTCCAGGAGGCATGGGTGGTTCAGGGCATTATAAACAAGGGTCACTAAACTGACAGGGTAGAGACTGCTGTTGAGGTGCCCATGAGGCAGGAAGAAGGAGGAAGCTTTAGTGAGATAGGAAACAGCTGGTCGCAGCACCACAGGCTGGGGTGGAGAGCCCTGAGTGAGGAGGGGTCAGGTGAATTCAAAGCTGGCTCTGCTCTTCCTGTGACCTATAGCACTGGTGAGATTCGGAGTCTTTTAAGACCCTCATTTCCAGCCTCCCACGAGGAAGAGCAGTACTGCAGGCTCAGCTCTCTCGAAGCCTAAAGCTGAGGGAAGCATTACAGATTAGGAAGCAGTGGCTGAAGGATCAGGCCAGGCCATCCAGACCCTCGTAGGGAATTCTGAGCCCGTCTAGACCATGTCTTGAAAATGGTTACAAGATCCGAGGAGGTGGTTCCGTTGGTAAAGTCCTTGCCATGCAATCCCAAGGACCCAGAACCAGGAGGGTGGAGACGGGAACACACTTGAAGCTTGCAGGTTCACCAGAATATCCAACTGATAAATTTCAGGTTCAGTGAAAATTAAGGGTGACGCTTGAGGGTATTACAATTACATAGACTTTAAAAAAGAACTGATGCCACCCACGATGTTGACTTGAGGGTAAAGGTAGGAGGGTCACGAGTTCAAAGTCATCCACAGTTTACACGGTAAGTTCCAGAAGACCTTGGCGACAGAAGTGTCTGTCTCAAAAATATCTCAAGGACTGGGGAGACCATGGAATGAACAGAAAAATAAGCAAACATGAGAAGGATAGTGTCGTGGGAGGGGACCAAACTCAGAAAGAGAAAAGGCAAGCAAACAGGCCATGTATCCCCCTGTATATGTGCCCACTAGCATAATGAACTGTATAATAATATATGCCATTATACATGTATTAGTGAACTGCTGTAAGTGTGAGCTAGTATAACCTTTAGAAAGGAAACCGAGAGGTGACAGTGGTCAGGCAGTGAAGAACAAAGAAAGGCAGGAGAAGGGCAGGCGAGTTGGGGAAGGGATTCAAAGATGGTTTCTGCCAGTTAAAAAAAAAAAAAAAGGAAAAAGGATATTGAACAATTATTTATGGTTCAAACGATAGACACACACACACACAGAAGTATTGAGTTACTGTTGGGTGTGGTGACTTGGCCCTCCTGCACCTCATGTTGTGGTGACCCCCAACCATAAATTTATTTTTGTTGCTAGTTTATATAAGTATAATTTTGCTACTGTCATGATCATAATATAAATTTCATATGTGCAGTATATCTGCTATGCGACCCCTGTGAAAGGTTTGTTTGACACCCCCTCTCAAGGGGTCTCAACCCAGAGGTTGAGAATAACTGCTCTTGTCCATTCTGGGATACAGAATGAGACCCAGTATTTGGGGGGAGGGGTAAGGGAGTTCAAGACAGTTTCTCTGTGTAGCCCCGGAACTCCCTCTGTAGAACAGGTTAGCCTCCAACTCAGAGATCTCTCTGCCTGTGCCTCCTGAGTGCTAAGATTGAAGGCATATTCCACCATGCCTATCTTGAAAGAAAAAAAAAAAAGCATAGCCTATGAGAGAGAGAGAGAGAGAGAAAAGCTTAGCCTGTTCTACAGAGAGAGTTCTAGGGCTACACAGAGAAGCTCTACCCTGAACTCTCCCCACCAAAAAAGACTGGGTCTCATTCTGTACCCCAGAATGGACTAGATTAAATAGAAAACTACGTCAAACTACACTGAAAAAGCTTTACCCTAACCAGTCCTGCAGCCCCTCCGAATGGGTAAGCTCCCACAGGGCCCATTCAGATTGATGCAACGTGACCAGCCTTCTACTGAATATGCTCCCAACACCCAGACACCCAGACACCCAGACACCCAGACACACAGACACCCAGACACCCAGACACCCAGACACACAGACACCCAGACACACAGACACACAGACACCCAGACACACAGACACCCAGACACCCAGACACACAGACACCCAGACACACAGACACACAGACACCCAGACACCCAGGACGTGGGTATTGCCCAGGTGGCTCTGCCACTGAGACCAAGTGTAAAGGAGGTGATATCTGACCAGAGGCTGTAGACAGACCACACCCACCCAGCTGGGAGGCACATCTTCCTTGAAGGAGGATCTGGGGCACACACTCATGTTTACCACAAAGACTGTAGTTCTAGCGACTAAATACAACTGAAGCCCAAGCAATGTGGATGCCTCAAAGCAAGTGCGCTCACAGTCAGCTGCCTCTTTGCTCAACAGCATCCATTGGAGAGACTCTCACTGGCTTTATTTTTATCATGTTTTGGTTGGTTTTGTTTGTTTGTTTGTTTGTTTGTTTGTTTTTCAAGATAGGGTTTCTCTCTATACCCCTGGCTGTCCTGGAACTCACTTTGTAGACCAGGCTGGCCTCGAACTCAGAAATCCACCTGCCTCTGCCTCCCGAGTGCTGGGATTAAAGGCATGCGCCGCCACGCCCGACCTTTTATCATGTTTTTATTCCATTCATCTATTCACTCATCCATTCATTTGCTTTTTAAGAATCTCCTGTAGTCTGGGGCTGTCTTCAAACTCTGTGTAGCTGAAGATGACCTTGAACTCTTGATCCCCATGCCGCCACATCCAGAGTGCTGGGATTCGGATGCTGGCTCTCCCTCAAGCCTCTCTTAAGTCTCCACGCTTTGCTCATTTTGCACCAGGTTCTCAAACTCCTGTGCCTTCTCGTCCCTCATAGCTTCCCAGATCTCACCACCTTAAGGGATTATTACGACAATCATTTCACCCTCTGGTCCACTGTGCCTGGGAATATACAATAAAAATAACTTTATTTTTAGGCTTATCTTCTTCCTTCTGGAACTTTACCTAAGCCTCTTCCTCCTGAGCCCTGGTGTACTACAGCAGCCTGCACATGCCTTCTCCAACCCAGACTTCTAGTGTGGTCCATTTGCTACCTCTAAGACATCCTGTCTCCCCAGAAAATGGAGATAGTAACTTCCTGACATGTGAATTGAGATCTCCCCCTTCCCAAGCGCAGCTCAGGGTGTTTAGCAGTTTGAACTGGATGGAGCTGCTTTGAATCCAATGAAACGAGGTTTATCCTGTGTTGTTGGCTCTCCTAATGAAAAGCTAAGCGCTTAGACTAACAGAGAATTCTTTCACTTGAACTAATAAGCTAATTCAAATGCGCCATGAAAGGTACTGTAGTATAATCCTGCACACAGACAGAAGAAAGACTCTGTTAAGACAGCTTTCAGATTTGCTCTCTCAGCCATGACTGCGCCACCCCAGAGAGCTCAGTGGTAAAGAAGACGAAGCTGGGGCTGGGGAAAAGGCTCTGTGGATGGTTAGAACCTCCGCATTCAGTCAAAAATCAGGCCTGCCTGTGCATTGCTGAGTCCCAGCATTGGGGAGCTGAGACTGGCAGTTCTGAAAGCTTGCTGGTCAGTAAGTGTAGCTAAGGTGAGACCACCATTCTGTGAGAGACCCTGGACTCAAGGTCCTAAGTCAGAGATCAACAGAGGAAACCACCTGCTGATTTATTCTGGTCTCTACTCACTGGTGCTTGGGCGTGCTTACATTCACATGTATAAACCACACACAATAAAGAAATAGACAGAGATAGATAGGTAGATAGATAGACAGATAGATAGATAGATAGATGAGTGTATGGTGATGACAGTGTTGATGGTGGTGGTGGTAATAAAGAATAAGAAGAAAGCTAGTTCAACTCAAAATCAGTTGGTGGGTGGAGCTTATTGCCAGGGGATAGGCATACGGGGATCCAGATCCTGTAGATAATGGGTAAGTTCTCTCCCTCCAGATCTAGTGGTCATCCAGGAAGCATGACCAGCAGGTGAGTGGCTGAGGGGTATGAAGTACAGATACATTATGACCATGAACCAGGTAGAGGGAAGAAATGTGTTGAAATTGAATTTGAGACAGGGCCAAAGTGCAGAGCCTTGGAGAAAGTTCAACTAAGAGCCTCAGGGAGATCACAAGTAGATGAGGTCGGACCAGTGGGGAGAGGTAGAGGAAGGACCTGCAAGGCTGTGTGTAAGTTGAACCTTTATGTGAGGACCTCAGGGAAGCCACCGAAGGGTAATACGCAACAGAAAGGCTTCCTGCATGATCGCAGTGGGTATGTGTCTAAGGATGCCAAGAGGGCATAATACCTTTCTTTCCCAAGAAGGAAAACCAGACTTTAATATTGCTATTTTATGAGTTACTTCAGGCAACTGATACAACACAGAAAGAACTGCTAATAATTCCTCACATGTAAAATAGGAGGTGTGGACATTTCTAGAAAGAATTCTCTTGAGAATGGGTTCAAAATCTAGGGTATATGTGCATGTGCACACACACACACACACACACACACACACACACACACACACACAGCCTAGACATGAAAATGGAGAGGAAGAAAGGGAAGGAGACGAACCAGAGGAAAGGGAGAGAAACCAGAAGGCAGAGGCACATGAACACAGTCAGAGCACATGATGTATTTATTTGATCAAATTGTCTTCATGAAATCATTGTTTGAACAACCAGTGTTTGTCACTTCGGAAAGCAAGCTAAGAATGACATTCAAGATACTTTAGTCTTTACCCAGTGTAAGATGTAAGGGTTGGTGAGATGGTAGGGTGGGTAAAGGAACATGTAGCCATCCCTTATACCCTGAGTTCAATCCCTGGGATCCACATGATGGAAGGAAAGAGATGACTTCCACAAATTATTCTCTGCCCCCCCCCCATGTAAAGATGCCAATAAAACACAAAGACACAGCAACATAAAAAAATTCCATAGGCACTTTTGTGTATATCCCTCTAGTTCATAAACTTAGAGAATTATACAGAAACCTTAGAAATGATCTAGTCCAGCTGCTCTCAAGCATCCTGCCCTTGGGAGCTCTGATACTCTTAAAAATAGTCACTGAACTCACAAGGATTTGGGTTTTGTGAGTTACTGCTACTAAGGCAGATTTTTGCATTGGAAAAGTTAAAGGCAAGAAAAATTGAAAGCACCAGAATGGACAGTCACTGGTTCCTTTCCTTCATGTCAGATCTCATTATTATCTTCAAGAAAATCCCCCATACATCCTGAGTGTGAGAGAAAGGTAATGTAATGATTTACATTCTTACCAACAGCTTTGTCCTTGTGGTAGACATACACTCTCTAAGGCTATCAGGGAACCTCATGATTACCTGACCACATTCTGAGAATCTTTAATTTACTCCAGCCAGAATAGCAGGACAAGACTCTGCATCAGGTTACATGGTTGCTGGGGGTGGGAGTTGGAGAGAGTTCCTGATGTTTGATGTATCTGCCCATTGTCAACATGGCTACCTGCCCTACAATTCCTTTGCATGGTGGAGTAAGATTGGTGGATTGCATTTCTTGGGATATAAAACATGATGCCCTGTGATCTCTGGCCTTTGGATGCTGAGTGTTTTTGAAAGAATGAGAATGACCTCAGACTCTGACCTTTCCCTGTCCTCTCTTCAGGCCTCTTGTCTCCTGAAAGGAGCCACTGAACCAGAGTTCTCCCCAAGGCTAGTTGGAGGGGTTAGAACTCTCTCCCCTAAAGCAAGCCATAAAGCTGGGGCAGAAAGTCATTCCAGAAGGGTTCTGCCCCATCCCTGGGGGTAAGGAATGCTGCATAAAGAGGCCAAGAAGAATCTGAGCAGACAGGCCTTGCTGGGTTCCCCGCTAGTCTATCACCAACCGTGAATCTATACTGCCGTCTACTCTTCCTTCTTCCTCAAACGTAAGCCCAAATGTATTCATCCCAGGTAAAGAGTCTTCCTGTCTGAAAGCTTTTGCATTCCTCTAAATGCTGATTAAATGATTCAAGATATGAGTCTATACTTTGATACAGGAGGGTTGTTGAAGGCCCTTACCATTGGTGTAGGAAGATATCTCACCTTCTGGTCTTCGGTGACAGAGTAACTGTAAATTTTTACTGACTTACTTAATATTAACACAGTTATCCAATAGTGGTGTTCTTGACCAGTCAGCGTCTCCTGGAGTTATTAGCCATCCCACTTCACTTGGAGATGTCACAGGTTTAACACTGAGAATCCCATGGTCAGGGGACTCCCTTGGTGCTGGGCAAATGGGAATACTTGAGCACAGAACTGTCCCCTAGGACTGTGGAGCCTTCTGCATCCAAATAGTAGAAAATGAAAGAAATCAGAAAGCACATCTAACTCCTATATCATCAACTCCCCACCATTAAAAAAAAAATCTCATCTACTTACATGTTGTGATAGGAAGTAGCTACGTGGATGGGTGGAAGGGGGCTGGTCTGGGAAGAAGAGAGAAACAGCTGGAGTCTTAGGAGGGAGGGAAGAATACACATACCTATTGAGTGGATTCTTGGATGATTTTTTAAAATTTCTTTTAGATTTATTTATTTTATGTGTGTGAATGTTTGTGTGTGTGTGTGTGTGTGTGTATGTATGTATGTATGTATGTATGTATGTATGTATGTTGTATGTGCACTACATGTAAGCAGTGCCTGCAAGATCAGAATTTGACATCCAGTTGGCTTGTGTTGAAGATGGTTATAAGCTTCTATGCCTGTACTGGCTGGTTTTGTATGTCAATTTGACACAGGCTGGAGTTATCACAGAGAAAGGTGCTTCAGGTGAGGAAATGCCTCCATGAGATCCAGCTGTAAGGCATTTTCTCAATTAGTGATCAAGGGGAAAGGCCCCTTGTGGGTGGTGCCATCCCTGGATTGGTAGTCTTGGGTTCTATAAGAGAGTAGGCTGCACAAGGCCAGTAAGGAACATCCCTCCATGGCCTCTGCATCAGCTCCTGCATCCCTCCATGGCCTCTGCATCAGCTCCTGCTTCCTGACCTGCTTGAGTTCCAGTCCTGACTTCCTTTGGTGATGAACAGCACCATGAAAGTGTAAGCTGAATAAACCCTTTCCTCCCCAACTTGCTTCTGCAAGAGTTCTTAACGCTGAGCCATCTCTTCAGTCCCCACTAACTCATATAGATACTGACATACTGATTAAATATTAAACTGTGGGGCTCAGTGGGTAATCATGCTGGCTGTTCTTCCAGAGGTCCCGAGTTCCTTTCCTGGCACCCAGAGGATCTGATGTCCTCTTCTGGTCTCTGTGGGCACCTACACTTATGTGCACAACACACACACACACACACACTGTAGAACTTATATTTACATTACTTTTGATCTAAGAAGCAGTGGCCAGAAGCCTAAATATTGAGAGTCGTAATGCTAAAAGGACACAATCTTCTTACATTTATGTGTAGAGGATTTGGGCTCATGCTTAGGCCTCTCTTGTCTAAGAGAATCAATTGCTTTAAAATGACTAGTTAAAAAACACTCTTTATGGTCTTTGTTGGAACTTTTTATTTGAAATAAAACTTGTCCAAGGAACATAAATAGAAAAAAAAAAAAGGCAGTTATTTCTGTGTGATTTGCTCACAGGGTCTCAAGAATTGTGTGTTTGAAAATATGTACTATATTGCATAATGAAATTAAAATGGAAGGTAAATAGGATTTACATTATATATATATATATATATATATATATATATATATATATATATGGTACATATACTATTTAAATATATACACAGTGTATGGTGTTTTTTTGTCAACTTTCTGAGCCTGACGCACCAAGTCACAATGAAATATAAATTTTGATAAAAGAAAGACTTGTGGCAAAAATTAGATTAGAATATTGTGTGTGGTGTCTTTAAGTGAGAAAGAGACATTTACTACAGTCTGGAGTGTTGGCACTCTGAAAGGATACTGACTTAGGGGTGGATTAACTGCTGTCTGAGGGCTTTTCAAAGGGGGAGTGAGATTTGGTTGATGGGGGTTTTTCTCTCTTATTTTTATGTTACAAAATAGTCAGAATTAAACAACAAACTCTCTAGAAAGTATAGGAGGAAAGAAGGAGAAAGAGAGAAGGAAGGGATGGAGGGAGGACTAAGGAAGGAAGAAAGACAGACAACAAGGACTGTTTTCTTCAGTTCCAAAATAAATAAATAAATAAATAAATAAATAGTGCTCCTTTCAAAGACAACAACAAAAGCTGTCTCTTAACCTTTTCATGGCTCTGAAAAGTGAATAGAACTTGCAGACTTAAAGAGCAATTGGTATTCATTTATTTTATTTTTCAAAATCCACAAGAGAACAGTTCCTTTGATATTCTACTAAAACCACAGGTAAAAGAGGTGAAGGTTAGCCAGCCCAGCGGAGGTCGGATAGACCTTCCTCAGCATTTAAAAGCCCCACAGGCAGCTTCTGGCTTCTAAAATGGAGATGGGCTACCTCCAGTCGGGAGTCTGGCTTCCTCCCTAATTCTCACCAAACATTACCACCCAATCAATTGTGTATTCATCTCCCTGGCCCTTCTATATTGGGTTTAGCCATACAGACTTAGCCCCTTGTCTCCATGAGAAAAGACACTGGCTCCCTGAAGGCATCCCCCGTCCCTGAGCTGTTTGTAGATACACCCTGCCAAATGCCTTTCCTGAGTCCAGATGTCCCACACTGGAACTTGAGAATTAAGGTCTGAGTATCACTAGGAATTCCTGTGGATGAGGGTCTTTTCATGCTGAAATGGGCACAGACAGACAGACAGACAGACAGATAGCAGGCTGGCTGTTGTCACCACTGGTAGCAGCCTCATGGGAACGGATACAGGGAGGTAGGAAATGAATTAAGTTCTTTGGGTCTCTAAAAGGATCTCAGAGCCTCACTGGCTACCTTCAAGATCGTTTTATAAAAGAGTTGAGAGTAAAACATCCTTCACAAATAGAAGAAAGTTGAAGTTTGGGCCATCTCGAGGTGACCCCGTAAATTAAAGTGCTTGCCACTAAGCCTCGTGACTGGGTCCTGTCATCCTGTCACTGGGTTTCCACATGAAGGAAGAGAAGAAGTGACTCCTGAAAGTTGACCTCTAACTTCCACACTCACACAGTGACACACACACAGGGGAGGGAGGCGGCCATTATTTATTTACTTATTTATTTATAAGAAAATCAAGGCTTCTTGAGACCCCATCTCCATGAAGACGGCGATTCCAAGCATCTAACCCCAGATCTATGTGTGTTTGTTGATTGTCTGCAACAGGGAAGCTTTCCACAAGCAATAGCAGTGTGTGGGGGGCGAGGGGGGCCTCTGCTTACATCACACTACATTTGCACGGAATGACCCTGTAGAACCCTACATAATAGAACGCTTTTCAAAGAAGAGGGGGGCTGGGGAGGCAGCACCCATTTTGGTAGGAAAATCTGAAAGAAGGCGATATGGCTTTCACCAATGACAAAGACAGAGAGGGAGGGTGTATGGCGTCGCTAGGTCGCCTTCTGTGTCCCTCTCAGGGTTCAAAGCACAGTGATTTGAGAGATGAAATGCATGGCCCCAGACTTCCAACCAAAGGCAGGAACTTCCAGTAAAATAAACTTTAAAGAGAGCTGGTTAGAGACCACCTCCACTTTGGGACGTGCTGTAGAGACTAGCTTCTCTCTCACCACTTTGGGACGTGCTGTAGAGACTAGCTTCTCTCTCGTGGCGACATTTCAGTGGTTGTGATGAAGTGTTCTGAGTTCTAACAGTGATCTTGACTAAGACTTGACCTAGCGTGTCGCTGGGCGTGGGGGAGAGAGAAAGGGACCACCCTCCCTATCCTGGATTTTCCTACTTTCATTTTAAGGATGATGATTCCCAGAACAACCACCCTATTTGGCTATTCACACTCCCCTCTGTTGAGGAAAAGAAGGAAAGACCCTACTTTGACCCCCAAAAGCTGTAACAACTTGGAAGTAGTTTCAAGCTCTATCTATTCTGAATGACTTGCCACCCTCCAGCGCTGGACACCCTTTCTCATGAAGTTTTCTGACCTGATGTCCTTTCTCCAAGACCACTAAAATGTCCCAGCTCTGTCTCTGTGTCCCTTTCCTCCCTGGGTTCTTTAGAGTTTTTTTTCCAGTGTCTACATCCCCAGCTCTTCATTAACGCATAAAATTAGTAACACCCCACACAATAGCTAATTAAATCCATGATAAATAAGATCACCAGGACCTCACCAAAAGCTTAGCCAGACAGTGGGATTCAAGCACTAATCAAACAATCAGACAGATTTGATGAGGAGTCACAGGGTACCTGACCAGGATGACCACAGAAAGGGAATGGTCTGGGACATGTAGATGCAGGCAGAGAATGAATCAACCTTGACTGTGGAAAGAGAGGACATTAGCCACCCCCCCCCTTTTTTTTTACTATGTAGCTGGTTAGGCAGTAGTATTTTACCAGTGATGGAAAACTCTGAAGGCCAAATCTGAGTGGCTACCATGCATGCGATTTGGTGTGACTATTTGAGGCCACTCTGGGACACTCAACCAGATCTGTGAACTGAGTGATATACTGGACATTCAGATCTCTTTGCCAATATAAGAATTAAATATTGCTATTTGGGGCTCTTCACAATAAGCTGGGCTAGATAATATATAATAACCTCCTCCTTTGCAGACAAGTAACATATAATAACCAAGTAACATATAATAATCATCAGAAAGCATTTTAGAAATCGGGCTACTTTTGGCAATTATATCCATCCATCCCGACACATGCCTGAATGATATCATGTGCTGAATAAGTAGATATTGTAATTTTGTTATAAAAATATATAATTGACCTGAAAATATTGTTAGGCACTTAGGTAGTAATGTGTGTATGCATAGTGTCTGTGTACATGTGTGCATGTCTGTGTAGATCTGTTTTTGTGTCTGTGTATATGTGTATTGAGGGTGAGTGCAATGTTTGTGTACTAAAATATTTACTCAAGAAACATCCTGAAACACAATACATTTAAATATGAACATCTGAATATCAATGTGCATGTATATAAGCCTGAGATATCAATATGTTGTATTTATCAGGAGCAGAGAGTACTGGAGTTTCTGAGATGTGGGTAGATTCTCATCGTATCCTTTAATCAGAGGTCAGTATCATTTACTTAATGACAGTTATCTTAAGCTTCCCTCATCAAATGCAGTATCAAGGCACCCCCACTCAACGGGACCCCTGCTCACCCATTCATAATCTGGCTGCTATTTGCTAACAAACCCCAAGTGGTTTTCATGGGCAATGGGTTGACAGATCCTCCCTGACACATTGCACACAGGGAACACGCTCAACTCAGCCTTGCAGCCCTCAGGCAGTCAGGGATGGCAGGGGCTGCCATCCGTGCCTGCCAAGCACACAGGTACCTTTCTCTGTAACCGGGGGCGATGGGTTTGTGACTGAGCAGCAACACTAAACAGAAGTTTATAAAGTCATGAGTGTCCTTCTCAGTCACAGTGTCTCTAGAGGGGTTCATATGTAACCTTAACACGGCATTGACTGTGGTGAGTGAAGGATCCTGCCAGTCCTCCCCTTGAGAGCTCTCATACTGAGGGATGGGCAGAGTGTGAGTTAATAGCAAAATTTTTATTTTCATCTTAATAGAAGAAAAGCACAACGAAGAAGCAAAGCAGGGCACACAGGCCAATGATTATTTGGGCAGGATGAGTTTTGAATAAATTTTTTATTTTATTTGTCATTCATATTGTTTTATTTTTGGTTTGGTTTGTTTTGGTTTCTGAGACAGAGTCTCACTCTAGCCAAACATATCCTGGAGCTCACTAGGTATATACTCCAGGCTAGCCTTGAATGAACAATAGTCTCTCATCTCACCCCTCCTCCCACTCCAGGGCTAGCAATACAGTGATTTGATTATTCCTGTATATACAATTTCCAAGCTCCATACCTAGAGCATGCATGTAGTTGCTGCATTCCCTTGAGAAGACCCAGATTGTCAAGGGGACATGCCATCATCATGCCACCCCTCTGGTACACAGTTGCTGCCCAGAGTTGTCCCTGATCCAGGAGGTGTATGCTGAATGGTAGCCACCAGTGAGAGATGCCAGGGGAGACAGAGCCACGAAAGTGAACGTGCCAAGCAAAACTGGCAGACTGATTTCCACAGAAAAGGGCACGGACCACTTCCTGCGGGGGGCGGTTAGGAAGAGTGAGGTGAGAGAAAGGTGAGAGGAACCTGAAGAATACAGACAGCGAGAGACAACTCGAAAAAGTCTTACTGTGACTTAGCAAGAAAAATCTCTTATTTTGTTACCTTTTCAATGTTTAAAATTTTCATTATTAGAGGGAGAAAGAGAGAGAGAGAAAGAGAGAGAGAGCTTCTTTTCCGGTTTCCGCGGCGTCCGCAGCCATGAGCAGCAAAGTCTCACGCGACACCCTGTACGAGGCGGTGCGGGAAGTCCTGCATGGGAACCAGCGCAAGCGCCGCAAGTTTCTGGAGACGGTGGAGCTGCAGATCAGCCTGAAGAACTATGACCCTCAGAAGGACAAACGTTTCTCGGGCACCGTCAGGCTTAAGTCCACCCCTCGCCCCAAGTTCTCGGTGTGCATTCTGGGGGACCAGCAACACTGTGATGAAGCCAAGGCTGTGGATATCCCCCACATGGACATCGAGGCGCTCAAGAAGCTGAACAAGAACAAGAAGTTGGTCAAGAAGCTGGCCAAGAAGTATGATGCCTTTTTGGCCTCCGAGTCTCTAATCAAGCAGATCCCACGTATCCTGGGCCCAGGCCTAAACAAGGCTGGCAAGTTCCCCTCCCTGCTGACACACCATGAAAACATGGTGGCCAAAGTGGATGAGGTGAAAGCTACAATCAAGTTCCAGATGAAGAAGGTCCTGTGTCTGGCCGTTGCTGTCGGCCACGTGAAGATGACTGATGATGAGCTGGTTTACAACATCCATCTGGCTGTCAATTTCTTGGTGTCCTTGCTCAAGAAAAACTGGCAAAATGTCCGGGCTTTGTACATCAAGAGCACCATGGGCAAGCCCCAGCGTCTGTATTAGGATGCGCCAATAAACCTGTGCTGCCGCTCAAAAAAAAAAAAAAAAAAGAAAGAAAGAGAGAGAGAGAGAGAGAGAGAGAGAGAGAGAGAACACAACACAGCTTGTGGAGGTCAGAGGACAACTTTGTGCAGTCAGTTTTTTCCCTTCTGATCCTATGTGAGCATCAGCCTTAGATTTCAACCTCTCTTAGCTGGATCACTGATCAGGTTTCTGTAGCTTTTATTATTACATCCTTAAGCATAGAGCCTAGTCCTCTCCAGGATAAAAAATCTCTATGCTGGAATTTTCCACAAAGTTCTAACCTCATTCGCTTTTCTTCCAGTACCTACCCTGCACAGATATTTTATACTTAATCATTTTATATCCCAAGTCATTATTTTATTCACAATATTGGGCTGATACGTCCCCAGAATCACCCCATGTTTACATACAACTCATCAATGGAATTCTATCACTTTGGGTTTCTTGAAGTCTCCGTGCTGAGACGGCCACACGCCAGAGATGCCAATGGAGAACATTTTCACATATTTTGTTTGCTTCCCATCCACCACCTTTTCTGCCAAAAGAGGTATGCTGTTTATTTGCCAAGTCATGGTAAGAAGAAATGGTAGAATTTAGAGCTATCCAAGGGAACTTGTGCAAGAGAGAACTTGTGCAAGCTTGAAGATCTGAGTTCAAATCCCAGGAACTGGTGTAAAGAGTCATGCTGAGTCTCCAGCACTGGGGGCAGGGCCACAGAGAAGAAGATCTCTGGAGCTCACTGTCCCTAAGGTCAGCTTCAAAGGTAGAGAGCAGTATATTTGAGTATCCTCTTCTATGCTGGCCTCTGTGTATGCACACACGAGCATACCATGCGCATGTGTGTGCACGTGAATATGTGTGTATTGAGTGTGGGTGTATGTGTGTATGCATGCATGTGTGTGTGTGCCTGTGTGTGTGTGTGCATGTGTGTGCATGCATGTGTATGTATGTATGTGAGTTTGTATGGGTGTATGTGTGTGTATGAGTGCATATGTGTTTGTGCATATGTATGTGCATGTATGTGCGCATGAATATGTGTGTGTGTTGAGTGTGGGTATATGGGTGTATGCATGTGTGTGTATGTATATGAGGTTGTATGGGTATGTGAGTGTGTGTGAGTATGTGTGCATGTGTGTGTGTGTGTATGAGTGTGTGGGCATGTGTGTGTATGAGTACATGTGTGCATGAGTGTGTGTGACTGTGTATATGTGTGTGCATGTGTATGTGTACATGTTTGTGCATACATATATATGCACATGTGTGAGTATATGAGTGGGGGAAGTGTGTGTATGGGTGTGTGCATGCATGTGTATACATGTGTGCATGAGTATGTGTGAATGTGTGTATGTGTGTGCATGTGTATGCATTTTTGGGCAAGCATGTGTGTGCTTATGTCTTTGAGTGTATATGGATGTGTGCATGTGTGTATGCATGTGCATGTGTGTGTATGCATATGTGTGAGTGTGTGCATATGTGTGTATGTGTGTGTAGGTACACTTGTATATGTAGCTGCAGGAATCCTATCTCAGCTCCCCTTGAGTGCTGGGATTACAATGGTTACCACTGCACTCAGCTTTTTTAAACCATGGTTTCTGCGGATCAAACTCAGGCCCCTGCAAGGTGAGCATCTCTGTGCCACCCCATTTCTAGGATTCTAGGCTTCTACGCCCAGATTTTCTAAGTCATTAGCCAGCAAACTCAAAGCATGCTGACTCTGAGGCTCTCCCTAGCCAAACTTGTTCTCAGTCTCATCTCTAACGTGGTTTTGGCGACACTGCACCTTCCTTACAGTCTATTCTCTGGAAAATGATTATCACCATCTTTGCATTATTGAGTGCTGTGCTGTGGCACCTCTGTCACTGTGGGGCCTACCAGGGAAAGCTCTAGAAAGCGTTAACACGTGTTAAATGCAGACGTTCGTGCCTGTCTCAGTGTTTCAAGACTGAACAGCCACCGACTCCAGTTAGTGAAGGAGGGAAAGGAAGGGGAGCAGGAGAGGAGAGAAAATATGCTTTCTAATGTCAGGAGACACCGGTTTAATTTGTTCTATGTCCTTCTAATTGTGTGTCACCTTGGGGAAAGACTTCATCTCTCTGGTCTGGGGTATTCTCAACTCGAGGATGATGGTAAAGATTGCTGATCTCCTAGAGATGTTTTTATGGCTCCCAGAGAGGATTCATTATAAGCTATTAATGCTCTTCCCTATGAGCTCTGGGCTTTATGAGGAAGGAAGAGAGCCTCGCCTATTTACTATGGCTATCAGAACATGGGAGGGTTGTAATGCCATTGCATATAATGAACTTTGAGTTGGCAATAACCAAGACACTGGGGGTTAAAATAGTAAGGACAGGGGCTGGTGAGATGGCTCAGCGGGTTAGAGCACCAGACTGCTCTTCCGAAGGTGATGAGTTCAAATCCCAGCAACCACATGGTGGCTTACAACCACCCGTAATGAGATCTGACGCCTTCCTCTGGTGCATCTGAAGTCAGCTACAGCGTACTTATGAATAATAATAATAAATGAATCCTTGGACCAGAGAGAGCAAGTGGGACCGACTGGAGCGAGTGGAGCCAACCGGAGCAAACCGGAGCGAGCAGGGCAAGACCAGAACGAGCAGGGTTGACAGGAACGAGGAAAAAAAATAGTAAGGACAGGGGCTGGAGAGATGGCTCAGTGTTTAAGAACACTCACTGCTCTTCCAAAAGTCCTGAGTTCAATTCCCAGCAACCACATGGTGACTCACAACCATCTGTAATAGGATCTGATGCACTCTTCTAGTGTGTCTGAAGACAGTGACAGTGTACTCATATACATAAAAAATAAATAATTTTTTTTAATTTGCATTTTTAAAAAATGTCCAGGACAATCCTTACCTATGACTAAGAGTCCCTGGCTAGTTGAAACACAATGCCTTCTCTGGGAGACTCTTATGAAAAGTTTGGTGTTGATCTAGAACAGGGGTAACAAAGTGGGAGCCTATCGTCAGCCTGCCTATCTGGCCTGCAGATGTATTAAACTTAAGTTATTTTTCTCCTCAAAAATATGGCATTTGGGGACGATATAGACGGCTTAGTAGTGAAGAGCCTTTGCTACTCTTCATAGAGAAGCCAAGTTTGGTTCCCAGAACTTCTACTGGATAGCTCATAACTGACTACAAACCAAGCTCTAGAGAATGGTCTGTCCCCTACAGGCATCGACACACATCTCACACACACACACACACACACACACACTTTTTTTTAAAATAGGAAATTGAAACTTTGCATTGACTAGAAACATAGCTCAGTGAGATATTCACCCAGCGCGTATAAGGCCCCATCTGACCAACAACTCAGTGAAATTTTTCATTAAAAAAAAAAAAAAATACAGGCTGGGCGTGGTGGCACACGCCTTTAATCCCAGCACTCGGGAGGCAGAGGCAGGCGGATTTCTGAGTTCGAGGCCAGCCTGGTCTACAAAGTGAGTTCCAGGACAGCCAGGGCTATACAGAAAAACCCTGTCTCGAAAAACCAAAAAAAAAATCCAGATTCTTGAGTAGGGCATAATAAACTAGCACTGGAAATACAGATCTCTGTGACTCCAGGCCAGCCTGGTCTATGTGGCTAATCCACAGCCAGACAGAGACCCCGTCTCAAGGAAAATTAAGATTTCCAGATTCCTGGAAACTTCTTTTTTAAGATCTGGCAGCTGAGGACCCTGTTTTTGTATGAAACAGTCTGACATTATTCAGGGCAGCTAGACCTTTAGGTGTGCGCTCTGCCTCCTATAGGCCCCTAGGGCTCCCTGTCTTCTCCTGCCACATGGCTCAACTGATTTTAAGATCATCACACTGAATGAACTCTGGGCTGTAGGTCATTTTGGTAGGGGGAGCAGAGCCAGCACTGTTGAGGGTGTGGATTCTGATAAGGCAGCAAGGACGCACAGGGGGTGATGTCTACTGTCCTCTTGGAGACCAAGAGCCTGCAGCCACATTCCTTTCCTCTTCTAATTGCCACATGCTGAGGTTTCACAGGGACATGAGGCTGTGCTGGAGAGATGTTCCTGGCATGTGCTGTACGGAAGCATTATCACTCCCGGAAAGTCTCCGCGTTTCAGAGAACCCAAAGGCCTGATTCTCCTTCCAGAAACATCTTAGAAAGACACTTTCAGGATGAAACAGTGAAGGGTACCCAACCTCCAGGGAGACATAGGCTCTTTGCCCTTCCTGCCTCTCTGGGACAAGTTCATTCTGTGAGCTTACAAAAGTGACAAGACCTCAGAATGCTTCACCTGAGAGACAGTGTGGAATGGGGCTTTGGGGCTCTGGATAAGCCTTGGTGACTGTTCCTGTGGCCTTCAAGGCTTCCTCTCAAGCCAGCAATCTGTATAAGTGAGTCCAAGTCACCAGGACATTTGTCCTGTGTGCTGGGAGCAGATTTACTGGGGTGGGGACACTCTGGATCGCACCTGTGGCCTGGTTACTTACCCTGAGTTCTTCACCTCAACTTCCTGTCAGGCCCATGAATTCCTCAGGGAAGACTCAAATTCCTGTACTGGACACCCACACAAAGCTGTGAAGAGAGGCAAAGAATGCGCATTGGGGGGTGGGGGCAGGGGATGGGGGGGAGGAGAGCAGACATGGGTGAAGGAGAAAAGCTGGGGGGGGGGGGGGGGAATATGCCGTGGTGGTTAAATCGTTATCTTCTTTGAATTCTTTTAAAATAAATATAAAAAGACAAGTAATTTTCTCACCTAATTTGCTGGTGGAGCTGATAATTAAGTGTCGCCCGGCTGCATCACCAGAATGAGTTCGTGATACTTGCTGCAGTGGCTTTGCATATTTAAGGAGGGAAATGTTCTTTGTAGCACGGTAAAAATATCGTTTTTTTATGAAACTCTCCCTCAGGCGATCTTGTAGCCTCCATTCCCTGTTTAGGGCCCTGTGAGACTCTGAGATAAGACAAGATCAGCTTGGCGCCTAAATGCTCTGTTGGTCCACTTCTGGAGGAAAATCCTGGATTCGGGGATCTACAGAAATTCCAGCTGTTTCCAGAAAAATCTGTTCCCTGTGCATCTATGTGTGTCTCTCTTTCTAAATCCTTGGAGGTCAAAAATAGAGAAGACAGCACAATGGTAAGGTGCTCCAGCAGCCTGTGTGGGAAGCCTGGAGCCCTGTGCACACACTGGGGTATGTTATTCAAGTTCCCCAGCCTGTCTCCTCTTCTCCAAACAGAAAGTATAACTCATAGGGATTGGGTCAGGTTGCATTGAAATGATTGAATATAATCTAGAGAGAATCAGACAGCTGCAAAGTGTAGCTATGTGCTTAACATCATCACCAATATCCTAGGTGAGCCCACAGTGGTGGCATACCAGAATAACTAGATGAAATATTTTTTTTTAATTTTTATTTATCTATCTATCTATCTATCTATCTATCTATCTATCTATCTATTTCTTTCTTTATTTGTTTATTATATGTAAGTACACTGTAGCTGTCTTCAGACACTCCACAAGAGAGCATCAGATTTCGTTACGGATGGTTGTGAGCCACCATGTGGTTGCAGGGATTTGAACTCAGGACCTCTGGAAGAGCAGTCGGTGCTCTTAACCAGCCCTAGATGAAATCTTAAAATATGTCACCACCAGTGGGTTTCACACTCAACCAAGTGGGGGCTCCCAAGTGTGTCCTGGTGAGCTCTCTGAAGGTCTCTTTGTGAATAAATGTTCAGAGAGGCCTGAGAAACATGGAACTGGGCACTCTGTCACAAGCTGGAGGAAATAAGGGTTAGGACAGCGATGGCCCCTTGAGGACTCAAGTCAAATGCAGTCTAAGGGCCCAGCCATTCCTCACCGAAGCATTTACTTTAAGTCTAACAAATGCTGTGTTTATAATGGTGGTTGCATGTAAGTGAGGTATCTCTCAGCTCCCAGATTCTTGTTTGTCTTCTGTTTTGTTTCTGAGATGGAAGGGCCGTAGATCTCATGTGTCACCAAGTATGACCTTGAGCCTGCTGATGGCTCTGCCTCTACTGCATATGCCTGGGATCACATCCGCTTTATGTAACGCTGAGGAGTGAACCCAGAGCTCTGTGTGTGGTGGGCAAGCTCTAGCCCCAGACATGTTTGTCTTTTAGTGAGTTTTGCAGCTAATCTTGGAAGTCGCTCTTTAGCAATAATTCCCCTCTAGAGCAGGAATTTGATTCCAAGACAACATCTGGAGATACCTATTAAAGCTCGGGAGGCAAGGAGCTGATTGCAAAAGGCATCTGGTACTTAGAGGTGAGAGATGCTGTTACCGTCCCACAATGTACAATGCCCCTAATAATTATCTTACCTCAGGTGGAAACAGAACAAAGGTTGAAGACTCTGCCTGCAGATAAGCCTGTGAGATAGAGCCCCACCCCCCCCACTAAGGTCCGCAGGCTCCTCTGTGTAGTAGTATCCTCATCTGTACCCCTTCAAAACCCAAATGTTACCTACCAGCCAGCAATTTTCACTGTTGGCTTGTCAGGCAGCCTTCAGGGCAGGAGACAATCATTAACAGAAATCCCTTCCTTCTGTTGAGTTAGCAGCCTGCATTTCAGGACTTTTTTTTTTTTTTGGTTGGTTGGTTGGTTTTTGTTTTGTTGTTGTTGTTGTTTGGGGGGGGGGGTTTCGAGACAGGGTTTCTCTGTATATCCCTGGCTGTCCTGGAACTCACTTTGTAGATCAGGCTGGCCTCGAACTCAGAAATCCACATGCCTCTGCCTCTCAAGTGCTGGGATTAAAGGTGTGCGCCACCACGCCCTGCTTATCAGATGTCTTAAAGGGTGACAGTGACTCAGTAGTTTGGAAATGTTGAAGACCTTTTCCAGAATCCTACAGTACATACCTCGAGTGCCTGATAAAAATGAAAAAGATGAGCAAATAGGGTGCAATTTTGCACTGCTCTTCTGTGTTTGAAATATGGTAATCAAAAATCAACGAGGAAGGCTGTTAAAGAGGTGGTATGTGGACTCCCAACAGATGGAGGTTTAACTGTTGGACAATTGGCTGATCTGCGTGGCCAGCCCACCTGCTGCTGTTGCTCTTCTTACTTCTCGGTGGCTGTGCTGCCATTAGGAATCGTATGCTCCACGCTCAGCTCCAGGAACACTTTTAAAATACAAAAGGAATATGTGAGGGTTGGTGAGATGGCTCGGTGGGGAAGAGCACTGGCTGCTCAAGCTTAAGAGCGTAAGTTCAAATCCTGAGCATCCGTGTAAAAAGCCAGACATGGCCTCCTATGTGCCCGGAACCTTGGCATTGTAAGGAACAGACACAGGTGGATGGCTGGGGCTTTCCGATTGCCACTGTAGCTCTGGGTTCAGAGAGACCCTGCCTCAATTGGAATACAGCAAAGAGAGATGGAGACCCTGCCTCAACTGGAATACAGCAAAGAGAGATGGAGACCCTGCCTCAACTGGAATACAGCAAAGAGAGATGGAGACCCTGCCTCAACTGGAATACAGCAAAGAGAGATGGAGCAGAACACTCAGTGTTGTCCTTTGGATTCCACTCACACACACACACACACACACACACACACACACACACACACACACATACACACGTATTCACTCTTATACATATGCACATATAACATAGACATACATATACACAAATGAAATAAAAATTAAATTTTAAAAGGCTGTCTGAAAACTGAACCGTATCATCAGTGCTAAAGTAAATACCACGGTGGAGATTTGGGTCCAAATCTGGAAGGCTGACTATCCATGTCTGCTTTCCTGGAACCTTCATTTTCACCAAACAGTCCAGTGTTTCTTTTGCAGCTAGGAAAACGGATGATTGTGACTCTGAATCAACCATCAGCCAGGGAACATCTGCTCTGAGTCAGCTGCAGGGAAAGAAGAGACAAAAAAATAACCTGGAGTCGACGTCAAATAAAATGTATGTGGTGGACTCCTCTGCCGTTCTGTTAAGACGCCAGTGAAGAGTACACAGCATATCCTTGCCTGTATTTTGATCAATCAGATTTTTTTGCTTGCTTTGAGCTTGTTCAAGGAGACCACGCCACCTCAGTGCTGAGCAAAGCTATGACATGAGACCTCTGCCAAGTCTAAGAGCCAAGCGCATGGTAGCCGGTCAAGTCTAAAAGTCAATGCGCACGGTAGCGGGTCAAGTTGCCGGGTCCCCTCTGAGACTCCCTCTTCTCCCAGGGGAGAGTCACAGGAGTGTATGCCACTAATTGTGTAGTCTTCCTTTCCAAGTTTGGAAGAGTCTCATGGAAGCTTCCAGAAGCACTTCTCCATGGCCTCTTGACATCTTTCTATAGAACCTATTGCTGCTGCCATTTGTTTTATCTGTTTTGAGATGGGCTCTCATGTAGCCCAGGCTAGCATCACTTCTGATGCTCCTGGCTCCACCTCTCAAGTGCCAAGTGCTACAGGTGCTGAGGACCCACCTAGGGCTTTGTGCATCCAAAGCAGGGTACCAAGAGGGCCTCACATCTATTCCTAATTTTTTTTTTTTTTTTTTTTTTTTTGGTTTTTTGAGACAGAGTTTCTCTGTGTAGCCCTGGCTGTCCTGGAACTCACTTTGTAGACCAGGCTGGCCTCGAACTCAGAAATCTGCCTCCCGAGTGCTGGAATTAAAGGCATGCATCACCACGCCCGGCCCATCCCTATTTAATAATCCTAGCATCCTGTATCAGTCAGTCCTGCTCTGTCTCCTATCAGTAGTTACCGGTACTTAGCGTATTTCCTTGTGTACATTAGGTTCTCAGCAAATTTTTGTCAGTGGAAATAAAAGCATAAAATAATGGCTGAGGGTAAAGGGAAAATATAAAAGATTATGGGAACCAAATTTACTGTAATAATTTTTCATTTGATCTTGGTAAGAACAACCCTACCACTTAAGCTGCCACACCCTTGAAATAAGTGACCCAAGTGTGTGCAGATATCCGTGTGTTACAAAGCAAAGGAGAAGCCGCGTCTCTTAGCTTGTTGCTCAGCCGCCCTCCCAGGTGCAGGGAGTCTGCAATTCACAAATGATCGTGGCGTTTGCTGCATACGGTAGTGTTTGTGTGCTGGCTCAGAAGCCTCGGCGGGCCACAAATTTCTGTCACGGGTCCTGTGGCTTATCCACTCTGACAACAATATGGTGAGGTTTTTCTCCCTCTGGCCGAGGGCCACCATCGCCATCAGAGCACGCTCAGACTTGGAATAGATGCCGTAGCAGGAGAAGGTCGGGATGACTCTTACTACTACAGAAATGCGCTTCCTCACAGGACTGGGAGCTGGCTCAGGGGCAAAGCAACTCTCTGACAAGCCTGAGAACCTGAGTTTGAATCCCCAGCACCCACATAAAAAGTTAGGCAGACAGGGTAGCAAGACCGATTGGCAACAGCTAAAGGGCTTACTGTGTACTTGTGACACCCTAAGTTTAATTACTGGAGCCTACAGAAAGATGAAAGGACAGAACCAACTCCATAGAGATGTCCTCTGACCTCTACATGCACACGGGCACTCGCGCACACACGCACACACGCACACACACACACACACACACACACACACACACACACGGAACAAGGGTGTGTATTGGAAAGAGATACAGATAGAGACTGAAACAGACAGACAGAGAAACAGAGACATAGAAGGTCAATTCTTTGTTTTTCAATTTTATATCTTTTATTCAAAGATTTTCTCTTTTGAGTGGATTGCTAAGATCACAGAGATACAAGTGATGGAAGAGACCTTCCTTAAAATGGACAAGCCATGGAATATAGCTATTCACTTTTGCTGTAAACCCCAGTGACTTAAAACAAAACCATTTCTTTACATCACATTTTTGTAGGTCATCACAATTCTGTAGGTCAACCATCTGGATGGTTCTGGGCTGGGAAGTCACCCCTCACCCCCGTGTGTGTGTGTGTGTGTGTGTGTGTGTGTGTGTGAGAGAGAGAGAGAGACAGAGACAGAGACAGAGACAGAGACAGAAACACAGACATACAGAGAGAGACACACACACAGAGAGAAAGCTATAATATATTCTAGACTAGCTGGCTCAAGAAGATTTGGGGGTACTGTTTCCTGTTTCCACCTCCTTTCTTGGCTCCAGGATTATAAAAGCACACTCCACAACTTTAAGTGGATCCCAGAGATTTGAACTTGTGTCCCTGCTCTTGCATAGCAAGCCCTTTACTCTCCAAATCACTTCCCAGAACTGTCCCTGCTTTCTAATCCACTCAACTAGTCTGTATCTCCCATGTGAAGTCCTATTGATTGCCCACTATGAATAGACTGACTATGATAGAAATCTATGTTTCTTCCTGAGGTGCACAGACACTGTCCCTGTCTAGCCTTATGTAATACTGCACAGTGCCCAGTGACAGGACAGCTAGCTGAGAGTAGTCCTTACTCAAGGTTTGTTTCTGACAGAAATAGAAAGCAGGCTAATGACTGACATAAACATTGTGATTACTTTCAACTCCGATACGAATCAGCGTCAGCGTGGTGTAAATGACTAGGTTAGAGCTATTTTTACTTTCATTAGACCCTTGTCAGAAAGCATGATTCTAATAAGTGCCAAATCCAAGCTCAGTTTTCAGCCTATTTAGGTTGCTAATATTCTTCAACCTGAAATATTCATAGTAATTTTTACAGTCAGATTAAGATACAAGGTATGATTGGATGTCCTTTAAATTAGAGAAACAATGTGTCAAAAGATGACATTAACTATGTATAAGTAGATGGCATCTAAGATCATTTCCAGTGTTATAACCTTGTAACTACTGTTGGGTACCAGTAAGAAACAGGGTACAATTATTTTGACACTTTGTACAAAGGAAGAAACTAAACCCTAATAAGGATGAAAGGGGACCATACCTTGTGAGTAATTTCCTGTATCAAGTCTGATTTTGGCTGTACCCCACATAGCTCCTTAACATTGACTTTCCAAGCCGGGCATGGTGGTGCATGCCTTTTATCCCAGCACTCAGGAGGCAGAGGGAAGTTCTGAGTTCAAGGCCAGCCTGTTCTACAAAGTGAGTTCCAGGACAGCCAGGGCTATACAGAGAAACCCTGTCTCAAAAAAAAAAAAAAAAATCACTTTCCGTATGGAGCAATCAGTTTTTATTCCTATATTCGCCCAGTCAGACTATGGAAAGCAGGCATCAGGAGTGAAAGGCTGTGGGTTGTGTGAGCAGTTTATCATCGGTAAGATCAACAGGCAGTGGAAACCATGCCACAATGCAAGCTTTATTTACTGCAACTTTATATTTTAATTTTTAAATCACGTTTATCCCCCCCCCTTTTTTTTCTTTTTCTTTTTGGTTTCTGTTGTTTGTTTGTTTGCTATGTTTGTTTTTGTTTTTGTTTTTTCAAGATAATGTTCTCTGTTTTAGCTTTGACTGTCCTGGAACTCATTCAAGACCAGCCTGGCCTTGAACCCATGTAGATCTGCCTACCTCTGTCTCCCCAAGTATTGGGGTTAAAGGCATGTGACACCACTGCCATGCACATTTATTCATTTATTATGGGGATACATATGCCACAGCATGCATGTGGAGGTCGGAGCTCAACTTGCTAAAGCCTACTATCTCCTACCACTGTACGGGGCCCAGAGACCAAGCTCAAGCCATTAAGCTTGGCAGCAAACACCTTTACCCCTAAGACATCCCCCAACCTCTTTAGTGCACTATTGAAGGACACATTGCATACCCCTATCTCAGGCTATAATCAACAAGTGAACTTCCCAAGTCAGAGACCAAGAAGGAACTTTGCATGTAAAACTCTGGATCTGGTAAGAATTCAAAAGAGTGGTTTGCTTGTTTACTGAACATAGTCCTCAGTTATCACTTGCTTCTTCGAGAGGAGTAAAAGCTTAAACTGTTTTGTTACTGTTTGTACCTGAAACAGTGTCTGGACATAGAAGGTACTAAAGATACGGAGTGCTTGATTTATTAATTTGGCTAAGCAAGTAGATTCTGGTATGCTAGGTGGTCAAATGTGAGAATAAGTTAGATGGCGATTATGTCTGAAGGTCTATAGCTGAGACCGCCCCACAAGATGACAAGGGAAAAGCCTACCACAGCCCCTATAACCAGGGCCAGAGCCTTACACTGTGTGTGCAGCAGTCACGCATATGAATTATCTTCTTCCACCCACTGTGGGATCCTCGGGATTGAACTCAGATCATCTGGCTTAGATATAAGGTGTTTTACTCAGTGAATGATCTCACTAGCCCTGGACACTTCTTATATGTTCCTTTGGCCATTAAACATAAAATAAAGAATGATTCTGGAAGATGCTTATATGAGACCACAGAGCCATGTCATAGAAATCTAGTGGGTTAAAATAATTTATAAGCTATTCCAAAATCCCTAGCGTCTAAATCCCCTAAGAGAGCAGCTGGTTGGTTCGCTTCCCGTTGTACCTTTGTGCCTCCTCAGCAGTCAAAAATATTGAAAGACACGTCTGACCATCCGATGGGTTCCACCTTGCCAACAGAATTATACTGAAGATCAACTCAAAGTCATAATCGTGGGAGAGCATGAAAAAGTCAAAGAAGGATTTAGAGGGGCATGAAGTTTAGACCTGTAGCTTAGAAAAATAATTTCAGTACCTGAGAGCTGGCTCAACAGGTAAAGAAGCTCGCTGCCAAGCCTGAGGACCTGAGCTTTGATCTCCAGAACTTACCATGTGAGAAGGGAAATAGTTCTCACAAGGAGTCCTCTGACCTCCACACATGCACTATGCAGGAGTACACACACACACACACACACACACACACACTAAAACAATATTTTTAAAAAGAGAGAGAGAAAGAAAGAAGAAAAATAATTCTGGCAAATCAATAAAGCCCTCTGTAGCTTTAATGCCTCCAAATCCCACTTTATGCAGCCACTTTAATCCTGTTCGGTGTTGTTTCCTTTTCTGATTAAACTGGGAGAAAAGAAATCACAGCCCTGCATGTCCCCGTTTCTTCTATTTGCCAGCGTTTAAGACTGTAATACAAACAGGGAGGCCAGATTTGAAGTCTCGAGTTTCAATGATGAAAGAAGATGGAAAGATTTTGATAGGTTTCCTCCTGCTCCTTGGGCATCCTGAGTTCCTGTGTACCACGGAGTCTCCTGGCAGGTCTCAGTTCAGTCTGTTGCCAGGCAGCCCGTAAGGAGTCCACTTGAGAGCGTCAGTCGAATGGAATCGTGCCTGCTTGCGGACTGAAGTCTGAGTAGGTGCAGGCTTGGGTGGAAGGCTCAGTACAGAAAGCAAGCGTTCTGGTGGGATGCAGCACCCTGGGGTCTGGGCAGATGGTGATGTTTCTACTTTTAGTTATTAAAAGGGGGTACATATTAATGTTCTACTTTTCAGGGTTTGTTCAAAGCGAAAGTGCCTGACACAGAAGCTTGAGGACTGGAGTTCAGATCCAAAGTTCCCACATGAAAAGGTGAGCCTGGCCCCTGCCCTGTAGCTCCTGTAGTGGCTGGTGCTTGGGTCGGGGAGAGTCAGAACAAATCCCGAAGGCCGAACAGTCGCCGAAAACGGCGAGAGAGAGAGAGAGAGAGAGAGAGAGAGAGAGAGAGAGAGAGAGAGAGAGAGTCCAAAAATAAGGTACAGATGGCTCAGAAAGTAAAAACACCAAGGACCTGCACACTCCATCCTGGGATCCCACGGTGAGCAGTGGGCAGAAGGAGAGACCAGCTCCTACAAGCATCCTCTGACTTTGCACACACTCTGTGGCATGCAAGCACCCACACTCACACATGTATCAAACATAGGCACACACTAGATAACACAGAAATTATTTTAAATTTTTCTAATAATGAAGAAAGTGATTTCGAACAGCATCCTGACACTGAGCAGTGGCGCGCACCAGGTAAGAACTCTGCCGTACCTGTGTGTGGGGCCAGTGGGGAGGAGATTAAGAGAGAGCCAACATTCTGTTGGAAATTTGACTTAGTACAAAAATTCTGTAGGTTAGAAAAGGGGGTAAGTCAACCAAGAGCCATAACTACATGCCTAAGACTTACACAAGAAGTCTATCAAGCTAGCCCAAAGCTCAACATGGATGGGAGAAGAGGAGCCCCACCCCCAGCTAAGAAGCAATTGGCAAGTGATGGCTCTGGGCTCTGAGGGAAGGGACAATCCATTCTCTTCTGGGAGACAGTCTCTGACAGTCTACACATGCCCCAGTAGATGGTCTTGTGCACACACAGGCAGGGCTTAAGTGGATGACCAAATGGATTTGAAATATCTATATATCTTTATAATATATAAAATATTTTTATACTATTGGGAGCAGGGCAGCTAGGGGCCTGGATTGGAGGACCAGGATTTTGAAAGGTGGGTTTGACACAAACATGTTATATGAATTATGAAATTTTCAAACAAACAACAACAAAACCAAACTGCAAGTTAAGTGTTCTGGTTCCAGAGGCTAAAGAGCCCACAGTGGAGGCTGGTGCAGACTTTGTGTCCAGTGAAGCATGCTCTCTGATTTGTATGACCTTCTTTTTAAACACTTTTTATATCATTAATAGCCCCATTCCTGGGAACTCTGCCTTCATAACCTTTTTATTTCCCCGAGACACCTCAGACACCCCCACAGTGGGAGCTGGGTTTTAGTAGAAGGACTGAGGGAGACAGAAACTTTCCATCTATCTCAGTAATTCTTATATTTGTAAAGGAGTCTGCTGGGACAATCATGGTCTGATATTTCTTCATCTAAAATCTGGCATAGGAAGAGCTAAACCACTGAGCTGAATTCCCCGTGGGAACACTGAATTCATTAACTGAGTTCTGCCTTGGGAATAAGGAAGAGGATGCCAGGCAGAGTTCTTTATGCTAATACGTAAGATGTATGTGGCTTTCTAATCATGAGACTGCTTAGCTATTCTGTGTCGTGTGTTTTAAGCCTATGGCGCAGCCATCTGAGAAATCTGCCATATTTTCCCCCTTAAATGGAAGAACTTTGGCTTCCCAATCACATTAGGAAATTCATGACAACCTCTGCTGGGAAATTCACAGAAGGAAGACAAGTGGTTTTCCCTGGCAGAGAGCAGTCTCAACATCGACATGCCTTCAATGTGTTGTTTGTGTTCCTTGCCCATACGGAGAGAACATATTTCCATGCAAACTGAAATATGGTCGTATCAATATTTGTCTGAGACTCTGTTGCAGCATTTGCTCACTCTTGGCGTTAGCAGCAGACTCCCCACGTTTACAGAGTCAGCAAGTGCTCGGAGATTCTTGTTGATTTTTGCAAAATGGTTTTATGGAACTGTCAATAGTGGAGACTGTGGAGGCGGTCCCCTCCTTTTCTCTCTTTCTTTCCTCACCTCCTCAATGAGCTTATGCTCACACATACATACATACATGCACACACACACACACATGCACACACACATACATGATATATGTACACATAGACACACAGACAATTCTACAAAAGAAGTTTTAAAACATGCCAACACAGCCTTTTTCTTTTGTTTTTGTTTGTTTTCCATTTTATGTGGGAGTGTGGTGTGCATGCATGTGTGTGTGTGTGTGTGTGTGTGTGTGTGTGTGTGTGTGTGTGTGCATGTGTGAGGAGTTGGTGCTCTCCCCCACCCCACCATGTGGATCCAGGGCTGGAATCCATATTGTCAGGCTTGTGCTGCGGAACCAGCACACTGCCCCAGTTCATTCATTTAAAGGAGAAAAAAAAAGAGAAAAACAGCTCTCCAGGGACAATAACCAAGATTGACCTCTGACCCCCACACAGAGCATACAAGTAAACCCACACCAGTCTAAGCACACACACACACACACACACACACACACCAGCAGCAGCAGCAGCAGCAGCAGCAGCAGCAGCAGCAGCAGCAGCAGCAGTCATGAAACATACTATCAGGCCAACTACCAAATGTGGGCACCTGAAGCTTAATCCTATTTAGGGCCAGCTTAGAGCCCTCATTTTCATGTTATCTCTGAGAATCTGCACATCAAATGCTGTCAGCGACTGGAAACGGCCTCTGCAGGAGGCACTGTAATACCTTGTCTGTCTGTCCGTCCAGTGGAAAGGCTGATTCCAGTGAAAGCAGCCTTTCTTCGGTTTGTTT
Organism: Mus minutoides; assembly: GCA_902729485.2. Lineage (NCBI taxonomy): Eukaryota > Metazoa > Chordata > Mammalia > Rodentia > Muridae > Mus > Mus minutoides. The sequence continues at coordinate 1,004,189 of LR749907.1, forward strand.
GGTCATTTTGAAATTTTGAGAACTGCTTCTGTACGGGGGGGGGGGGGGGGGGGGGGGGGGGGGGGGGGGGGGTTGAGGAAACAGGAAGTAACGGTAGGGCTGCAGTTCGCTGAAGGAGGCAGTGGGTGGGGGCCAGGCATGGACCCGACCCACCACGAGGAGAGAAGATAAACTGCCAGACATCCTTCAGAAGGGAAGGGGGTGACTGCCTCCAGGAGGAGGGGAAGAAGGAAGGGGGGAGGGCAGGGGAGGGGAGGAACTATGTTCCCAGAGGCAGCCGGCTACAAACACTAGAAGGGTGCAAAAGTCAGGCTCAAGGCTTAAGCAGTTGCCATATAGAGATGGCTGCTGCCTCTCCAGTACTGGGGCTAACGTCCTGCGTGGACTGTAGCAGAGAGACGCCACTTTGTGCAGTGAGTTGTTCCTTAGAGCACTGCGGAGAATAGAAAAGGACTCGGTGCCCCGCCGCAGTTGCTTTGCCTTCTCGTAAAAGTGCTGGCTTTTGGCTGGAGGGTGTGCTTTTCTGCTCTAAGCAGGGTGAGAGAAAGTCTTCTCAGGAGCTGGGGGTGGGGGGTGCCTCAAGAGATCACAAGCCACAAGAGATGGAAGTGTTCCAAGCAGCTTTAATAAACACTGACGTCACTGTGGTCACACACATCTGTAATCCCCGCACTCAGGATGCAGAGACAGGCAGATCTCTGTGAGTTCAAAGCCAGCCTGGTCTACAGAGTGAGTTCTAGGATGGCCAAGGCTATGTAAGAGAGACCCTGTCTCAAACTCCCCACCCCTCCCCAAATAACCAATCAAACAGAAATTAGCTGAAATCCACGAGTCAGTTCAGAGCAAAGATCATAGAATTGGTGACAAACAAGATGGGAAGTGGCTGCTCTTGGCTTTTCCGTGGAAGTGGAAGGCGCCATGTTGTGCACACTCCGTGAGCAATGCTCTCCGTGCAGGGGAAAGAGGAAAGAGTGGTGAGAAAAGGGAGACAAAGCAGTTCCGCAGCCTCAGAACACACACACCTAGAAGGTCGGTGGCTATCTGTGACAGTTAACATTCGGGTTCACTGTGGCTGTGGCTCTGAGTGTGCCCAGGGTACCACAGTGGTCTGTCAGTCATTCCTCAGGGTTCTCTCTCTCTCTCTCTCTCTCTCTCTCTCTCTCTCTCTCTCTCTCTCCCTCCCCCCACCTCTGGAAGCACACACACTAGCTCCTTGCCCTACTCAGCTGTTCCCCCTCACAGAACCCACAGCCTCAATGCTGGTTTGTGCAAGGAAGAGACCTGAAGTGAGCCTGACCCTTTGATCTTTCTCGGGAGAGTAGTGAGTTCCACCCCCCTCTGGGTGCCCAGCACCTCTTCCTGCCTGGAGAGGAAATCCCCACTGATCTTTATTTGTGGCTCCCCTCCTAGGAAAAGAGGGCAAATGTTTTTATCATCACTCACTCCCTGAATTTCAAAAATAAGACCCTGGCGACTTCAATGCTCTGCCGCAAATACAAGCAACAGATGAATTAACTCCCAGAGAAGCCCGGGCAGCTAACATCCTGGCTGACTCTCAACCCAGTCAGGTCTACAGAGGAGGATGACCTACCACACTGATAGAAACACAGAATGAGGATAAATTTCTATCTAGGACTCTTGAACACAGACAAAATAGGTATCTAAAAATATCCACATCTATTTATTTGTATTTTATTGTTTTCAAGTATTTAAAACAATGTGTAAAAAAATAAATATAAAATAATTAAACTAAATATAAAGTGGATAGGAGAAATTAGACACAGCCTAGGTATTTGTCTGCCATCTTATTTGTTGTTTTTTTCTCTAAACTATAATGTAAATTATTTTTTATTTTTATTACATTTTGCTTTGTGTGTGTGTGTGTGTGTGTGTGTGACCTTGGAGGTCAGAGGATAGTTTACTAGAGTCTGTTCTTTCTTTCCACTGTGTGAGTCCTGAGATCAAATTCAGGTTGTCAGCTCGGTAGCAAGTGCCTTTTCTGCACGGAGCCATCTCACCACCCCCATACAATGTAAATTCTATTAAGGGCAGAAATTCATCTATTATAATGCTCTTTGCCAAAGTTAAATAATAACAATGATCACTAATAATAAAATTGCTATAGTGGAAATAGCTTTGGCTTCAATCAGGAGGAAAATGCATGTGTGTGTGCACACACTCATATATACGTATCTATGCTTATCCTTTTCCAAAGTCCCACGTGAGTTCCCCATATTCTACTTTATTCAGTGCATCCTCTCTCGAAATATTTGTGTATATTGACATTAGTGGCACGATGCACTGAGTAACTGTTCAGCTTCTCAGTGAAACAGAATCTTCCCTGGTGAGACAGAAATTGCTGCCTCACTCTGAAAGCAGATGATCCTGGCCTCCTCTCCCCTCCCCGAAAGCCCCATGTGAAGAACTGAATGCGCTTCCAGGGTGCAGAGCAAGAGGACTCCAGGCGGCTCTGGTTTCTGCTGAGTTGGGACCACTTAGTTAACTCTCCCTGCCACCCACCATGCTCTATAATTCGTCCACCCATCAGATGGATCAGTTATGGGTGCGTCTGTGGACTCCAGTGATACCTTGCAGTGTCCACAAAAAAGAAGCATTCATAACCACTAGTCCTGCCTCTCTGATCTCATAAGAGCTACTGTTATATGTGCACGGTATTCGTTTTGTGTCTACCTTATTCATCTTCCATTATGTTCATTCCACATGTTCCTTCCAATGTTTCTCATTGTTATGGTTTGTATGTGCTCAGTCCAGGGACTGCCTCTATTAGAAGGTGTGGCCCTGTTGAAGTAGGTGTGTCACTGTGGGTGTGGACTTTAAGACCCTCATGCTAGCTGCCTGGAAGCCAGTCTTCTACTAACAGCCTTCAGATAAAGATGTAGAACTCTCAGCACCTCCTCTACCACACCTGCCTGGATGCTACCATGTACCTTGATGATTATAGACTGAACCTCTGAACCTGTAAGCCAGCCCCAATTAAATGTTGTCCTTATAAGACTTGCCTTGGTCATGGTGTCTGTTCACAGCAGTAAAACCCTAGCTAAGACACTCATCAACAAGAAGGAGGAGAACTGGGGAGTGGGAAGATGGCTCACTTGGAAAGTGCTGGCTGTGCAAGCATGAGGACCGAGTTTAATCCTTACAATCCATGTTAAAGCAGCTAGGTGTGGTGGCACATGTTCAGGAGGCAGAGACAAGAGGATATCTGGGGCTTACTGGTCAACCAGCTCAACCTACTTGGAGAGCTCTAGACCACTGAGAAATTCTGGCTCAGAACAAACAAACAAACAAACAAACAAATGCACAGAGACTGAAAAGCATCATCCAAGGCTGAATGCTGGCCTCCACATGTGTGTGTACACATGTATACTCATGCACATGCATGTGCACACCACACCCACAGTATACATACATGTTCACACGTACCAACACATCATAAACATACAAACATGTACACATATACATGAAAGAAAATGGCCCATGAGGTTGTCTCTTCCTGTCTTTGCTAGGAAATGGCTTAGACAGCAGTAGCATGGGGTGCGAGCTCACAGGCCAGACAATGAATGAAGAATGATGTTGAAAGACTCTTCACTCTGCACCAAGACCTGCATCTGTGATTCCTGATGGCTGCAGTCATCAGCTGACATTTGTTTTAAATAGGATCTTTAAAGGACAGTAATATTACCCCATTATGGGGAAAACCTCCACAGGTTCTTCCTTAAAGAAAGCCCCAATTCGCACGGCGTGGTGGCACACGCCTTTAATCCCAGCACTCGGGAGGCAGAGGCAGGCAGATTCCTGAGTTCGAGGCCAGCCTGGTCTACAAAGTGAGTTCCAGGACAGCCAGGGCTATACAGAGAAACCCTGTCTTGGAAAAAAAAAAAAAAGCCCCAATCCCTTGCCTTCCTCAGTTTACCATTTGCATCTATTGAAGCCACCAGGAGAATACTTTACAGTATTACACATCATGTCTCTCCTTCCCAAGGTACAAAGGACGTATGAGAGTTTGAGTTCATAACAGCAGGTTCTAATCCCTAACCCTCCCCAAAGCTCAGCTGAGCTACATGGGTGCCATTTTTAGCGCCCTGGTTGCCCAGTGCATCTAAGAAGAGGACTCTCCCCTTTATTCCATCCCCTTAGCCACCAAGTGGACGTGGAAACTCTCACCTATAGAATGCGCAGTGTGACATTCTTTTAAAACCAGCATCAGATAACAGAACAATTAAAAAGTTACTCGTCAGGAAACTGAAGCTGAGAATTCTAACAAGTGGCTTGTTGGTAGCAACCGTCCAGGCTGAAGTATGGGACGTACTTACCACTTTCCCCCCATCCTCTGAGGAGTGTCGCTCAGGAGGGCAAAATGAGTGCAGCCCTCCTGGGCCTCCCTTTAAGAGTTTAAAAGCAACATATTGATTTTTGAGTTACCCTGCTTCAGCTCAGCTTGGCTCTCATGATATTTTTATTCCCTTGCAGATTCCTAAGTCCATTTGTTGCCGATTTTAAAAAAGTAAATCACTGTGAGTCTGTGGTGTGCCCATGTACCATTTCTACACCTACGAATGTGGTCAATTGACACCTTGAAGGTTTCCATGCAGCTCTAACTCCTAGTGACATTTCTTGCTGCAGCCCCAGTTTGTTCAAAGCAGATAAAGTGGATGGATTGATTTTAGTTGTATAAAAACCCTGATGAAATCTCTCTGTGGCCAGTCCCACAGTCTCTTGATGATTTAGAAAGGATTTACTTATGACACAAATGTGAGCCTTCTGCTCTTCCCCATTTTCCCTTTCTGCTGGGTCCATGGTGAGTTTCCTGAGACTAACAAATGAACAGAAGAAAACTCTTAGGGAAACCGGGCTGGCTACGGAGCTCTTTGATAATGTGTGTTCAAAAGCACGAGGGCCCCCGCTTCGTGTTGACATGGGTATTCTCATCATAGAACCTTGCACTGGTCCAATTAGGGTTTTTAATTACAGGTGCTACTTTTTAAAAGCACCATGGAGATGTTGAGTCAGGTTTGCAGCTCTGGTACCACTGTGGATGGCTAATAGCTAGCTAGCTAATAGCTCAGTGGTAGAGCTCTTGCTTAGCATGCATGAAGCCCTTGGTTCAATCCATAGCATTGTTAGGGATCAAAGGAAGAGGAGGAGGCTGAGGAGGAGGAGAAGGAGGAGGAGGAGGAGGAGGAGGAGGAGGAGGAGGAAATGAGACAGGATTGAGACGCTGAAATGGGGAATACCTTGAGAATGATCGTGGGGAGAGAATGATTCAGGACTATCTTATGGACTTTTCCATTATCCTACTAATTTTTTTTTAATTAGAGAATTACTTCATTTACATTTCAAGTGTTATCCCAAAAGTCCCCTATACCCTCCCCCCACCCTGCTCCCCTCCCCTCCCACTCCCACTACTTGGCCTTAGCATTCCCCTGTACTGGGGCATATAAATAAACATTGCTAGACCAAGGACCTTTCTTCCCGAATAATGGCCAACTAGGCCATCTTCTAATACATATGCAGCTAGAGACATGAGCTCTGGGGGTTCTGATTAGTTCATATTGTTGTTCCATCTATAGGGTTGCAGACCCCTACAGCTCTTGAGTACACTCTCTCTAGCTCCTACATTGGGGACTCTGTGTTCTGCCCTATAGATGATTGTGAGCATCCACTTCTGTATTTGTCAGGGACATTATCCTATTGATTAATAACCTACTTTCTTATTAGGATTAATTTCTAGGAAGTACATGACTCTCATGATTAGTGTTTGCAGAGTCTCCCTGTATGCTGAGATGGAATGGATCTAGGTTACGGGTTTGCGCCCCTCGGTTGTTTTTGTCAACCTGGCACAATCTTGAGTCATCTCCAGGAGCCTCAGTTCAGAAAACACCTCTATCAGATCGGTGTGCGGAGAAATTGTTGTCTTAATTAATGATTGATGCAGAAGGATCCAGTCCACTGTGGATGGTGCTACCCATGAGCAGGTGGTCCTGGGTTGTGTAAGAAATCGAACTGAACAAACCATGAGGAACACCCTACCATGGCCTCTGCTTCAGTTTCTGCCTCCACCTTCCTGCCTTGAGTTCCTGCCCTGCCATCCCTTGATGGTGAACTATAAGCTGAAAGGTGACATTAACCCTTTCCTGCCCAAGTTGCTTTCAGGCATGGTATTTATCACAGCAACTGAACACAAATGAAGACACGGATATAGCCTATAATTTAGTTATAGATATAAAGCTGTATCATGCCACATATGTTTATGGAAAAGGCAACCCTACATGAATTAGAAAAAAAATATCTAAAGTACCTGTAGTCCCAACACTGAGGAAGTCGATGCAGGGGGATAATGAGAGGAGAGGGAGCTCAAGGTCCTCCTCAGCTTTGTAGTTCAAGGCCAGCCCAGGATATTCGAAACCCTGCCTCAAAAAAGAAGTAGAGGAAAAAAAAGTAAAAATCTTTCTAGGCACGGTGGTGTACACCTTCAATCCCAGCACTCAGGAGGCAGAATCAGGTGGATTTCTGTGGGTTAGAGGCCAGTCTGGTGGTCTTCATGGGAAGTTCAATAATAATAATAATAATAATAATAATACAGAGTAAGACATGATAAAAAATAATCGTTTTCACAATAAATAAAAGTCTAATACCAAACTGAAATGTATTGCCACAAGAAAAAAAAATCTGCAGGTGATTCTTTCTTTCTTTCTTTCTTTCTTTCTTTCTTTCTTTCTTTCTTTCTTTCTTTTAGGAAAACCAAAATATTTATAAGCTTAAGCTTAAGCTAAACAGGGGAAACATTATAGGGAAAGAGGCTGTTAGAGGACTGTGTAGGGGAATAAAGGGGAGAGGCTATTGGGGGGGCATCAGAGGGAAGGGAGAGGGACCAAAATAGACAATGTACATATATGAAATCATAAAATAACAAAATGTATTAATAAATTTAAAAAGAACAAACTGAACTGTTTTGGTCTTTTACCATAAACTAAATGACCACTTCTTCTACTAAGAGCAGTAACAGAGTCATGTTGTAAAATTTGTTCCAAAGAGAGGCTTTCAATGAATGTCCTTGACTCTGGTGGGAAGACCTGAGGAGAGTTGCCTCCTGCTGTAAGGCACAAGTAGCCAAGCAGCGGTCCCTTTCATGGTGACAAACAAGAAAATATTCTCTCTCTCTCTCTCTCTCTCTCTCTCTCTCTCTCTCTCTCTCTCTCCCATACCACACACATTATATACATACATGCATACACAGAAACACACACGCACACTCATCTTTGAATGCCAGCATCCTGGCACATACACAATGTTGTTGGTATTTCTGGGGCATCCTCAACTTGTTCCAAAAAGAAAGTGATTCATTTCTGCCCTTTAGGAACCAGGAATGGTTTTTACATTGTAAAGTCTTGGCAAAGGTTTCTTCTTCTCAATAGGCAGGAGGGAAAAGGCTGCATTAGCTGCCATCTGTCAACGATAAGCCCTTCAAAACTGGGAATGACAACAAGCTAAAACATGGCGTGTAAATGTGAATAATCACTCATTCTCTGCATGACCTTGTTAGGTTAGGCAGAGGTAACTCCACACTGCCTTCCTTCTTATTTCTTAGTGAAGTTAAAATATTTCATATCTTCCCATGTATCTTAGTCCTTTCCTGCTAGTTACTAAAATTAAAATGCTTTGACAAATGACTATTTCTGTTCCATTGATACATGACTCAGCCATTAGTAAATGTCAATGTTAAATGTCAGGAACTGAAACTAGTACTATAGATTATAATAAGACATCTAATAAGCTTTATTAAGCAAAATCTCTGGGAAAATTAACTCATCAGCATGTTTTAGCTGTAAACTACACAATTCTAACTGAATGTGGTTTAAAAGCCTAAGTAGTGTGAGGCTCTAGGGGAACATATGGCCTCTGGTCAGAAAGCACCTTTACTTAGGTCTCTATGTCTGTCACTAAAATGTACTCATTGTGCAATTTATCAATTCCCCTGGATGAAACTCAAGTAGTCAACTCATGGTAGTTCTCATAACTCTGAGGATAGATAGGTAGATAGGTAGATGATAGGAAACCTGATACTAGATGATAGAGAGACGATAGATAGATAGATAGATAGATAGATAGATAGATAGATAGAGTGATAAATAGAGTGATAGATATGACAGATAGAAGATAGATGATAGGAAGATAATGAGATAGATAAATATGCAGATAGATGATGGGTTGCAGAAATTTAAAATTAGAAAACATAGCCAAGCTTCATAATTCACAATTAACTGTAATCATGACAGCTCAGAATGTCATTTTAACTTAGAACATCCCTTCTTAACTCTAGAAGCAGAGGCTAGAGAACTGCTTCAGCATATGGGTTCAAAGCGAGTCTGGGCAGCAGAGCCATACCTCATCTCTGGAAAGACAAACAATTACAGAAAAAAAGGGAAGCCCTCCCTGGATGCTGGAGGACGCTCTCTCAGAGCCAGAATGCTGACAAGTCCTGAGCCTGTTCAATTCTCTTCTCCATCCCTTTAAGGGGCCAAAGCAACACGGAGAGGAAGAGTATGGTGACAGAGACAATAATCCTCACCTGCCTGTCACTGCTCTCTGATGGCACTGGACTGAGTCAATGGGGAGGCCAGGTCGTGTCCTCCAGACATGCCATAGTGTGTTCAGAGACCCCATTGGGGGCAATGTTACATCTATGAAACTAGAAAGAGCCTTTGCTCCCTTTACCACCAGACTGTCAAAAGCTGCTATAGTCAGTCTATCTCAGGTGTAGCCCATTGACCTTCTAGATCATTCCTCGCACTGTATAAGATTTAAATTGGATCCAATCTCCAGGATATTTTAGGCCTCTGTACTCTACAACCTGTCTAATCTTTGGTGTCTTAGTCCACTCAGGCTATAACAAAGTGCACAGACTGGAGTGGGAGGCATTTAAACATAGAAATTTATTTCTGGCAGTTCCAGATCCTGAGAAGTCTAAGATTCATGTGTTAGAAGATGCATCATCTTGCACAGACTAGTTCTTTTTAGATGATTTGGATACTGTCTTCCTGCTTCTCAGTGTCATAGAAGGGACCAGTAGCCTCCCTCAGACCTCCTTTTTGGGAGTATTGATCACATTCATGAAGGCTCATCTCTCATAATCTCATAAACACATTCCAAAGGTGGCACCTCTTAGAGCCATCGGCTGGGGTGGGGGGGGTTAAGTTGTCTTCTTCTGGATTCTGCACACACACGTGCACACACACACACACACTCACGTGAGCAAGTACACACCCCCACACACACAGAGGCACACACATACATATGCACCACATACACACACAGAGGCACACAATACACATATTCACATGCACACACATACACATGCACCACATACATACAAGAAAGGTACATTTTCTTTTTAATAAATTTTAAGTGGTTATTGTTTGAAATACTCAGATTTTTGTTGCTAAGTTTAATTTTCTTCCCAGTAATCAAAAAATGAAGCATTACTTCCTTAACTATTTTAGTAAGAAAAGAGAAATTTGATGACTTCTTCTTGGTCTTGAACTTTTATTTTGTAGACCAGGCTAACCCCACCTTTATGATTCTCCTGCATCAGCCTTCCGCATGCTAGATGACAGGCACATTGCACCAAGCTCAGCTTGAATATTTCTTTNTGAATATTTCTTTATAAAGGATTTCAACAATTATTTGTAAAATGTTATCAAATATTTCAACAATATTAACCATTTTCATTATGCCATTACACAGACACCACAGATCTGTAAACATAAATATTAGTTTAAATTCCAACATGTCAAATTTCTAATTAGCAATAATTGTACCTTGGATAAATCTCATTGGCTGCAATACTGCCACTGTGCAAAGTTTCATTAAGTCAATAGACAAATAATAAAGTTAGAGGAAATGCTTGCAATGCCCAACAAAATGCAGCTCTGTATTATATCCAAGGACCTCTCACTAAACTTCAATAGGACGGATGCTCATGAATGTTCTGAAATGCAAAGGAAGATCCCTTTGCCCCAGGACTAAGAGAGAAGTAATTCTATAAATATGATATGAGAGATTGCTCAGAGGTAAAGACCATACTGGCTGCTCTTCCAGAGGACCCCGTTCAATTCCCAGCACCCACATGGCCACTCACAACCCTCTCTGACTCCAGTTCAGGTGATGTGACCCACAGGCATAATACATAGACATACATGAAGACAAAGCACTCATACTACACACGAAACAAAATAATAATAAAAATAGTACTTCACATCGAAGTGAATAATACTTTTCCCATGGCTATAAACAAACTCGTTGAAAATCCAAACTTTGACATTGTTATTATCATATGCTAATGAAATAAAATAAGATGTTTCAATAGGGTGTCTCTATACAGGTGTTATTTATCTTGTTACTCTGAATGTAGAGGCAGGAAGATCAGGAGTCCAAGGTCATCTTTGACTGCATAATGAGCTGGAGGCCAGCCTGATGTACATGAGGCCTTGTCTTAAAAGTAAAAATAAATTACTAAATAAAAAAATCCCCCTTTCTCCATTCTTTTTTCAATACCAGATTACCAGCAGATGCAGGCTGGGCCAGGAACTCTTTCAGGCTTTCTCCTGCAGTCACCTCCCCTTCCCCAGGTCAACTCTACCGACAGGCCTCCCCCAGACCCCAAACTCATAAACTTAGTCCACCTTCAACTCCACTGCAAGTTATAATCTTTATTTAAAAATTAACAGCAAAACCAAGTACCTGGGTCTCATCCACAGAAATTCTGATTTAATTGTTCTGGAGTGGTCACCAGGCACCGGGACTTTTAATAACTACAGATTATTTTAATAATATACAGCCCGAACTGGGAGCCCCTGTGTTATTACCCTGTTTGACTATGTTCTTCCGTTCTCTCATCGGTGGACTTGAAACTATTTGTAACTGCCACCTGCTTCCCCCAGGACCTGGGTCTGACCTTGCTACCACGCAGTATGCACTCTGGCACCCCACGATGGCCGGCACATACCCTACTCTATAGGTTAAAATGCATAGGGTGTTCCATCTCTCAAAAGGATTTGGGGTGGGATTTACAAATTTGCTGGTCTCTCCTGGGACCAGCTCACCACTTCAACCCCCAGCAGCCAAGCCCAGCTGGATGCTAACACTGTTAAAAGTCTCTTCCAGGCTCTCCGCTTTGATGTGAGCTGGGGCAGTTTTGGGGGGGAGGGTGCTGTCTAGCAGATAGCTCCTCCTCTCACTAGCGTTGGGAGCTCTGGACCTAGTCCCAGACCTTGTTTACCAGCTTCTGGGGGTCTCAGAGGGTTTTTCTCTTAGAAAGGGAAACTCCTACAGTGAGATCCAGGTGGGGATTCTGTGCGCTCTGAGCAAGTGGGGCTCAGCGCCTTGAGTAGCTCTAAGCTGGCATCTCCGGGAGCTTCGCGCAGCACTCAGGATAGGACCGCAACGTGGATGCGAAGTTGCACCCGGAGCTCTCACATCATCAAGCCAAAACGGAATTTTGTTTAATTAAAAACGTTTACACACAACCTATCTTGATCATGTTCTTTCTCCTTCCATTACTAAACCTTTAAAGCGCTTCTAATTACATGCCTAGATATGCAAACGCGCTGGCCTTCCCAAGCTCCAACTTGAAGATGTATTTTAAGTGAAAACTGACACAAAGTGCGGGTAAGAAAGCAAGCGGATTGGTGGGAGACAGTTCAGGCGCACCGTTCTCCGGTATACAGTAGCCTCAGAAAGGAAACACGATCGGAAATGAATCCTGTTTGCCTAGGGTTCTGGACATTGGGAAAAGCAGTAACCAGGCGACAAAAATGAAAGAGAAAAACAGAAAAAAGAAGAAGGGGGAGAGGAGGGAGAGGAGAAGGAGAAAAGAAAAAGAAAGGAAGAAACTTATGCTAAATATTGTCAAGTACATTTTAAGTATATATTAAATTTATATTTTATTAACGTGTTACTATGTTTAACATTGTATTTTGTTAGCGTGTCCTACTGTTGCGAACTCCAAGGCATCTAGTTACCATCTGCCATGGAGGCAGGAAAAAAAAAAAAAAAAACTTCACTGAGATAGTCAGGGTTCTGTTTCTCATACCTTTTCCAGCCAGATAATATGAGCTAGGTGGGCGTTTGTGGGGCATGGTAAAAGGAGTACTCCAATATTGGTGTGCGTTCCAAGATGTAAGTCGTGGGGTATGCTCTAGTCCCCATTCTGCACAGTGGACTTAAGCGCTGGAAATCTAGGCTTCAGCCCAAGGCTGTAATTAACCCACCGCCCCCACACAACACTGCCAGAGCAGACTGGAGAAAGAGCTGGTTGCCCAATCCGGAGCCCTACTAGTGCGGAAAGGAGATGGCTTACAGGCTTCTGTGCCGCTGTGCTCTATGTATGCTTCCCCTGCATAGTGTGAGAGTGTGCCGGGGGTGGGGGTGGGGGTGGCGGGGCCGGACCTGGGGTGGGGGTGGGGGTGAATCTTACCAACTGCAGAATCCTGGGAACAGGGCAAAGGACAGCCTCTGGTTTCCTGCAGTCAGCTCAGGCTAAGAAACTGGAAGTGACATCCCAAGATCCCCAAGCCAACCCTAGCCTAGGAGCAAGCCTTGGGGTTGGAGGTGGGGACCCCTGGTTAGGAGAGGGAAGAGAAAAGAAAAGTTGGAGGAAGGGAGGGTTAGAGAGTGAACTGGCTATTGCCTCCAGAAAGCAACCTTTGCAAACACCCCACAAAATATCTCCAGGTCTCCTCTAGTCTGCCCTTCCTTCCTTCCTTCCTTCCTTCCTTCCTTCCTTATTCCCTTCCTCTCCTCCCTTTCTTTCTTTCTTTTCTCCTTCCTTCCTTTCTTTCTTTTTTTGTGGGTTTGTTTGTTTGTTTGTTTGTTTGTTTCTGTTAAGGGCTTCAGATTTTAAAGGGATTGCAAAGCTGTCTCCCTAGCTTCCAGTTCTGCCTGGCCTTGCTACCCACAGGTTACACACCCTTCAACTGGTCACATCATGTCACTTCCCTCAGCTTCTTTACCCATGAAACAGAGTCTCTTGTGCATGAAATGGTGAAGGTGTCTGACACAGGTAAAAGGAGAGACTTCATAGGAGAAGCCCCCTCATGTTAGAGTGATTTCTACTTGGGATAAACTGGAGATATAGGCCCACCATTGTTGTGGTACATCTGTAATCCAAGTATCTGAGGGGGCAGAGAGATATCTGGAGTTGCAGGCTAACCTGGGCTACATAGTGAGATCCTGACAAAATACACATACATACAAACATACAAACATACATACATACATACATACATACATACATACATACATAGCTATGGGTTGCCGATCTTCCCAAAGAATGGGCAGTGGGACTTGGGGATATAGCTTATTTGACAGAATGCTTGCCAGGATGCAGGAGACCCTGGATTCCACCCCAGTGCTATATCAAAATGAGGACAGGGTGGCTACAAAATAAAGAATGTGCACTGAATGTTGTCAGTTTGTTTTCTCCCAAAGCCACATCCCCATGTCCCCAAGCCCAAGGACTCACACTCCATGGCATTCCTGCCCATGTAAGTCCTCCTCTGAGGCCCTCCCAGCCCAGACCTTGCAGGCCCACTTTCTCTGCTGCTCTTTCCAGCTGTGCACTGGGCACATGGGTTCCCCTCACCAGTCTAAGCAAGCATGATGGCTCATGTTTATGAAATGCAGTCAGTGACCACCAGGGACACTGTAGGGAGTCTGGGCACCTACAGTGAGCAGCTACACTGACTTTCTTTCTTGTGCATTTGGGAAGTCAGTCCCAGGCCGGATGCAGGGTGCTCTGGGATGACCTGAGTGCTCCTTCCCCGTGTGTCTCTTCTCATCGGTGTGTGGATGCCTTCCCATGCACCTTTCCAGGCCCTACAGAGACTTCTGGCCACCTTGGCCATAAGTAGGTCCTCACTGCCTGTCTCCTTTTGAGGATTCTACCTCCAAGGCTCGCAGGAACTCACAGGGAGGTGATCCAAGAGGATTTATGCACATCTTATCCTGTGTTCATTCTGAAGCCAGCATTTACCCCAAGCTTCCCATTTCTCAACCTCTTCCAGGTCTGGCCTGTAACCAATAGGTGGAGAAGAAACCCTAATCTTAAGGCCCCATTTCCTGAAGCAAAGTCCCTGGTTTGGGTGGGGTGGGAGGAGGCCCTGGGAAAAACAGAATGCTAATGACTGTTTCAGTAGACAGAAGACAACGCCAGGGTTTGCGCCCCAGACCTCGCCTCCCTTTGAAGTGCATCTTTGTGCTCCCTAGAGAGGTCTCAGAATTCCTGCCCTCCATCCCAGAAATGGAAGGGAGGGGCTAGACCAGCTGGGGATGCCCTTCTACACTTCAGAGTTACTCCCGGCTTCCTGTTGCCTTTGACCTCTTCCCCGCCCCCCACCAGACTGGGGGTCCCTGGGAAGAAACTAACTGGGGTTTGCTTAGTTTCACTTAGCCTCAGTCTCGTGTCTTAGCAAGAAGGGGAAAAAGAAAAGAAAGGCTGGGGTCTGTCTAATGGAGAACAGTAGAGTCTTCTTTGGGGCTGTTGTTCTCACTGTGTTACTGCCTTAGTACTACAGGGGAATTGAGAGCTTCTTTGGGTTTTTAGGTTTCTTCGGTTTGGTTTGGTTTTTCAAGACAGGGTTTCTCTGGTTGCCCTGGAACTCCCTCTATAAACCAGACTGGCCTGATCTGCCTGCCTCTGCCTCCATCTCAGGAGTGCTGGGATTAAAGGCCAGAGCCACCACGGGCCCAGTGAGGCCCTTGTGGATTATTTAAGGAGCTTCCTCAGAGCCACACATATCTGCAATGCTGAGTATTGCTTTGTCTTAAGGTCTAGAAAGGAAATAAAAGATTCAAGAACAATCTTTGTGTTTGTTGAGTTTTGTTTTTTGCTTTGTTTTTGCCCCTGTGAACTGTTTTTTTTTTCTACCTCCTGTCTCTCTCTCTCTTTTCCTTGGTTATCTGAGGGGCAGGTAAGTCTTTGCCTCTAACACAGACTTACCCTCTTTCCATTTCTAGCTCAGGGCCTAGATAAAGATTCTCTCTGCCCATGACATTTGGAGCCTTGGTTCAATGGAACGGGAGTGGGTGGGTACCCAATGTGCAGAGGCATCCTGAGAACCTGTGCCAGGAGAGACTTGTGAGGGTGCATTTCCAAAGCTCTGTCTACTCTCCCAGAGATGGGCAGTCTAGTTACACAGAGGATGGTATTTTTACCTGGAGACAAGATAGTGCTCTTAACAACAAATACTATAATTCCAGCAATATCTGCCCCCCTCCATTTTTCCTATAGGAAATATTAACACTGAAATACATTTTTTAAAAAAGGACATGCAGAAGCACATGGTGGGGGGAGTCTTTGAGGGTAGAAAGGGTCTTTTAAAAATAGTTTTTATCTTTAGTTTTTATCTAAATAGGGTGCAAGTGTCATACCAACCAATTTGGAAGGGTTTGTTTTGTTGTTCTTCTAAGTACAAAAGTCCCCACCATGATCTCACTTGAGTCCTCCTGCTTACAGCAAAGAGCCTGACAGGGAGCTCTGCTAGCTCTTCCAGTTCAGATGGAGTGGGCACTCTCTTTCCCTGCGGATGAGCACCAAGCAAGTGCCAGGTGGATGGAGGAGGCAAAGTAAGGAGGACATGTGGGGTTCTCACAACTCACTCCCCAGCCTTAGGGCTGCAATAGTTAACCAAACACGCAATAATGCATGTGCTGAGAGCATTTTGGGTTTTCTCCTCACATGGTTTCTCTTATTTGTGTGAATAAAAGTTCTCCTAAAACAGGATGAAGAGAGAAGATGTGATCATTGAGCAGCACCTAAGTCTTGAAATTCATTTTACAGTTAAAGAAAAGAACAGCCGGGCGGTGGTGGCACAGCCTTTAATCCCAGCACTCAGGAGGCAGAGGCAGGCGGTTCTCTGAGTTCCAGGCCAGCCTGGTCTACAAAGTGAGTTCCAGGAAGGCCAGGGCTACACAGAGGAATCCTGTCTCAAAAAACAAACAAACAAACAAAAAAACCAAAACCAACAACAATAACAAACTTTCATAAGGAATGTAAATGAAGATTATAGACCTCCTGTCAGAGATTCTTGACTATAGTATAGGATGCTAAATACTATAGTATATATGTTATATATACTATACATGCTATATTTACTATATATAATATATTCTCTATATACTAGATACTATATATACTAGATACAATATATAATATGATATATAGTAAGGGTAAGGGTAAGGGTAAGGTTAAGGGCAAGGTAAGGGTAATACATAGTGTATTATATATTATATATAGTCTATATATATTATATATAATATAGTATTTAGACTATATGTTTTATATATATATATATATATATATATATATATATATATATATATATATATTACCATACCATGCTATACCATAGGAAAAGTTATTATTTGTAAAAAGCAACTTCTAACATATGAGTTAACTTTCATCCCAGGAGTCTCCCTCCTCTTTATACCTCCACAGTGACCTACAATTATACTAGCAAAGATAACAATTTCACTTGCTTATTTTTGTATGAAAAGGATAAGTGAATTTACCATAATCCTTTGCTGCACACAGTTGTAGGTCTAGAGATTTATTTATTTTTATTTTTAAAAATAAATATGATTACATCACTTTCTTCTCTCCCTTTCCTCCCTTTAACCCTGCCCAGGTATCCCCCTCTCAAATTCATGGCCTCTGGCCTCCTTCTAATTAATTAATTAATCAATCAATTAATTATGTATATATGCATATGAAGATATATACATATACATAATACATACATATGTATGAGGGATCTACCTCAATATGTATACTAATATTTTGTTTTTAAGCAAAGCTATTCATTTATATAAAAAAAAACTTAAACATATCCTCACAAAAGTGATTTTGTAGGACATTTTCTAGAAGGGAAAAGGGGGGATACGGAGAGGAAGGATGGGAAGAAAGGAAGGAAGGAAGGCAAGTCAGCTTGCTGTGGAGAAAGCTCCCTCTCCCTTTGGGAAACAGGGCAGAAGTAGTAGATCTGGCCATTAGAGAACAAAGGGCCAAACAGTGAACCTGAGAGGGTGAAATAAAATGTAACATCAACAAAGAGAGGGCCATAGATAAATAGTAAAAGGACCAACTTGCCACAAAAAACCCATTGACATTTTTCCAGAGTCCAGGCAAAGTGCTGGTGAGCCGTTAATGTTGGAATGTTTTCCTAGGGTTAAAAGGAGAGCATGCAGCAAGCCTGTTCAGAATTTACAAAGTGTTTGAATAACATGGACCATGTTTTGATAACACATTTTTAGTGAGGGTGAAAATAATAGAATTTATTGGGGCATTTATATGGGCCCCCTTGGTTGCCTGGGGGATGGGAAGTGGATGGGCTCTAACCTATATATCATTGCACTGATCTATAATTCTCCTTTGTAATTTATTTATGCCACGTGCACGCACGTGTGTATGTGTGTGTGTGTGTGTGTGTGTGTGTGTGTGTGTGTGTGTTACCCATGATATTGCTGTGGTCCCCAAAGCCTCTTAGTTTTACTTTTAACAAATTCAAGCATTGTTATGGGTTACCTATAAGAAGAAAAGACAAGAGACCACACAGGCCAAGATGGTGTCATCACCAAGATGTGATCTGGTGGTACAAAGTTGGTATTGTTTGGAACAAGTATGAGGTCTTTAATATGCTCACACCTAGACTTGGCCTTGGCTTCCTTCAGCTTCCAGAGGTTCCTGCTTGCCCCATCTCAGACTGCAAAGAGAAGTATTTGAATTAACCCAGCCACCACTGGGGTCTGGTACTGCCAGGGATCTCCTCCCCACTGTTGATGTTTGTTTTTGTTCAATGTATCACTGTCCTTTAACCACGGAAAACCAGGCACCTTTCAATAAATGTCTCGTTTGGATTTCATGAAGCTTGGGTGTAATTGAAATCAAACAGCATACAGGGTAGAAGGTCCTGCTGTCTGTGCGCCTGGCTACAGGAGGTGCTGCCTGACATGTACCCTTGCTTTGTTTTCTCTTCTTACTTCTGGAAAAGAGGTCTTGGATTTTAAAGTGTGCCTGAGACACAAGAAAACATTGATTTTTTTTTTACCTCTCTTTCTCTGTAAGAATTAATGAGCCAGGAAAAAAAAAAAGCTCATCCCAAATAGAAAATCATAGATTTGTCCTCCGCAGTGTTCCAGTACTTGGGACTAATGTAGTCCATAAGTAATAGTAATAAAATATAAGTTAATTAACATAAAAATATTTTATTTTTTGTCTCTATGAAGCTAGGAAAAATATCTTAGTTGAAACAGTACTTTTCACCATTTTAAAGGGAAAGTCATCATGATCTAACAGTTACACTAATACATAAAAACAACAATAATATTAACATTAATAAATTTCCCATATCTCAAAAATCCCAGGTCCCCAAAGACTTTCCTAGCGCTCTTGTTTTGATTCTTTTTGGATTTATCTTTATTTCCTCTATCTGTAAAATGTGTCAGAAATCAAATAAAAGTATATTTACTGAGGTGGGGTTCCAGGAATCCGTTCAAATTCTAGTTACAAAGATTGAATTATACAGAGTTAATAATTTGATGGCACTAGAAACGAACCTATGCGCCTTCCTTCATGAGCTTGCTCTAGGGGTAGGATAGAATGAACCCTGTTCTGATGTGGTTAGGGAGACAGCTGGTCTGAGTTACTTGCGCCAGAGTGGGTCTGAACGGTGCCCGTTGCCTGTGTGGCACTGTGCCGCTCCAGCGTTTCCCCGGTCTCTTCAAAGTATTTTGAAGGGACCTTACTTCTGGCTGTGTTATAATACAAAACTGACATATAACTTCAGTCACCCCATCTGCAGATAACGTGAGATTCAGTCTCACACCTACGGTCTCCCTCAGACATCCTGCAGCTAACGAAGACTCAGGGCTGAGTCCCCAGCGCAGTGAGACCCTTTTCTTGGAACTCACATCCCCCTTGTGGAGTCTTCAAGTTCAATATCTTGCACCCTTTGAGGGGAATAAAAATTAATCCCAAAGGCTTCTCTGCATCAAAACAAAACAAAAACAGAAAAGTAGCCTAAGCAGGCTACCATGCCGGAGCCTGAGACCAAATCCTGGGATCTCTGGGCTAAGCGCGCAGCATGTCAGCCCGAGTTCTATGAACCAAAATTGACAAGGTTGTTGTTCCAAACCACTTGAAAGCTTTGCAAGCGCCCAAGACGCACTACACTATCCTATCAAAATCCCACACAGCATCCAAGCCCATGAAGGACCGCTCCACTCCCTAACCCGGGCGTGCCCACGTTCGTGCTTCGCGGGGTTTGGACCTAGGTTGGAAAGCTTCTCGCGGATCTACTGCTGGCGTCTGAGCGCTTAGCAGATCCCGCGGCCACCTCATCTGTTCTCGGCAAAAGTTTCCCGTGTGATCGCATTCGGTTGGGGGAAGCATAGTCCCTACATCTCGACCGGAAAATGCGCTCCTGGAGCGACTACTGCAGGCGTCCGTAATTGCTTATTAGAGGAGAATGTACAGGCTTCTCATCGTCAACGAAACGTGTTCCTACTTCTGTAATAATAAAACAATAAAATATGACGGCCCCGTCCTTGACTGTTTGCGGAACGCAGGGGGGAAAAACAGGCAGCTGGAGCAAAGGAGCTTAATTCAATATCAAACTGATTATTTCACTAATTATTCTGCCTTCTGTATTGTGCCGCGGAGAGGCGCAGGGAATCTTAACTGCACAGCTGCTAGGGAACCTTTGTGTCTTAGTGTCAGTCCCCACCAAAGATGTTGGCGAAAGCGGGGGCTGGGGGAGGTAGGAAACATCCAGGGTTTAGGAAAACCGAGCAGAGGGAATTCTGTTTAAATTTTAAGTAATAAAAGTGACGGCCTCCGGGAAACCGGCGTTTTAGCGCGGTTGTAATACTGAGTGCTTGGTTCGTTCCGTCAGGCTCATGTTGGGTCTTCAGAAGCCCACTTCAGAAGCTAGAAGCTGGGGTTTCTGATTCAGACGCGGAATCCTTTTGCCATCTCCGGAATCCCAAAAACTGAACACGAGGTTTCTCTCCACCAAGTCTTTACGTTAAAAGATGGGACAGAACAAAAAGCGGTTCCCGTGTGTTGAAGGCCAGGAAGTCAGAAGGAGGGTGTGCTCAGAGACTTTGGGTCGCTCTCCAGCCCTCCCCTAGATTTGCACCCCCGGGGACCTGAGCCTTCCTGCGAGCAGGGAGCTTGTAAAGACGCCTTCACGGGCCTCTAGGACCTGCCAAACAAGACCCGAACTCAGGAATGGCTCCTATGCGGAGGGTAGACCATGTTCGCAGACCTCAAACCCGTTTCTCCGGCGCCATATAGACACCGGGGACACTAGGGTTGATTCTCAGTGGGATATAGTTCCCCCAAAGACGCTTAAAGAAACACCAAACCAGCAATAACAGCTAAATAAGCTAAGAGAAAAAGAAACTCGCGGGCGACCCGATCCAATTAATAAATACTTAATTGAATTAGTGTCACCTCTAACAGCCAATAGCAAAGTCCCCTAGCCATGGGGCTGCGAAGCCCCTCCCTGGCCGCACATATATAAGCAGCCAACCACAGCTCACAAGTTTCCAAGCGGTCAAGTAGGCCTAGAGTTTAGCAGAGCCAGCCGAGAGGAAAAGACTGGTTGCTAAATGGGAACTCAGAGCTAAGTCTTCTTCCTTAGTGTGAGTGTAGGGATCCTGAGAGGTTAGACAAGGAGGGAAGGAAGGAAGGAGGGAAGGAAGGAAGGAAGGAAGGAAGGGGACACCTACAACCCGGGGTTTGTTCCCTTGCGGAAGGAAAGGGGCACCTACAATCCCGAGTTTGTTCCCTTGAGGGAAGGACGCTGGATTGGGCGCGCGCTGAAGCTGCCCCGCAGATCCGTAGGTGGGTAGCCTGGACGAGGGAGGAAGGGGACATTACCTTCCCCTCGGAAGAGGGCGCTGGCTCCCCCAGCTGGCCTTTATAACCAGGCCGCAGGAGGCGAGGAGGCAGCCGGTTGCCGTCTGCAATTCGCTAAAGCATGCAGTTGGGAGAGCAGCTCCTGGTGAGCTCAGTGAACCTGCCCGGCGCGCACTTCTACTCGCTGGAGAGTGCTCGCGGAGGAGGAGGAGGCGGAGGAGGAGGTGGAGGGAGCGTCAGCCTCCTCCCCGGTGCTGCCCCCTCGCCCCAGAGGCTGGACTTAGACAAAGCGTCCAAGAAGTTTCCGGGCAGTCTCCCGTGCCAGGCGGGGAGCGCAGAACCCGCAGGCGCCGGCGCGGGGGCCCCCGCGGCCATGCTCAGTGACGCGGACGCTGGGGACACCTTCGGCAGCACCTCGGCGGTGGCCAAGCCCGGGCCCCCGGACGGCCGCAAGGGCTCCCCGTGCGCGGAGGAGGAGCTGCCCTCCGCTGCCACCGCCGCGGCCACCGCGCGCTACTCCATGGACAGCTTAAGCTCCGAGCGCTACTACCTCCCGTCGTCGGGACCGCAGGGCTCCGAGCTCGCCGCGCCTTGCTCGCTCTTCCAGTACCCGGCGGCGGCTGGAGCGGCCCACGGACCCGTGTACCCCGCGTCCAATGGCGCGCGCTACCCCTACGGCTCCATGCTGCCCCCCGGTGGATTCCCCGCCGCCGTGTGCCCGCCCGCGAGGGCGCAGTTCGGCCCGGCTGCGGGTTCGGGGAGCGGCGCCGGTAGCAGCGGCGGCAGTGCCGGCGGTCCTGGCGCCTATCCCTACGGCCAGGGCTCTCCGCTCTACGGGCCATACGCCGGAACCTCAGCGGCCGGGTCTTGCGGAGGATTGGGGGGCCTAGGGGTGCCTGGCTCCGGCTTCCGCGCCCACGTTTATCTGTGCAACCGGCCCCTATGGCTCAAATTCCACCGGCACCAAACTGAGATGATCATCACCAAACAGGGCAGGTGAGTGCAGGGTGGAGGGACCCCAGGCGCCTGGTTGTCCGCACACTGCGGGCTCTGCTTAGGGTGTTTAAATGCGTGCTGTAAAGGGGGACATCATATCTCCAAAGTCGTGTACATCCTAAGGCACACCTGTGGCTTGGGCTCCGAGCCCACTGTACTCTCCTCTCTAGTCACCTTCACCGGGATTGACTGGGAGGAGGAGGAGGAGGCGGAGGTGGAAATTTGGGAATGAACCCTTGAGGGCGGATCTACGTGACCTGCTGGCTCCAGGGTTTGCAGCAGGCGATTTGTGGGCTGCATAGGGAAAGAGGGCTGGCTGAAGCTGGCTGCGGCCTGCGCACAAGTGTTTGAAATGCAGCTTTTTAAAGCTCCTTCGTTTGGTGCGGCTCTTCCGTAAGAAGAGCAAAATGAAGTCGGTTTGAGCTGGTGACTAGGTAGACAGTTTTGGAGCCAGATGTTTGGGGGAGGGGGTTCTGCTTGCGGGGAAAGGACCAGAGAGTTCTGGCACACCTTCGAATTGTCATCAGCTACTTCTTGAGGAAGTGAAGAGTGGATATTGGAAGACAGGGACCCAAAGAGGGCTCGTTGAGAGAGAGAGAGAGAGAGAGAGAGAGAGAGCAAGAAGGCGCGCTCCTGCCTAATGTTTTCAGTCACCTGTGTCTTTAAAAATAATTTTAGACATTTCAGAAAGAAACCTAGTAGGTACCTGAAAGTAGATGGATGTCTCAGAAGCACGTAAATTAGGGAAAAATACTGATTTGGAGGCTGTTCCAAATATATTTGTCAATTTAAAACCATTTTCTTAGTTTCAGGCCGTAGTAGCCATTTTTGTTTGTTTGCTGTTTATTGCAGACCCCTCATGTGTCCGGGAGGGACCAGAGCCGCTACTTAAATCATTTCCTCTGGTTCTGTTCTTTGCACAGGCGCATGTTTCCTTTCTTGAGCTTCAACATAAACGGACTCAACCCCACCGCCCACTACAATGTTTTCGTGGAAGTGGTTCTGGCCGACCCTAACCACTGGCGCTTCCAGGGGGGCAAGTGGGTGACCTGCGGCAAAGCGGACAATAACATGCAGGGTGAGGAGAGAGGGGGCCTGGGCAGGGAAGAGATCCGAGCCTCAGTGTTGGACCGGCCGCATTTAAATCAAGCATGTCAGCTCAGCCTGGGGCATGGGGATGTTAGCCTTCTGCTGCTGGGGAGAAATTTACTCCGCCATTTTTCTTGTTTCTCATTATATATTAAATCTTTACCTTGACCCTAAGAGGCTATGTTTGAGACATGAATAGCCAAGTGAAGTTCTGGGTTTGGGAAAAGTTCCTGGTAAATGATCCTGGCATTTTAGAATTCTCTTGAGAAGAAAGCCCAGGCCACCTTTAACTTAATCTCTAAAAGTTAAGTACTCGATGAGGCACTTCCCCTCCAGCTTAAGGTCTCAGACCAACAATCAAGAACCATCCTCTCCTCTCTCAACTCTGTTTTTTAAGTTTGGAGAGACTGGTGATTGGAATACCTTGATTAAGGGAGGCTGGAAGCACCCTGGCCCAGGGGGGAGCAACTGGAGCCCTGCTGGGATCCACTGATTTCAGCCGGCTGGCCTCCCCGAGCCTGCCCAAGCCTAGCTAACCGACATCCTCCCCAACCTGCCTAGGTGAAGGCTGTCTCCTTTCATTTGCTTATGTTTCCTTTCATTTTTCTCTTAGGCAATAAGATGTACGTTCACCCAGAATCTCCTAACACTGGCTCCCACTGGATGAGGCAGGAGATTTCCTTTGGGAAGTTAAAACTCACCAATAACAAAGGCGCAAACAACAACAACACACAGGTAGGGAGACTGGAAGAGCCTGTGTCTTGTGTCTTCGGGCCGGGGCCTCTTGGACAGCTCTTCCTTTTCTCACTGTACTTAGCTAAGTATTTGCTGTTGTGACTTTGCTCAATTTTAAATTTATTTATTCACTTTTATCATTTGTACTTTCTTACTACTATGCGTGGAAACATCAAAATTGGGGAGGGGGAGACCTGGGGAGCCAAAAGGAAAGAGTATTTATCAAATACACAGACACTCTGTTTTTGTTTTGGTTGTTGTTTGCTTGTTTGTTTGTTTGTTATCTTGGGGAGTGGGTCTTGTCTTTGTGTGCCCACCTAGCCCTGGCTGGCCTTGAACTGCTGACCCTCCTACCTCCCAGTCTCAGATGCTGTGGTTACAGATGAACTCTGCCATTCCAGGTTCAGAGTTAGGACTTTTAAGTCAAAAGTGTTAATCCCAAAGATCTTAAATCTTAAAACAAAATCTTAAAAACAAAAAACAAAAAAAAAAACCCAAAAAAACAAATAAACAAAGAAAACCCCCCAAAAAAGAAAAAAGAAAGCTGTAGTTGGTAGGGAGCAAGCGGAAGTCCTGTCTCAAAAACGTACAGTTTGTTAAAACCTGCTCTTTAGGCCTCTGACCGTCTCTCTTTCCTGTCCTGTCCCCAGATGATAGTGTTGCAGTCTCTGCACAAATACCAACCGAGGCTGCACATCGTGGAAGTGACAGAGGACGGCGTGGAGGACTTGAATGAGCCTTCCAAGACCCAGACCTTCACCTTCTCAGAGACACAGTTCATCGCTGTGACTGCCTACCAAAACACGGATGTGAGTGCCCCGTGAGCCACAGGAGCCTCTCAACTAGGTCTAGCGAGATAAAGCGCTCAGTTAATATTCTTCTCTCCTATCTAGATCACCCAGCTAAAGATCGACCATAACCCCTTCGCCAAAGGCTTCCGGGACAACTACGATTCGTAAGTACTGCTTTCCTTGGAGCACGGTCATCTCCCTCTAAAAGACAAGTGTAAAAGACTCCAGGCTGCCTGCAACTTGCTGTGGAGTTGACCTTGAATTTAGGATCTTTCTGCCTCAGTCCCCTAGCCCTGAGCTCACCAGCATGGGCTGCCACACCCAGGCTTTGTGTGAACTAGACAATCATTCTGTCAGTGGAGTTTCATCTTTGAGCCCATTTGCTGGGTCACCTTTAACAGGAAATGAATCATCATTTCCCTGAGGACATATTTAGTATGACATTTTATATTTGGGATTTTTTTTCCTTACCTGTTTTTCTGCTTATTTTTTGCTGAAACAAACACACACACACACACACACACACACACACACACACACACACACACACACACGCTGGAGATTGAACTCAGGGCTTTGTATGTGTAAGGCAAGCACTCTACCATTGAGCTATAGCCCTAGCCCTATTTTTGCATATATTGGCCTCAAACATTCTTGCTTCAATTAAACAAAACAAAACAAAACAAAACAAAACAGGTTTAGTTAAAAAATGTTCAAGACTTAAATATGAAGTTTCTTTTTCTTTTCTACACTTAAATAGGGGTTTGAATTTTTTTTAGAATCTCCATTACTTATGTCCATTTGTTGTGATTATAAAAAGATAAAGAAATATAAAGAATATATTCTATATTCTATGGGGGTGTGGTGAGGTGTGGGGACAGGGGAAGTCTGGGGGGGGGGGCATGCTGAGGCATCCAGTCACCCTGAGGGACCAGCCACAAGAAGGCATAGTATAGAATAGAGTTTATTTGGGACATGGGGAGGGGAGTTAAGAGGGTAGTAGAGGCAGAGAGAGGGAGAGAATAGAGAAGTAGAGGCCGGCCATGACCACATGGAGAGAGGCGGGGAAGGGAATGGGGAGAGAGGAGGAGCAAGGGAGCAAGAGAGGCAAGAGAAGGAGGAGGGGGCGAGCAGCCCCTTTAATAGTGGGCGGGGCCTACCAGGCTGTTGCCAGGTAACTGTGGGGGTGGAGCTTAGACAGAATGCTAACACCACTCCCTTTTTACATTTGATCCAACATTTATTTATCTATTTATTTATTTATTTATTTTTGGTTGTTTTGAGTCATTGTTTGTCCATGTTGAGTCAGTGTATAGCCTTGGCTGTCCTGGAACTCTCTCTGTAGACCAGGATGGCTTCAAACTCAGATCCACCTGCCTCTGCTTCTGAAAGCTGGGATCAAAGGTGGGTGCTGTCACCTTCCAGCCCAACTTTTATTTTTTATTTTTTTAAAAAAGGTTTTATTTTTAATTATGTACATTTGTGTCTCTGTGTGGGTATGTGCATGTGGGTGTCAGTAGGCCAAAGGTTTCAGATCCCTTAGAGCAGGAGTGACAGGTTGCTGTCAATCAGCTGATGTGTGTGCTTCCAACCAAACTCTAGTCTTCCTCAAAAGCAGTTCTTGCTGGGCGTGGTGGGCATGGCGGGTGCGGCGGGCGTGGCGGTACACGCCTTTAATCCCAGCACTCGGGAGGCAGAGGCAGGCGGATTTCTGAGTTCGAGGCCAGCCTGGTCTACAAAGTGAGTTCCAGGACAGCCAGGGCTATACAGAGAAACCCTGTCTCGAAAAACCAAGAAAGGAAAAAAAAAAAAAAAGCAGTTCTTGACCTTCCAGCTCCTGATTCAACTTAAAAAAGAAAAAAAAAATCATTAGCAGGTTTTCCCCCTCCTTTCATGTCACAAGAGAAAAAAAACCCTGAAAGGATACTGTTTTTCACATTTGACTCTCATGGCCCTGCTTCTTGCGATGTCTGCCGGCATTCCGTTCACCCTGTTGAGGACTTGTACAGTAGATTTTCCATATTTATTTATTTTGAGACAGGGTCTCATGTGATTCAAACTCAAACTGGCTCTGTAGCTCTAATGACCTTTCACTTCTGCTTCCACCTCCCCAGTGCTGGGATTACAAGCCTCTACTACTGCGTCTGATTCATGTAGAGCTTCAGACAGACCCCAGGCCTGTGTCTATGCTGTCAAGGCTAGCCTTCGACCCAATGATACATCCACAGATCCCAGTTTCCCATAGGAAATATCTGACCCCTTAAGGGGTGGGGAATCCACTCTGTTCTCACAACTCTCTAGTTTCTGGGAGGCAGCATGTTTGGGGACAACGTGAGGGTTGTTTTTTTATTTTTAAGTGTCTCTCTTTATATTGTAGCATGTACACGGCTTCAGAAAATGACAGGTTAACTCCATCTCCCACGGATTCTCCTAGATCCCATCAGATTGTCCCTGGAGGTCGGTACGGCGTTCAAAACTTCTTCCCGGAGCCCTTTGTCAACACTTTGCCTCAAGCCCGATATTATAATGGTGAGAGAACCGTGCCACAGACCAACGGCCTCCTCTCACCCCAACAGAGCGAAGAGGTGGCCAACCCTCCCCAGCGGTGGCTTGTCACGCCTGTCCAGCAACCTGTGACCAACAAGCTAGACATCGGTTCTTATGAATCTGAATACACTTCCAGTACCTTGCTCCCATATGGTATTAAGTCCTTGCCCCTGCAGACATCCCATGCCCTGGGGTATTACCCTGACCCGACCTTCCCTGCTATGGCAGGGTGGGGAGGCCGTGGCGCTTATCAGAGGAAGATGACAGCTGGACTACCATGGACATCCAGAATGAGCCCACCTGTCTTCCCAGAAGATCAGCTTGCCAAGGAAAAAGTCAAAGAAGAGATTAGCTCCTCCTGGATAGAGACTCCCCCCTCCATCAAGTCTCTAGACTCCAACGACTCCGGGGTGTACAACAGTGCTTGCAAGAGAAAGCGCCTGTCTCCTAGCACCCCGAGCAATGGAAACTCGCCTCCCATAAAGTGTGAGGACATTAATACCGAGGAGTACAGTAAAGACACCTCTAAAGGCATGGGGGCTTATTACGCTTTTTACACAACTCCCTAGAGCATTATTTTAACCTCTAACATTTCCAGAAGGACCTGGTGGTGTTTTGTTGTTTTCTTTGCCTAGGTTACCAAAAAGACTTTTGCCTTCCACCTTTGATGCATCCTGTTTTGTGCAATTCTCTGAGAGAAGGCGCCAAAGCTTTGCCATGGCCGCAGGTAACTAACTGAAGCAGACCTAGCGTTGGTTTCTTTCTTTGTAAAATAAAGTGACTGGAGGACTCAGGAGTGTTTTAAAACTGAAAAGGTCATTCAAGGTGCTGGATTGATTCATTTATGGGAAATGAGAAGGTTCAGAAAAAGGCTATGAAGAACGAGTGCCCGGTGCTATTAAATGAATTTCAAAAACAAGAAAACATGACAAAAAACAAACAAAATAAACAAACTTTGGCTCTCATTTCTACTCATAAATCTTTAAGCAAACAGCAGCCCAAAGGGTTAAAATATTTTTGCTTCGGGAAGAGAAGGGTTGGGCCTGGAGTTTAACAGTGGGCTCTTCACAAATATCTTCTGCCAGGGCCTAAAGCCTGAGAGTCAAGGGGGGGGAGGGTGAATGACACAAACAAACAAACCTGATGTTTAAGTGGCTAGCTAGTATTCGCTGCCTTCAATTCCTTGCAGAATTTTGGAATAAACCATTTGTTGTAGGGCTGGCTCTGGGTGGCTGGGATGACCTGTAGAAGGCAGGAGGATCAGAAAGAAAGGGAGAAATTAAGTGTACAATTGTATGTTTAGACACCTTAGAATATTCTGGAATATATTGTACAAATTCAACTGCCTAGGTATCAGATAAAAATAATGTAAAATTGGTGCTTTGGCGTTGTAAAGAATTTGCAAAACCACAACTGCAGTTAAGAGGAGGGATCCGTTTCTTGGAGATACTCTGTCCACTTTGCTAATTACTCAGCTGCCTCTGTACTCGCTTCCACACACTCAAGGAAAAACCTGCTTAGTCCTCTTTCCTTGGTCAGCCCCACTTCCCCCTTCGGTAAATGTGGAAAAAAAATGCAATATGACGTCACAGTTCTGATAGGCTTTTTAGAGATTCTGAATTTTTATGTACAGTCGTAAGTCATTTTTAATAAATGTGGTTCAATAAGGGAACGGGTATAGCTCTGTCTTCTGTACTATGGATTTTATTTATTTAACTTTGTTTCTTTCTTCACCCTTTCCAGAGTGAACAGCCTCTCTCTCTCTCTCTCTCTCTCTCTCTCTCTCTCTCTCTCTCTCTCTCTCTCTCCTTCCCCCTCCACAGAAGGCTCTAGAATCTTTTAACTAGCTACTGAGATCATGAATGGTGGGCAGGGAGTGCTTCTGTTTATCTCCCCAACCCCACAGATGAACGGGATCTACTTCCTCCGCCCACTAGGAAGTGTGGACAGTGGGTGTTGGCTGGGGTGGGGGTGGGGAAGGACCATTTGCCCTGGAGATGCAAGATTGTGCTCTGCAGGCTTAATCCCAGCTTCCTATCCTCCGCCCCTGGCCTTTAGTCATTCAGTTCTTTTCCTGGGTTTACTTTAGGCGACCAGTTCGTAGACCCACGTAAGCGCCATGGGAACCCCCGTGGCCATTCGAGAGCCTACCAGTTCCGGGTCCGTTAAGCACCGCAGGGGCGAGACGTTAGCGCACCCTATTGCGCTCATCTGCGGTTTTCCGCGGATGTCCTCGCTCGTCTTACCCTCAGCTAAATTTCATCCAGGACTCAGGACTTGGGTGCGGCAGCCACAAAGAAGTATTCCATTTGTCTGGTACACTGCAGTTCTGCAAACAGCATCTGGACGGCGGGGCATCTCGGTTTTAGTTATTAACCCCAGCCGGGGAAGGGCACCCCAGGTCCTCACTGAACCCTAGGTGTGCGGACGACTAAGCAGTTAGGGGAAGAGGGTTCTCCCCGCCCCCTGCCAGACGTCCCGCCGGGCTATCTGCAGACGGCTTAAAGCCCAGCTTGCAAACCCTGGGAGCCCCTTCTCATCCTGGGGTAAAGGTCTAGCTGGGAGGGTCATTTTAACTACGGAGCACGGAAATGCAGCTGCTAAGAGGATTAGCTGTGGGGAGGCAAGCAATCAGTCGGGCCCTCCTCCCCTTCTGCGCCCAATTAAGGTTGCCAGAAGATATACCTGAGCTGTGGACAGTTTTTCCCGTCCTCCAAACTTCTGGGACCAGAGCACCGCCACGAACTTGGGGGACACACAAACTCTGCATTTCCAAGACTCTTTGGCAAAGCCGCCCCGACTTTTCCCAGAGTGCCAGGTGTGTGTAGTTTCTAGAGATTTGCTTTTTAATGTGTGTCCGTGTGGGCAGCAGATTTGGGAGAAAGAGGTATAGTTGGCCCAACCTAGTCAGTACCAACTTACTGCACCCACGTCCAACGGTTGGTGTATCCAGAGTGTCAAATGATGCTCTGCTGTTTCTGTCTTTAAAAAAAAGAAAAAGAAAATGCTAATCGCACGCCGGGATAAAGAGGACTCTTGCCCTAGTCTATTTCAAGTCTTGTATATTTTTGCACTGTACAGTAAAAAGAATCCGGTACTTGTGAAAAGTCCCTCACAGTGTTTAATAGAAACGTAAATGGCTGAGTGGCCCCAATTAACACCTTGTGATAAGGCATTCCTAAGATGGAGTGTCAGACACCAAATTGTGAAGAGATGTATCTAATTAATCCTCCTAGGATGACACCGATAAACAAGCCTCCATTTAAATAAAGATCAAGGTCTGGGAACCCGGCCGGCTTGTTTACACTCCCCATCCGAGCCCTGCGCACTTTTGCGCGGGTACAGGGCCGTTCGCCCGCGCGAGGCTGAAAGAGAGACTGGACGTGAGAGGAGGCGTCTGCTGGGTCGCCCAAGTTCGCTTGTCCTCTGCTCTTGATATAAACAAAAACATTTACTTAAACAAAAAGCAACGGACGAGTAAAACTCGGCACAAACCCCAAAACGATTCGTGGTTGGAAATATGTCTTCGTCGCTAAACAGTCTGGTTTTCTAGATTAAAAGGAAAGGTATAAAAAAGCGCGTCAGCAATCCACGTATGAATTGGGGGGAAATTCGGAACAGGATCTCCCTCCGTCCCTCATCCCGGCGCAGGTTACTTCTCGGTGGATGCAGGTTTTCTATGCTGCAGTGCAAAAGTCAAGAATTGCTGGGGTGGAGGGTTGTGTCCTGAGCGTGGGCGGGAGGATGCTTCTGATACCTGGAAGGAAAACCGGGAAAGGCGGGAAGAAAAACCGGGAAAGGCGGGAAGAAAAACTGGGAAAGGCGGGAAGAACCCCAAAAGAGTTTGGGGTCCAAAGGGAAAGCTGCTGGTCTGTTGACCTTCATCTTGACCGGTGTTCGGGGTGCGGTTGGAGCCGGCTCACCTCTGTAATTTATATCTCAACCTCAAGGGATGCTGATGCTCCAAATTTCCTGTTAGTCTGACCCTGTTTCCCTCCTTTCTAACTAAGCTTTAAAGCCGGAAAGAAGAAGGCGGGAGGCTCAAACCGGAGTAGAGGGTGGGTGTGGGGGAAGAGATGCAACAGAGGTAGAGGGAGGGAAGGAGGGAGAGAGAGAGCGGGAGAGAGAGAGGGAGAGAAGGAGGGAGAGGGAGGGAGGGAGAGAGAGAGAGAGAGAGAGAGAGAGAGAGAGAGAGAGAGAGAGAGAGATCCCTGCAGGTGTCATGGAAATACTAGCGAATGGAAGCGTCCCAGATACTCTACCCACATTCTGCCGCCGGTAGGGACACTAACTCCTGGCTTTGAAGTCCTGGCTTTTGCACATTTGGATGTCCACTTGCTTCCTGGGACGCGCTTCAGATTGTCCTCCACTCCGCTGTGTTCAGATTTCAAAAATCATGCTTTCACACGGTGGAGGTTTCTAAACAACCAGAAGAATTTTAAAATCGCACTTGAAAAAAACAAAGAAGCAAAAAATAAAACAAAAAAACCCCAAACAAACAAACAAAACCCTATTATTGCTGCACCCGAAGGAACCCCTCCACACTCCCAGCCACACCCTCAGGCCTCAAGTTTGGGTTTTCAGACAACAGCTTGAGACTGACTTGAGAGGACCGGTCCTGCTGTGGTCCATGAGGTTAACCGGATCCCTTCCCGCCTGCGCAGACACCTGGCCGGCTCGCTCCGGGCTTGCATCCCTGCCGCCTGGGCGAGCCCAAGGTGGGCTTCATTTCCTCAGCGCTCAAGCTGAACAATCACAGTCTGAAAGTGTGAAGTGGCAGACACCTCTTCACTTTGCCTTTCTTTCTTTCTTTCTTTCTTTCTTTCTTTCTTTCTTTCTTTCTTTCTTTCTTCTTCTTTTTCTTTTTTGAGACATGGCCTCGAGCAGCCCTCCTTATTTTTTAACTAGGCTGAGGGTAACTGAGGATGACTTTGAACCCTTCATCTTTCTGCTTCTCATTTTTTGAGACAGGTTCTCACATTAGAACACCGGCTGGTCTCAAAGTCAAGGTAATCCCCCGCCTCACTTCCGGTATGCTGAGATTACAAGGGTGAGACCTCGGGGGAACCTCACACACCGCTTTGGTCCTCGTCATGCTGTGCATGGAGAACACTCATGCAGCTCTCCAAGAGAAGAGTTCGGTCCCCAGAGTCCTCCGCACCAGATGAAGCTCTGCGGCCAATGCCAGCCAGGGTAGCTGTTTATTTTAGGCAGCACTCACACCCCTAACCCTTTCAAACACCCAAAACGTGCGTTTACAAAGCCGGGGTGTGGATGACTTTCCAAAGCTCATTACCTGGGCCGCTCTGCTTCCAGTCGCGGGTGCTCTCCGCCATCTGGTGGCCACAGCGAGTAACTCTCCCAGCTAAAAAACAACCGATTTCTTCCCACTAGACAGAGGGCAAATCCTATAAAGGTGTCTTTGTTTGTCCCAGTTTACTGTAGCTTACAAGCTTCTTGGTATAGGGAGGGAGCCTGGAATTTAGACCCTTAGACCAGCTTTCTTGGCTGCAATGTCCGCCGCTCGGGTTTGTTTCCTCATCTGTGACACTGAAGGGTTTCTCTGTGTAGCCCTGACTGTCATGGAACTCATCTGTAGCTAGGCTGGCCTCAGACAGTTTTTTTTTTTTTTTTAAGATTTATTTTATTTATTATATGTAAGTACACTGTAGCTGTCTTCAGACACTCCAGAAGAGGGCGCCAGATCTCATTACGGATGGTTTTGAGCCACCATGTGGATGCTGGGATTTGAACTTATCATCTTCGGAAGAGCAGTCGGGTGCTCTTACCCACTGAGCCATCTCACCAGCCCCGGCCTCAGACTGTTATTGTAACGCCTCTACTGCCTGAGTACTGGGTTAAAGGCAGGTGTCACCGTGCCTGGGTCAAATTACTAGTTTGTTTTACAGCAATGATCGTTATTGCATGTTAATTGAACATACTAATGGATTTCAATGGGACATTTCCAAACATACACTTCGTCATGCCATCCTCCCAACTACACTTTATCCCCATCTCTCACCCACATACTCCTTCCCAAAGATCCCTGTACCATCCAGGTCATTTTCTTTGCTCTTAGTCATAGTTCCTGCATGTAGGAAGAAACTTGAAGCATTGTATTTCTGTATCTGGTTTATTTTCCTCCAGACAGTGATCTCTAGTCCCAACCGTCTCCCTGTAAATGACATGCTTCCTTCTCCATGCCTGAATAATTCCACATTGTGTAAACACACCATATTTTCTTTGTCAGCTAATCTGTTAATGGACACCTAAGCTGACCCCATGGCTTAGCTACTGTCAGTAGAGCAACAATAGCTATAGCATCAGATCCCTGGGAGCTGGAGTTACAGGTGTTTGTGAGCCATTTGATATGGACACTAGGAACAGAACTGGGGTCCATGCCAAGAGCTGCAAGCACTCTTAACCACTAAAATAACTGTTGCAGCTTCCCAGCCAATGTAACTTTTTATGAATGTAAGATCATAGACAGTTAGAGGCCTTCTGAGTCCCTCTGCTTCAGAATTACTGTTATGAACATCATATAAAGGGAAGTTGAAAAGAAGAATCCCATTCTGGTGTTTGAAAGCCTTACCACCCCACCCCACCCCCTTTAGTGCATGCATGCCCCACTGCAGGAGCCCCCCCCCCCACCTGCCTGTGTTTCAGAATTGCTTTAAGAAGTGTTTTCATAATAGAATGTATTTACAACTTAGGCGCAACGTAGAGAGTGATTGGCAAACTGCATGGTAATCGGAAACTTTATCATCCCAATGTTTTCCCTTGAAAGCAATCTTCTCTCAGGCTCTGAATCTTTTAGATAGCTGTGTTTAATGAGTGCTCCTGTAAGCTTTCTTATAATCGTGCATTTTTACATCTCATGACTAGATAGAGAATATGGGGAAAATGAGACAGTGAGCCTGGTACTTCATAGGTTTAGCAATCCCAACAGCTCTTATAGACTTGTTTCTAACACTGAACACTGGCCCCAGATGAGTAGTATAGAGAAAGTGCCTATGATGGTTGGCTTTCATTGTCAGTTTGGTATAATCTAGAATCACCTGGGGAGAAAGTCTCAGTGAGGGACATTAGGTTGGCCTGTGGACAAGTCTGTGGGGGGACTGTCTTTATTAAGCTTACTGATAAGGGACTACCCAGCCCACTATGGGCAGCATCATTCCCTAGCAGCCACCCCCACCCCCACAAAACTGTATGGGAGTAGGGAAACAGAGATGAGCACAAGCAAGCCAGAGAGCACCCTCACATTTAGTTCTCTCTACTCTTGACAGTATGGGATGTGACCAGGCCACTCAAGCTCCCGCCCCTGTGACTTTTCCATAAGTAATGAATTATAACCTGGAGTTGTAAGCTACAATAAACCCTTTCTCCTTTAGAGAGAAAGATTCTGGGATAGAGCCAAGAGGGAGATTTGTCCTAGAAAATGTGAGGAGCTAGACACATAGTACCTGACCACAGGTAACCAGACTTGTGGCAGAATGTAGGTTAAAATAAATGGGATGTTTTAAGTTAGGTCTAGCCATAGAAGAGCCTAGCCTTTTGGCCCATGTATATGTAAGTATGTTTTGAGTCTGAGTCTTATTTCTGGGAGCATGGGACTGGGAGGAAGAACTGGATCTAACTTCTACACTCACCCTTGAATTGCTTTATGCCAGGGTATTTTATCAGATATATAACTAGTACGATAGGCTCAATTCCCAGCACCCACATGGCAGCTCACAGCCATCTGCATCTCCAGTACCAGGGGATCCAACACCTTATTTTGGCCTTCCCAGGCACTAGGCAAGCACATGGTATATGCAGGCAAAACATAGTATTAAAAAAAAATGAACTCAGCCGGGCGTGGTGGCGCACGCCTTTAATCCCAGCACTCGGGAGGCAGAGGCAGGCAGATTTCTGAGTTCGAGGCCAGCCTGGTCTACAGAGTGAGTTCCAGGACAGCCAGGGCTATACAAAGAAACCCTGTCTCGAAAAACCAAAAAAAAAAAAAAAACCTCAAGCCAGGAGTGGGTAGGGCACACCTTAATTCTAGCACTCAGGAAGCTGAAGTAGATTGATCTCTGTGAGTTGGAGGCTAGCCTGGTCTACATATCAGTTCCAAGCTACCCAGAGCTATGTAGTCAGACTCTGAAGAGACAGAGAGAGAAAGACAGACACACAGAGACAGAAAGGGAGACAGAGACAGACAGAGATAGAGACAG
Source organism: Mus minutoides (assembly GCA_902729485.2). Taxonomy (NCBI): domain Eukaryota; kingdom Metazoa; phylum Chordata; class Mammalia; order Rodentia; family Muridae; genus Mus; species Mus minutoides. The sequence goes on from LR749907.1 coordinate 1,039,504, forward strand.
AGACACACACACAGAAAAAGACAGAGAGACAGAAAGAGAGACAGAGACAGACACACAGAGGAAAAGAAAGAGAGACAGATACACAGAAACACACACACAAAGACAGACAGACACACACATACACATGGGAAAGACAGTCAGACACATATACCGAGACAGAAAGACAGAGAGAGAGAAAGAGACTCAAGGTCTAGTGAGATAATCCACTGGGTAAAGACACCTGCCACTTAAGCCTGGCAACCTGAGTTCTAAGTTTACAGCTATTTACTCATGGTATAAGATACAGTATCCCAGCTTGCTACTTTTTAAGCTTCATGAGGAACCTGACGTTATTCTGATGAGCTTTGCTTGTCTCTATCCTCTTGCAGTTTTGATGCTCTTTGCTTACTTAGTTTTGGCATTTTACTCCCCTTTTCTCCCTCTTGGAATGGTGATGTATATCCTGTGCCATTGAATATTGGAAGTATGTGATCCTCTTTTTCATTTTGATTTTACAGGGGACTGCTGTTAAGAGACTGTGTTCAGTCTCAGAAGAAACTTTGAACTCTGGACTTTTAAGCAGTGTTGATACTATTGTATGGTCACAAGCCTGTGGGGGCCAAGAATGTAGTTAGAATAAAAATGGCCTCATAAACCCATAGGAAGTGGCTCTGCTAGGAGGTGTGGCTTTGTTAGAGAAGGTGCTGCCTTGTTGCCTCCTAGGAGTGACACATAAGAAGTGTGTCACTGGAGATAGGCTTTGAGGTTTTAGATGCTCAAGCCAAGCCTAATGTCACTCTTTCCTTGCTACCTGCCAATCAAGGTGTAAAGCCCTTAGCTCTCTCTCTAGCACCATGTTTGCCTACATACCACCATGCTTCCCACCATGACAATAATGGACTTAAACCTCTGAACTGTAAGCCAACCCCAATTAAATGCCTTCCTTTATAAGAGTCACCATGGGGGCTGGTGAGATGGCTCAGCAGGTAAGAGCACCCGACTGCTCTTCCGAAGGTGATAAGTTCAAATCCCAGCATCCACATGGTGGCTCACAACCATCCGTAACGAGATCTGGCTCCCTCTTCTGGAGTGTCTGAGGACAGCTACAGTGTACTTACATAAAATAAAATAAATCTTTAAAAAAAAAAAAAAAAAGAGTCACCATGGTCACAGTGTCTCTTCACGGCAATAGAACCCTGACTAAGACCCCTGGCCTGGAACTTACAGAGGCTTGCCACCTCTGCCTAAGTGCTAGGACTGGAGGCACATATACCACCACACCCCAGTCAAACTGGTTCAGTTGGCAACGTGCTGTTTATTTGAACTTCTAAGTGCTTCTACTTGTATGCCTGTGTCTTTCCCTCAATTTGGCAAATGCCTCTTGTAATCTCACTGAACAGTTTCTGATTTTAGCTTTTGCCTTTTTATCCCACTCATCCTTAGATGTGATATCTTGATATGTGTCAGAATTATTTAAAACTGTGGTCAACCCTTGATTTTTTTTTAAATTGTTACCCAAATGAAGTATTTCCTAACTTTAGTTATTCTGGTCTTGCAGGCTTTGCAGGAGCGGGTGGGGGGGGGGTATTTTTATTTTATATCTGTGTTGCCTGTGTGTATGTACGCCATGTGTATGCAGTACCTATAGAGGCCAGAAGAGGGCGACAGATTCCCCCTGGGACTATGAGCAGTTCTGAGGGACAGTGTAGGTGCTGAGAACTGAAGAACAGAGCAAGGTCCACTGCAAGAGCAGCCAGTGTGCTTAGCCTCTGAGCCATCTCTTTAACCTCCTGACGTTTTTCTTCCGTTTGCTCTAGTTTGTCAGCCACACTCCAGACTGTGGCTGTTCTTTGGTTGAATGATACACTCCCACCTCTCTGCTTTTGTTGTTTAGTTTCTAGCTGTTTCCTTTGGATGGGTGTTTGTCACTCATTTTGCTTACCTGGTCTCTTGACTTCTTTACTGAGTCCATAATACACTTATTTGAACCACCTTTGAAAACGGCTCACTCTGTTGATGTTGGTTGGTTTTTGAGACAGTGTATCTCTATGTAGCCCTGGCTATCCTGGAGCTCACTATGTAAACCAGGCTGGCCTCAAGCTGAGAGAAATCTGCCTTGCCTCTCCTGGGATTAAAGGCTTTTGCTGCGCCCCCATGCCTGGCAACTGGCCGTATTTTACAGTATGGATTCGATCTGTTTCTCCTTTGTTTCAATCAGTTTGCTATATTGATGTTGATGGTTGAGGAATTGTGACCAATCCTTTTCACGCTGGCTTGGTTTTTCTTATTGTTTTCTCCTCTGTGACTCGAGTATCTGTTGGGATGGATCTATCTGCCCTGCCACTCTTTTTAACATTTAAGAAAATGTTTACTTATGTGTGTGTGGGGGGGGCTGTATCACATTGTGTGGATGGAGGTCAGAGTGCAGCGTGTGGGAGTTGATTCTCTCCTTCTACAGTTTGGGTTCCAGGATTCGAACTCAGGTCATCAGGCTCGGCAGCGAGCATCTTTACCCACTGAGACACCCTGCTGGTGTTTCACCTATTAATTTTATTTGTTTTATTTTATGTTGGTCTCCTTTTTAAATTTTTTGTTTTACGTGTATGGCCGTTTTGACTGCATGGATATCTCTATACCTGTATATATGTTTTGGTGCTATGGAGGACAGAAAAGCCTGGTTTCCACAGGGGCCAGAAGAGGGAGTCAGATCCTCTGGAGCTGGAGTCACCATATGGTTAGTAGAAATTGAACCCAGGTCCTCTGGAAGAACAGCCAGTGCACTTAGCCTCTAAGCCGTCTCTCCAGCCCCCTTATGTGGGTCTTAATGGGTATTTGCCTCTTGGACTTACCATCCTCATTGCTATTTAGAGAGAAAAAGGCAGAAGTGACAAAAGACCATGATTGACATCAATCTAGGTAGGGCCTTGTTGCCGACTCAGTGGGTGCTTGCCATGGGAGCCTGACTACCCGAATGAAATCCCTGGTGCCATGCTGCAGTGGCACGCATCTGTGATCCCAGAGGAGAAGCTTGCAGGCCGGGTAGCCTGGGGTGTACAGCAGCAGAAATGATGATGGGCCTGCCCCAACTAAGTGGAAGGCTAAAGAGACGGCTGGGGGTGGGGTAGGGGCTTGTTAAGAGCATTGGCTGCTTTTCCAAAGGATCTGGACTCACATGGCAACTCATGACTGTCTATATATAACTCCAGTTCCAGGGGATCTGACACCCTCACACACAGAAGACAGGCATGCAGGCAAAATACCAGTATAAGTAAATAAATACTCCTTTTTTAAAAAAAAGGAGTCTCTGACCTTCACACAAAGTTCTGTGACATAGGTACACTTCCTCCATACAAAATGAAGAACTGATTGTTTTTAAAATGCACTAGAAATCACCTGGGTCTTTGTTATATCCTTGTACAAATGGGTTGTGTCATCACTCATTTTAGAGGTTTGGTTTTCCAAACACATAGATAACTAGCTCCCTCTACTATGGGTGTTGCTCCTGGCTGATGCCTGTAGATATTAGTGAACAAGGGGGCGGCGAGAGAGAAGGTGAACACTGGACAGATAGACCAGGCACCTCAGGGGAAGGTGACTGGGAACAATGGCAGAATGATAACCTGTGAGCACTTTTCTGGGCGTCTGATATCAGTTTCCCCTCACAATAACGTCCTTCACCCTAAGGCAGAGCACCAGTGACCCTTCAAAATAATGTCCTTCACCCTAAGGCAGAGCACCGGTGAGAGGTGTTTATGAACAGAGAGAGGTGAGGCCGCAGAGGGAGGTGGTCTTTCTGCCCAGAAGTGATTCTCACTGGATGCTAGTCAGCACTATTGTCCAGTTGTCTGAGGGGTGTGTGTGTGTGTGTGTGTGTGTGTGTGTGTGTGTGTGTGTGTTTCAAAGGAGTTGTACCACAACAGAAACATCTTTATCTTCAAACAGGTTGGGGATATTTTCTTTGGCTGCACCCAGAACCAGTCTGGGTTAGGCCAGCTGCTCATGTGTCACAGTAGGTGGTGGTTAGGGACTATTGTTAAATGTCAACATTTTCACAGTCATTCCACAGTGCTGGGCTGTGGCCTCTGTTCCTGGTCCCTTGGGAGGACAAACAAGTCTCACACATAATAGGAAAGGATACAAGAGAGAGAGACTCTTTTTCTCTCAAAGACTGTTAGAGCTAGAAGCAGGTCGGGGCACTCTGAATAATGGACTTTCAAATGGAGAACAGCAGAAACGTGAGATGCCAGCTTGCTGAGTGTACTTTCTGCAAGATGTCATGCCATGAAACCTAAACCTCAAAGTGAAGAGTGTGGCACGCGTGCGTGCGTGCGTGCCTGTGTGTGTGCGCGCTCGTGTGTGTAAATGCATGTGTCAGAACACTGCATGCATGTCTCCGTGTGGATTAAGTTCCCCGTGATCCAGACAGAAGAGCGCCCTGTATCTGAAGCAGGCAAATGCCAGCTGAGGGGGCTTGGGCCTCACAGAAAGTTCTAGGAGTAAAGATGGCCATCGATTGGTCCAGGTATCTGTTAGTCTCTCTGGAAGTTGAATGTGAAACTGAGGTCTTTGGGTGGACCCAGTGTGGAAGTTGACAAACTGGAGCCTGGGGTGTGGTCTGCTTGGCGGCTGTTTGGAGGAAGGAATGCTGGGGTGTGGTTTGTCCTGGGTGTGGAGAGGGTGGAGCAGTTGCCTTACAGGTGAGCAGAGTGACCCTACACTCTCCCCACCATGACCTCGGCTACCACTGGAACCACCAAAGGTAACTGATAGGAAGGTACAAACTCCTTCTCTGACTTTCCCAGAATGCATTGCCATTTCCCTCTTGGGTCCAAGTCAAGTCTGACTCTTTTACTAGAGCTACATAAGCTTGGATTTTCTCTGTCCTTAAAAACAAAACCAAACCACAATGAATTTAATTTTGTGTGTGTGTGTGTGTGTGTGTGTGTGTGTGTGTGTGTGTGTGTGTGGTGTGTTCACGTGCGCACCTGCACGCATGTGGGTATGTATACCACATATGTACCTGGTGCCTTCAGAAGTCAGAACAGGCATTGAATCCCTTGAAACTGGAGTGACAGCTGGTTTGAGCCACCATGCGGATGCTGGGGACCAAATTCTGGGTCCTCTGGAAGAGCAGCCAGGGAGTCTCCTTTCCTGCTGAGTCAGCTCGACAGTCCCCCATTTTACAGAAGTGTAGCACCTAAAAACTATCTTTAATATTAAAGGTCCTTTGGCATTGAAGAATCTATTTCCTATGATGAGGAAAGGTCAGGTTAGGAGTCTTTTTGTTTGTTTTGCAGTTTGGTGTTCCTAAGTTACAAGGGCGACCCTTTAAACATCAATGGTAAAAACAGTCTTCCTTTTCTCCTTTGAAAAGAATTTAGGAGTCACTCCAGTATAGATGATTTTAAAAAGAAAACAAAGGAATTTAGAGGTTCTTTTGTTTGTCAAGGGTAACATTAACCTTTTCTGACTAAAGGACAGAGTCCAGTGGCAGATGCAGGAATACAGGACTTGAGAGGAGGGGAAGGGGTCTGGTCTGGGACAGAAGGCTGAGCCAAACAGGGAAAGTGTACTGGAGAGGATCAGATAGTAACTCGGGGGCTGGTGGAGTGGTACAGGTTAAAAAGGCATTTTTAATAGACTTTCATTTTTAAATTTATTTTTGTATGTATGAGCATTTTGCCTGCATGTTCATGTGTGCACTATACAGTGCCTTCAGAGGCCAGAAGAGGGGGATGGAACTCCTGGAACTGGAGTTTCTAACCAGCTGTGAGCCACCAGGTGAATGCTGGGAATCAAACCTCTGCAGGAGCAGCAAGGGTTCTTAACCTCTAAGCCATCTCTCCAGTCCTAAGACATTTTTAAAAAAGATTATTTGGAGTGAAATCTGTATTGGTTACCGATTCTCATTGCTCTGACAGAAGCAGGTTAACGAGGATAGAGTTTATTTGGGCTCACAGTTTAGGGACACAGTCCATTGCGGTTGTATGCAGAAGCAACTGGACCGCAGCATCCACAGAAAACATAGAGAGACAAAGGCTGGCGCTCAGCCTGCTTTCTCCTCCTTATTTAATCCATGAACCCAGCCCACAGGATTCCCACCCACATTCATCGTGCATTTCCCTCCTGTAGTAAATCAGCATAGAAATGGCCTTGCAGACACAGCCAGAAGCATGCCTCCTGTGAGATTCTTAAGTTCCATCATGCTAGCAACCAGACTGTGCACTATACACTTTCAGCCATGCCTTTTCCCCAAAGACAGTCTAGGGTTCAGCAATTCTACACTCTACTGGGGAATATTCTGAGTCTGTTTCCTTTTGCAGATTCTACCAAAGTTCTGAAATTCCCAATTCTGTTCCTATTCTGAGATCAAGACAGGAAAGGGAGACTGTTTCTTCTGTTCAGCTCCCTGTTGGCAAAAGAAAAGAAAATCTCATTATAAACATTCAAAGCATACAAAACACACAGGATAGAAACCATGCTGCTTCAGGTGTCCTGTCTAATTACACCATCCAAGGTTAACAGGTTTGGCACACAACTATGATTTTTCTCTAGGCATTTATGGACACACACACTTATTATTTATTCAAAAATTAATTCAAGGGGTAAAAACAATTTTTCTATTTTCTTCAACATGTTAGAATAATTTTTGGAGGAGGTAAGGCATGCTTAGGGTGTAGATTTAAAATATATGAGAGATATAAAAGTAATTACCGGGCTGGTGAGATGGCTCAGCGGGTAAGAGCACCCGACTGCTCTTCCGAAGGTCCTGAGTTCAAATCCCAGCAACCACATGGTGGCTCACAACCATCCGTAATGAAATCTGATGCCCTCTTCTGGAGTGTCTGGAGATAGCTACAGTGTACTTACAAATAATGAATAAATGAATCTTTAAAAAATAATAATAATAAAAAAAATAAAAGTAATTACCACTACTGATCCTTCCAGCTGTCTAGTCTCTCAGCTGGGGGCAAATAATGTGACTGGTTTCTTATTTATTTTTCCAGATATATTCTTTAATATGTATGTTAAACCTTATAAAATTAATATTCTAAAGTAAAATCAAGTTCTCTGAGGCTCATATATTTGTGTATGTACATACATTTTAATTAAATAATGGTTTCACTATATATCAGTATATACATTCCTCTGTGTGTGTGTGTGTGTGTGTGTGTGTGTGTGTGTGTGTGTGTGTATACATACTCGCATTACTAAGTAGTAAACCTTGGGCCTTATGAATGTTAGACAAGTGCTCTACCTCTGAGCTATAGCTCCATCTATTTAAAATATTTTTATTTGAAGTCGGGGTTTTGCTAACTTGCTCAAGCTGACCTTGAGTCATAATCCTTCTGCCTCAGTTCCCTAAGTTTCTGGGGTTACAGATACCGATGTCACCAGACCTAAGACTACTTTAGACTTTTCTGTAGTCCTGGAGCTTGAACCCAGGGCCCAGAGCAGGTGAGGCAAGCTCTCTACCCTAAGCTACTCCCAGCCTTCTAATACTGTAACGATTTCATGTTCAGGAGTAGGGAAGGCATCTTCTAAGACAACTTATTATTATAATTTTTTAAAGATTTATTTTTTTATTTATTATATGTAAGTACACTGTAGCTGTCTTCAGACACTCCAGAAGAGGGCGCCAGATCTCGTTACGGATGGTTGTGAGCCACCATGTGGATGCTGGGATTTGAACTCAGGACCTTCGGAAGAGCAGTCGGGTGCTCTTACCCGCTGAGCCATCTCACCAGCCCGAGTTCAAACATTTAAAAGAGTGAATCTGTGTGCTTTAGGGTCTGGATAACAAGTGTTTATAAAGGAACAGAGAATGCTCCTTCTTACTCCATTTCATTTCATCAACCCTGGTTAACAAAAGACCACCCCTTTCTCTTCTCTTCTCTTCTCTTCTCTTCTCTTCTCTTCTCTTCTCTTCTCTTCTCTTCTCTTCTCTTCTCTTCTCTCTTTCCCTTCCTTTCCCTTCCCTTTCTCTTCGTTCCTTCGTTCCTTCGTTCCTTCCTTCGTTCCTTCCTTCGTTCCTTCCTTCCTTCCCTCCCTCCTTCCTTCCTTTGACACAGGGTTTCTCTGTGTAGTCCTGGCTGTCCTAGAACTCACTCTGTTGACCAGGCTGGCCTCAGACTCAGAGATCTTCCTGCCTTTGCCTCCTGTGAGCTGGGATTACGTGCACTGTAGCCGCTGCGGCCATCACCACCTGGCCAAAGACCTCATTCTTTTTGTTTGTTTGTTTGTTTTCGAGACAGGGTTTCTCTGTATAGCCCTGGCTGTCCTGGAACTCACTTTGTAGACCAGGCTGGCCTCGACCTCAGAAATCCACCTGCCTCTGCCTCCTAAGTGCTGGGATTAAAGGCGTGTGCCACCACGCCCGGCCAAAGACCTCATTCTTAAAATAAGACCTGCATCTCAGCTCTGTGGATTGGATTTCCCCTTCAAATGGTTGTCATAACAGAATTTTTGAGTCATTAGCTTTGCATCTATTTCTAGATGCAATGTAACTAAATACCAAACTGTTAATAACTAAATTGAATAGCTTAAAAACAAAAAGCAAACAAACAAAAACCAGCCAGGTGTATCTCAAAAGAGACAAGAAAGTACTAAGCCTGTTGCAGCTGGGGATGAATGACACAAGGTGGCCCGTGCTCACCAGCCACCCCTCTCTCCCTCAACTCTGTGCCTATCATACAATGATCACATAGGCCCTCTCTTTTCCTAGTCTGTTCACAGTTGGTCTACAATGGGAATTAATTTAAAAATGAAGAGTAGGGGGGGGGGGGAATCCTCTAAAGAAAAGTTACTCCAGGCCTCCGAGTCCAGTCACCATCTAAGTTTAGACTCTGATGCATGACGCAGAGGCCTGGCTCCTGAGGGAGCTTTTCCAAGGTTTTTTTTGTTTTGGTTTGGTTTTGGTTTTTCAAGACAGAGTTTCTCTGTATACCCCTGGCTGTCCTGGAACTCACTCTGTAGACCAGGCTGGCTTTGAACTCAGAAATCCACCTGCCTCTGCCGCCCAAGTGCTGGGACTAAAGGCATGCGCCACCACTGCCCCAGCTTTTTCCAAGGTTCTATTGCAGCGATTTCTACAGCCTTACCACGATATGCAAAAATGTCTATGAATGTTCAAATGAAAAACATTTTAACAGATAGAAATACTGATATTGTGATCTCCCAGTCTCTGTTGGTCTTTGTTAGATACTCTAATAAACCTGTTTTGTTTTTGTTTTTGTTTTTGTTTTTTGAGATAGGGTTTCTCTGTGTAGCCCTGGCTGTCCTGAAACTCACTCTGTAGACCAGGCTGGCCTCGAACTCAGAAATCCACCTGCCTCTGCCTCCCGAGTGCCCGGCACATCTTTCCTTGCAGGCATCTCTCGGCCCTCTGATTGGCTCTCCTCCTAGGCAGTCTGTTTGTTTTGTTTTGCTTGGTTACTGTAAAGGGGATCTTCTCCAGATTTCTTCCTCTTAAAGTTCACATCATTGGGATGTTGAAAACTACAGATTATTGGTGTTAATTTTATATCCTATGGCTTGACCCAGTGTCTAGGGTAGTCCTCACTAGCATGGGTAAGGCCCTGGAGTCCATTCCCAGCGCGCACACACACATGGTTTCTATCTTCCCTTCTCTAATATACATGTGTGTATATGATGTGGAATTTCTTCCCTGATGAGATAAAAGTGTTAGGGAACCTGGTATGTAAAGAAAATGCAGTCAACAAGCGTTTACATTTAAGGATACTTATCTGAATACAGGATTAAATACTGCAGCCAAAACAACCGGCTAGATGGATGGGGAGAATGGAATGTCAGCCACTCAGGCTTTCTGGAGCAGAGTTGGTGAACTTGGAGAACTCAGTGTCAGGGGGAGACTGGAGGCTGATGGGAAGGGATGCAGGGGTGATGTAAGCAGTGGTGTGAGTGTGGGCTTCACTGCCATGAAACTCTCAAGTTCAGTCGCTGCCTCAATGTTATGTGAGCTATATGACCTTGGGTAAGATGTTTGACCTCTCTCTGAGTCTTGGGCTTTTTTTTTTTTTTTTTGAGACTTGGGCTTTATATTTTAATTTTTTATTGCATTTACTTGCATATGTGCTTTAAAAGATCTCCTATTGTTATTTTAAGATTTACATGAATCTGTGTTTGCCTGCACAGCGTGCATGTGTGCCAGTCGTTTCCACAGTGTCAACTCTGTGGCTCCATGGGGAGGGGAGGGGAGGAGAGGGGAGAGCCTGCTGGCTTCTAGTGTCCTTTTCAATGTCTCTCTGCAGTGTTTTGACGTCTTTCCTGTTTTGTTTTTTGAGATAGGGTTTCTCTGTGTAGCCCTGGCTGTCCTGAAACTCACTCTGTAGACCAGGCTGGCCTCGAACTCAGAAATCCACCTGCCTCTGCCTCCCGAGTGCCCGGCACATCTTTCCTTGCAGGCATCTCTCGGCCCTCTGATTGGCTCTCCTCCTAGGCGGCCTGTTTGTTTTGTTTTGCTTGGTTACTGTAAAGGGGATCTTCTCCAGATTTCTTCCTCTTAAAGTTCACATCATTGGGATGTTGAAAACTACAGATTATTGGTGTTAATTTTATATCCTATGGCTTGACTGTAAGTATTTATTTCTTCAATCTAAGAATTCAGATGGAGTCTTTAGGGTCTCTTAGGCCCTGGATCTTCTGCGAATGGGGATGTTTGACTTCTTCCTTTCCTGCCCGAATCCCTTTTACTTCTTTTCTCTTAGCGCATCATGCTGTGCTCCCAACTCTGCAGGACATGGTTCCGGTTTTTCTCCATTTAGAATAATGCTATTTAGATGTTTGTAGCATATAGCTTTAAGAACTTTTGTTCTCCTATGTATGGGTATTTTGCCCACATTTCTGATTGTGCACCACATGTATATCTGCTATCCTCAGAGGTCAAAAAAAGAGTCTTAGAGCCCCCAGAACTGGAGTTACAGAGAATTGTGAATCACCATGTGGTTTGGGTTCTGGGAACCAAACCGAGGTCCTATGCAAAAGCATCGAATGCTCTTATCTGATCTGTATTGGGTTGAGAATTTCTGTGCCTTTGTTCATCAGGGGACTTGGCATGCAGTGTTCTTTGTGTGTGTGTCTTTATCTAGTTTGGGCATTAGTGTAATGCTAAGGAGTTGTGCTCCTTCCAGGTTGTTGAGCTTGCCAATTTCTGAAAAGTAGGGAAGAGTCTAGCTGTGAGCCCACTCAGTTCTGGGCTTTTCTTTGTTGGTGGACTATGCTACTGTGTGTGAGGGAGAATTGTGGAGATCAGCCACATCTGGACAGCCCGCACATCTGGACAGCCCGCACATCCAGACAGCCCTCACATCCGGACAGTCCTCACATCTGGACAGCCCTCACATCTGGACAACCCTCACATCTGGACAGCCCTTGATGGGCTACCCAGGCCACAGTCTGTCAGTCAGACTAATACATCCCATGTGTCTATATATCCACTCCATTGGCTCTGCTCCTTTAGAGAAAGAACCCTGACCCAAACACTGTCCTAACCTCATTGGTCATTTAGGACACATTTAAGTTGTTTCTTAATGTTTGAAGGTTGTATGTTTAGAAATCCATCCATTTCTTCTAAATCTAACTTCCTTTAGAAGTCTTCAAAATTTCCTCTAATGATCCTCTGGATTTCACTGTATTTATTGCAATGTTCCTTTTTTTTAATTTATTTTTTTTTAAGATTTATTTTATTTATTATATGTAAATACACTGTAGCTGTCTTCAGACACTCCAGAAGAGGGCGCCAGGTCTCGTTACAGATGGTTGTGAGCCACCATGTGGATGCTGGGATTTGAACTTATCACCTTTGGAAGAGCAGTCGGGTGCTCTTACCCACTGAGCCATCTCACCAGCCCTGCAATGTTCCTTTTTTATCTCTAATTTTATTCATGTGGAATCACCCCATTGGTTATTTTTGCTACTGTATTTCTGTTTGCTTGTTGTTGTTGTTCTTGTTTTTTGTTTGTTTGCTTGTTTGTTTGACATGGTTTCTCTGTCTTAGCTCTGGCTGTCCTGGAATTCACTCTGTAGACCAGGCTGGCCTCAAACTTAAGAGATCCAAGTGCCTCTGCCTCCTTAGTGTTGGGATTAAAGTTGTGCACCACCACCACCACCTGGTTAAGATGTAAGCTCTCATAACTTTTCTTGTAAACAAGTCTGTGAAGGCATTGTCTTGTTTAATGATTGATAGTGTGAGGGTCCAGCTTAATGTGGGTGGTTCCACCCCAGGTAGGTGGTATTGGGTTGTATAAGAAAGCAAACTGAGTGATCCACTGGGAACAAGACAGTAAGCAGCTCTCCTCCCTCGCCTCTGCTTCAGTTCTTGCCTCCAGCTTTCTGCCTTGAATTCTTGCAGGCAAACTAGGACAAGGTGGTACATATGCCTGGAGACAGGACTCCTTCACTTAGGTTTTTGGCTATGAATCTCCTCCTCTGGCATGTGACTGGCATTGGAAGTTGGGGGCAGTCTCATGGGACTGAGGCCTAAACCTGTGGATCTGGTTCTCTCTGAGTCAGGGTCTCCCTACATAGCATAGGCCCATCTGGCCTGGAACTCAGAGATCAACTGACCTCAGCCTCCCAGGTGCTGGGATTAGGTGTATGCCACCATGCGCCGGTTCTTAATGTTCTGTCCAAAGAATCAGAACTGAATGGATGCCATCCAGGTAGTGGCTTGTGCAGAACCCAGAGTTTCGAAATGTCAGATGGGTCTTCGTGAGCAGAGGTCACAGAAATATTCTTTGTTGTGCAAGTGTGGGAGGTTCTCAGCAGATGGAAAAGTCTAGGTAGAGGAAGACAGTGCCTTTGGAGTGCAGCCACAAATATTAAGCACTAAAGGCAGATAATTCTGACTAGGCAGAAAACTGTGCACCTGTAGGCCTCAGCTATTCTGGAGGCAGGAAAATCACTTTTGTTCACAAGTTCAAGGCCAGTCTGCATAATACAGCCAGACTGTTTATTTATGTTTGAGACAGGATCTCACTGTAGCTCAGACTGGCCTTAAACTCATTGTGTAGGCAAGAATGACCTTGAACTTCCTGGATGCTGGAATTACAGGTATACACAATCACACCCAGTTTATGCCGTGCTAAGGCTAGATCCAAGCCCTCCTAAATATGCTAGGCAAACGTTCTACATCTTCAGCCCCAGATTTTCTCTTTAAACCAACCAACTAACCAACCGACCAACCAACCAGCGAACCAACCAACCAGCGAATCAACCTACCAGCGAACCAACTAGTCATCTATCCAGTCAGCCAGCCAATTAACCATCCAACCCACTATCCAAAAACCCTTAGAGAGAATTCTAAGATTGTGCCACACGACACTGAATACACTTCTGCATTCGTAGCTCTATCCTTTCTCAGCCCAGCCTTCTTCACTGTGGTGCTCAGTGGTGGGATGCTCCCTATTTGACTGCACAGCTCCAAGACCCCAGCTAGTGTCATCGCAGACGCCACTGTGCGCGCGCGTTCGCCCACACCGCCTCCATATTGTCCGCCGCGGCGCTCCGTAGCAAGCCCTTGGCAAGCTCCACGTCGGCCGCGCAGGCGCCCGGGGCGCGTTCACCTGCTGCCGTTGTCGCCGTCGCCGCTGACGGGGCTGGATGGGGGGCCGAGGCCAGCCAGGGGCACCCAGAAAGAAGAGACGCGGCGGCGGCGACGCCGGCACCCGCACGACGAGCGCCCCGAGGTGCCCGCGAGCTCCACAGGAAGGCGGCGAAGCCCGGGCCCGGCCGCCCCGCGGGTAGAAACGCCGCCGGCCCCTCGTCGCGCCATGTTCAAGAAGCTGAAGCAGAAGATCAGCGAGGAGCAGCAGCAGCTGCAGCAGGCGTTAGCCCCTGCCCAGGTACGCCGCCCCGTGCGCCCCGGCCCGGGAGACGGGCGAGAGTTCCGCCATGACCTCTGACCTCCGCCCCAGGAATTTCCCCCCCACAAACCGTAGCCCAGGAAGGTTTGGGACAGACCAGCTTGTGTAGGAACCCCGGCCTGGTTTCTCCCAAAACTCCGTCCCCGTGCAGAGTGACGGGACCGGTGGGGACTTTTGACCTCGGAGTTTTCCCCCTAAAGACCGACCCGGTCTGACAGATGGGTGCGACGGGTTCGGGTCCTGCATGGGGAGCTTCTCTCACCGGTCAGAGACCCTGACTCTAGAGTGGTGACGGGGGCGGGGCAACCCAGGTTCTTTGTGATATGCGACCTCTGATCTCTGCCCCATATGTGACCGATGTCCTCTGGGTTCCCTGATCCTCGCACCTGGAATGGCCAGGTCCCTGTAAGTCTCCTGCTTCCAAACCCTGATCGAGCCTTCCCGGGCCAGGCTGCTCGCAGGAGCCGAGGGCGGCGGTCCAGCGACCAAGTCTGTCACGAGTTAGTCACTTCGCGTAACTTGGGTGATGGCGGACAGGGCGCAGAGGCAGACACTGAACAGGACGGGCTCGGAGCCTGTCAGCAACCGTGCTCTTGCATCTTTTCTGGAAGGTCGTTGATTTTTAAGGGAGTATGGTTTCGGGTTGGGAAAAGGGGGCGTGTTCGTGTTAGAAACAAACTAACCCTCCCCAGCACTCAGGCTGTGAACGAGGGGAGGGGAGGGGAGGGTTTCTGCTGAATCTCTCCCCAGTCTCTCTGAATATCAGTAGATTGAACACTAACTTTACTTTTATGGTTCCTAGGAACCTAGAAAGCCCATGGTTCAGGAAAGGTCGCAGTTTGGCTAATTGGGAAGCAGTTTGGGTGTTTAAATATAACAACCCAGCTTTCTGTTTCTAGAAACATATTCTGAGAAGATTTAGGATGCAAAAGGATTTAGTTACATGATTTCTTTTTAATTGTGTGTGCGTGGGCATGTGGCAGCCAGAAGTCAACCATGGCTTCATTCCTCATCCCTCAGGCTTTATTCTTTTTATTTTACTATTTAAAAAAGATTTCTGGATTTCTTTATGTGTGTGAGTGTTTTGTCTGTCTGGATGTCTGTACACTGTGTGAGGCCAGAAGATGGTGTTGGATCCCAGGAAACTTGTAATGCATGGTTGAACCATTTTGTGGGTTGGTCCTCTGCAAGAGCGACAAATGCTCTTAACCTCTGAGCCATTTCTCCAGCACACCCCCTGGCCTGGGACTCACCAAATAGGCTGGGCTCTCTGGCCAGCAGGCCCAGGGAATCCACCAGTCTGCCTCCTGAGCACTGGAGTACAAGAGTGTGCCACCACATCTGTCTTTCTTAACCTGGATTCTGAGATGGAACTCAGGCAAGCACTTTACCATCTGAACTGTCCTGCTAGCCCTGGCCCTGTTTTAATGGTAACACTCTGGGGCCAGTAAAGAATTGGCTGAATACATTGTTATCAGGGAGCTGATTATTATACAGCGTTAAAAATAAACAATGTTGATTTGGATCTCTGCTCCACATTTATTTAGTAGTTAGTATAGATTACTTAAACCTCATAAACTTTTGAGGTAAATATTATTCCTCCTATAGATGGAAATGTGATGAGACCCAAAGACAACCTAACTGCTACATAGAATCAGAGCTGCAGACAAGAATTGTTTACATAGACTGAGAGATGCTACAAGAGACAAATTAAGTGCAGCATATGAATTGTGACCCAGTTTTTATGGCAATAAGAAATGTATTTTTAGGAGTGAGGCTCAACCATCTTCCATTGTAGTACTGCAGACTTACCCTCAGGGAGTGAGCAGGAGCTTCCATTCTACCCTGTAGCACATCCTTCAGGCCTTTGGCCTTATCCATGTACTTTGTCCTTATCCCCATCTTACTTTGTTATTGTTGCCCTGTCTGAAGCCTCATTGTTCCTGAGAGAAGCCTGATGTTCCTTCCACTGGCAGTGTAGAGAGAGACAGGAGAGCTCAGGGCTTGTGAGTTTCTGAGCTTGCCTCTTTATTTTAAAATAAAGATATTATATTTAAAGCTGGAGCATACCTGGAATAACCACGGTAGATTGCAAAATGACAAAGATGCTCGATTAAGGGCATGCTGAAAAGTTCCCACTAGTGACTGAAATGTAGATGTTGTGTGAAGACTAAGCCCATGGTAGGTAACCCTTCCTTAACTGGAATGTCAAGTTGATTTGCAGTGATTGGAGCAGTGTTGTAATGAGGAAAGGTCCAATGGCCTGGCCCTGGCCCTGGTGTATGTGTGGGAGGAGTTTCTGAGCAGGTGTACTGTATGCTGCTGCAAGCCTAAAGCCATACATACCTGTTTGTTAAAGTGTATCTGCTTGGGCAGTACTTGTTAAAGTGTATCTGCTTGGGAAGTACTTGTTAAAGTGTATCTGCTTGGGCAGTACTTGTTAATGTGTATCTGCTTGGGCAGTACTTGTTAAAGTGTATCTGCTTGGGCGGTACTTGTTAAAGTGTATCTGCTTGGGCGGTACTTGTTAAAGTGTATCTGCTTGTGTGGTACTTGTTAAAGTGTATCTGCTTGGGCAGCACTTGTTAAAGTGTATCTGCTTGGGCAGCACTTGTTAAAGTGTATCTGCTTGGGCAGTACTTGTTAAAGTGTATCTGCTTGGGCAGCACTTGTTAAAGTGTATCTGCTTGGGCAGCACTTGTTAAAGTGTATCTGCTTGGGCAGTACTTGTTAATGTGTATCTGCTTGGGCAGTACTTGTTAAAGTGTATCTGCTTGGGCAGTACTTGTTAAAGTGTATCTGCTTGGGCAGCACTTGTTAAAGTGTATCTGCTTGGGCAGTACTTGTTAAAGTGTATCTGCTTGGGCAGCACTTGTTAAAGTGTATCTGCTTGGGCAGTACTTGTTAAAGTGTACCTGCTTGGGCAGTACTTGTTAAAGTGTATCTGCTTGGGCAGCACTTGTTAAAGTGTACCTGCTTGGGCAGTACTTGAGAGGCAGGAGCTTAGTCAAAAGGCTCCTGAGCATCCTACTAGTGAGTCCATAGCTGCTATAAATTGCTCATGAGAAAACATTGAAAACCCCTCATTTTGATATTTCTCATACTTGTCTACAGCTCCAATAATTAGAGCAGTCCAGCTCCTAGTGGCAGGCTATAATAGATGAGAGGACTTCCTGTAGTAACTAGCTGACCAGAAAATACTGTGAATGTTGCTTCCTTTTCTCTTAGAAAGCTGGGATTAATTGATTTCAAAGTTAATAATTCATAATAATTAAACTTCACTGATACCAGACATTTGAAAGTGCAGAATTGTACCTGTTTTTCTAACAATTTATTCTTGAGTATTTGTGAACCTTCCAGGTAATGCAGCCTCTAGTACAGTAAATTTAAATATAGTATATCCTACTAATATGAATATTCAAATTTTGTGTTTTTCTTATCTTTAAATCATGTTGTTCAACCTGGGATTAATACTTTTAATTCCCATTTTTTTTTTAAATCATAGTTAAAAGTATGAAATGCATTGAAGTATGTAGATTTGAGACTTGGTTGCCAGATAGAAGAACTTCGAGGTTACAGAGATACCATGGCACAGTAAAAGTACTCCAGGTGGCTTGTGAGTTGTACCTGGAAGTCACCTTTTGTGTTTAATGAGAACACAGGTTAGAAGATAGAGACCATTAGAGGAGGGTCTCTAGAATCCACTCCTCAGTGAGCAGCTATTGGCAGTTGATAGCTGTGTGTGGGTGGGAGAGCATCCGTGGAAGCTCTTATTTATGGTAGGCTTCTCACACTGCACCTGTACACAGATGGGCAGCACTGGTGAGCTTAGAGGGGGATGGTGGTGGGGAGGGGGAAATGGATGACAAATATGATCATGTTTCACCGTGTGTCTGTGTTTGTGTGTGTGTGTGTGTGTGTGTGAATCAAGAGTAAACAAAAGAAAAAGAAACTATGTCTCATGCTGCAGAGTCTACATGCTGTGAAGGCTGGGTGTGTGGCTCAGCAGTGAGGTGATTGGCTGGATGCTGGACACCTGGGCTTGAAGCCTAGCTCTATACCCTGCACTAATTAAAACAAAAGTTGGTAAAAGCTTTTGTTTTAGGTGTGTCTCTATGTGAATTGGGTAGGAATATGGTGACATTATTATTATTATTATTATTATTATTATTATTATTATTATTATTATTATTATTTTTACTGTGAGTCCCAGAGAAGTTCGAGAGCTAGTCATCTAAAGTGAAGTGGTAAGGTGGACAGGGAGTTAGGAGGTCTGTGTGCTAACTTAGTTCTTGAAGTGTCTAACCTGGGCAGTCATGTAAACGTTCTGCGCATCTAATCTTATTAGGAAATTGAGTATGATTTTGTGTGCTCTTTGCACCTTTCAGATTGATTGTGAAGGCCCAAAGTGAGAAACTGCAAGAAGCCATTTGTAGTTGTCAACAGTGTTTTCACGTAACAGGGCCTCCAGGCGCTGCACTGGGCCTTACATTTGCCTTGCACGGCTGAGAGGGTACTTCCAGTATTATGATGGTGTTCACAAGGTGCGTTGCGTGCCTGTGGGGAAATACTCATGAGGAGGCTTAGAGCAGTCCCCGAGGGCCTCTGACAGGGAACGAAAAGCAAAGGGTAGGCACTGGCACTCAAAGCTTCGTCCAGAAGGTCTCTGTTTGTTTTCACATGCTGAAAAGAAGTCCCCACGGCTCTAGTGCTGCTTAGCCTAGTGACTGCGTGGGCTGTTGGTCAGAACCAGGTCTCTGTTATAAGGCTGTCCAGGTGCTGTCCAGGCTCTTTTCCTTCCTTCCTGCCCACATGCTTATGGTAGAGCTCAGTCAGTGCTGGGGGTCTTGTTCTCTCTCTGGGCGTTGGAGAGGTGGGTGGCTTTCAGCAGGTCTTGCTGTGTGTTCCTGTAGGATTTTGTTTTTATTGAGCATAGCAAGAGCACAGGTCGCTAGCCTTGGTCTCCTTCCTGTAGACCAGGATTTGAAGGGCTTATGTAAGCAGTTAAACTTACGTGGGTAATTTTTTTTTTTTAATTTAGAGTAAACTCATTTTCAGCTAAGAATCATGCTTTCAGAACCCCGTTTTCCATCTATGATATTACAGTTGTGAGAGTGATATGTTATTCACAGGGCAAGGGTCATGTGGGACCTACCACACTAGACTGGTTTTTCTTATATGAAGTTGAGGCTTCTGGTCAGCTGATGATAAGCTGTCAGGCAGTGAAACATGAATGTGAGCCTGGAAAGCAGCACCCGTTTTATAGCAACTAACCTGCCCCACCCCCACCCCTCATGGAATCCAGGGCTTTGCCCATGTTAGGCAAGTGTTCTACCACTGAACTGTGTCTTCAGCCCTTTAAATTCATGTGTCTCTAAGTGAAAGAGCCTATTAAAGATCCAGGTCCCCTGAGACCACTGCTTCTCTTGTGCCTTCAGAGCAAGATCAGGATTAGGCTGAACGTTGCCAGGTGCTGTACTTTTCTGAGCACAGGGTGTTTTAGTGTTTAGTCCTCATCTGTGTATACCTTTAACAGTTTCAATCACTTGGTATTGTGTTTATCCACAGTTGATGAGACCTTCTGATTAGACTCATAGGAGGCGGAGATGTAAGGTCCATTTTAAAATTCACATTAAGATATATTTTCATGTGAGTAAAGGTCTCTCTAGGCATCTGGTCCTTTCTTGGCATTTGGGTATTTAGAGAGCTGAATTAATAACCTAAAGGTTTCTTAGCCATTATAGAATCATAGCTGGGAATTGGTTGGTCAAGGAGGCATTTCCTCTAGTCAGTAGTAGTTTGTAATTGCTTTTCTAACATTTCATCACCTCAGTCCAGCGAGGAGCTCTTCCCTTCCTAGTGGTAGCCTCTGTAGTCTCTTACTCAGCCTTTGCAGCCAGCTTGGTTTGAGAATCGGCCCTAGGTATAAGAAGAGTTGCAGATGTGAACTGTGATGCCCCCACACTTCACATGGATGCCAAGCCTCCAAAACTCAGGCCTCCATGCTTGTATAGCAGGCACCTTGCCAGGTCTTCAGTTTCCCTCAACTTGGATGAAAGCTGTCTGTGGAGTAAACAGGGTTTAGTGGTTACCATTTTCAAAACACACAGATTTCCTTATGTATAGTCTAGATGCCTAAGCCATTGATAAAGATTTATGTCACATTTTCACCTATTTACCTATTTAAAAACTTTATGTCCTGGTTTATGTTGTCTTGTCTTGAATGGTAAAGGATATCTTATTCCTTAAGGTGACTTGCATGTAGCTGATTTTAGTGGATTGTATGCTGATTTTCAGGTCATTTTTAGAAGGGACATGTGTTAGAATTCAGTTTAGGCAAGAGGAAGAGGAATTTATTATAAATACTTGGTAGCTGACAGTTTCTCCAGGGCTCTGTAGCCTGGACCAATTGCTACATCCTTGACTCTTAATAAAAATGTTGCAAATGCTCTCACCTGGCACCAGCATGGCACCTCCCACTGCACTGCACTCCCTTGGCTGTTTCCAGGTCTGTCCCTATGCTTACTAAAGGGTGACCTTAAACTTTACATGTCTATTTTCTTACTTGTGACTCAGCCTCACGTGGGTGTGACTGATGATAGATCTCAGGTTCCCTGTTGCAGATAAAGGCAGGACTGAGCTAGTAAGTTTCTAGGGCTTTATGAGAGCCATTTATTGAAGAAAGTTATTAAGTGTGGGTATGTAGATGTGTCCTTCTTGTCATTTAAATTCACTCTCAGTTCTGCTTTTGACATAAACATTACTCTTGCTCAGAGATGAACATTCCTACCTTTTCCAGAGTGGATGACCAACATGTGCCCTGATGTGAAGTGTAGTTTACATGTTTGTTTTTCTCTGTGTGTATGTAGTGCTCGTTTGTGTGTATGTGTGTGCACTATGCTTATGACCTCAGTTCTACTCTGATAGGAACAGTGTGTTCACGCACAGGGTACATACAGTTCCATTTGTCCACTTGTTGCTCAAGTGGATGACTGTTTTTCTCTGTAAAGCTGTGTAGATGTGGAAGTGTAAGGAAGCAGGCAGGCGGCGAGTGAGGCCAGAGCTATTTGTGAGAGTACAGAGGGCCTTGATGCTTTGCTTTCATGCCTTCAGGACTGCTTTTAGCTCTCTGCAGAGTAGACTTGAGACATCAGGTTTGGTATTTGTGTATTTGTCAGTGTTGATGATTCTGGTAACCAGGCTAGTAACATCTCAGTACTTAGCTGTGCTGTGGAAATAGGTTCAGAGAAAGACTTAACTAGAGAAGTGGGCCCTGCTATTGAACTGTAAACTTAACAGCATTGAAGGTTTCAAGGACTTTAAAGTTGAAATTGATAACCTGCTTGGTTTGTTGTTGTTGGTGGTGGTTTGTTTGTTTGTTTGTTTGTTTTTGGTGGTTTGGTTTTTTGTTTTGTTTTTTTAGAGACAGGGTTTCTATGTGTAGCCCTGGCTGTCTTGGAACTCACTCTGTAGACCAGGCTGGCCTTGAACTCAGAAATCCACCTGCCTCTGCCTCCCAAGTGCTGGGATTAAAGGCGTGCGCCACCACTGCCCAGCAACCTTCTCATTTTTAATGAACTTAAATTTTGAATCATTTTGTTTTATAGAAAAGTGACAAAGATAGTAGAGTTTTCATATTCTCTTCCCTGGGGCTTCAGTTCCCCAATACTATCATCCTAAATATAACCACACCCTTATCTTGTGTTCTGCTAAAACATTCTGCTAAATTGACGGATGGTCCAGTCAAAGACCCAGTGACTAGTAGCTAAGTCTTGCAGTCGATCCTGCTGTAGTTATTCTTTCCTGCGTTTGTAATCTGTCCCTTTCCTGTTTTGAGTTCCTGGGCATGGAATGAGAAGAGAACCTCTCAGGGAATAGTGTACTAGCCACTGCTGTCTTCTAATTTGTACAATCATTTTTTAATGTAGGCTTCTTCCAGCTCTTCAACACCAACAAGGACTAGAAGCAGGACATCTTCATTTACAGACCAGCTTGATGACGTGACACCCAACAGAGAGGTTAGTGCAGAGCTCTGATGCTCTCTCAGAGCTGAGCTGTGTGCTGGGTATGGTGACATCTGGGGAAACACTGTTGATGAGCCACTTACTTAATTTCCGTTTATTAATAATCCAACTGGTCTTTTTCTTTCTTTCTTTTTTTTTTTTTTTTTTAAACACAAATAGTAGTTAACTTGCAAACTGTTTCTTGGAGAAAATTAAAGAGGATAGGTATGTTTATTTCATATATGGAGCTACCAGAATAATTCAGGAGTGTTTTGTTCAACATAGCATCATATGGAGAAAGGCCCTATATTTTTAAGCCTGTGATTAGAAACTAGAAATAGCAACATATTACCTATAACAACTGACGTGAAATGTTCATCTTTTTTGTATCTCTTTCCTGTGAAGTATACGGTAAGTACAGGCGGTGTGAGGGGGACTGACGAGATCGCTCAGTCCACAGCATTTGCTGCCTTTGCACTGGATCTTAGTATTTGTGTCTTCTTCCGAGTAGGCTTAATTTTTTCAAAACCTACTTTAATTTAGGGTTGTTAAACACTTCAACCTCCCTTTTAGCCCACCAACCAGAAGTAAGGGAGAAAGGTTAGTAGGAAAAGGTGATTGTGGACCTGTTTAGAAGTAGTTCCTTGTGGCGATTCCACTCTTTGTTATCAGGATACTGGCAGGCCAGATTCATAGTAAACACCAAATACAAACCAGTCGCCGTGGCTCTGCTCGATGCAGCAGAAACAGCAAGGCTCTGCCAAATCTGCACAAGCCAGTGGAAGTGGCCAGAATCTGCTGGAACACCGTGAGAAGTTCTTTAGCGCTTTTCTCTCTACAACGTGAAGACCAGCAGAGAAGCAGCAATGCGAGAGCATCCTCGCTCTGTTTGCGGAGTTCTGTTTACATGCTTTCTAAACATCACCGGCCCTCTCTAGTGTCTGTTTTCAACCAAACATCACATACCCTCTCACAAGATAGCATCCAGAAAAACATCATGTGTCATGACTGAGTTGTTAAGGAAACCAAAAATTTCCACTTCAGTTTGGTTCCAAGCACCCACATGGGGGGACACACTCCTGTTTTAGGGGTTCTGACTCTCTAGAAGGCACTGCCAGAGAGTAATGGATCTGTCATCTGTAGTTACAGGTGCTTTTTTTTTTTTTTAAAGATTTATTTTATTTATTATATGTAAGAACACTGTAGCTGTCTTCAGACACTCCAGAAGAGGGCGCCAGATCTTGTTACGGATGGTTGTGAGCCACCATGTGGTTTCTGGGATTTGAACTTATCACCTTCGGAAGAGCAGTCGGGTGCTCTTACCCGCTGAGCCATCTCACCAGCCCCCTACAGGTGCTCTTAACCACTCCTTTTCTAACAATTATTTTACTTTACATTTATGGTTTATGTCTGTGTGCCTGGTACCCATGGAAGTCAAAAGAAAGTATCAGGTCTCCTGGAACCAGAGTTAAAGATGATTGTGAGTCCACCACGTGGGTGCTAGGAATTGAACTTGGGTCCTCTGAAGAGCAGTCTGTGCTCTTAGCCTCTGAGTCATCTCTGTCCCCCACTGTCATCCCTCTTCCCCCACTCCTGACCCTAAAATACTTATTTATTTTTAGTGTCTGCTTGCATGCATGTAAGTGCATCATGTGTGGAAATTGCAGTTTGCTTATCTGTTGGGATGGTTGTCTCTTGTGAGCAGCTTTCTCTTGAGGGCTCAGTGCCCAGCAGCACTTCAGAAGCAGAGAAGAATTTGTTGTTATAGCAACAACTTGGAAGTAAAACAGATATGGAGGTTTAAAATCAACTAAAGATACCTAAAATACCATTTGAGCCCAGGATTTCTGAGACCATCTAGGGCATCACAGAGACCCCACCTCAAAAACAAACAAACCAAAACAAATATATTTAAGTGTTTTTTTTGTTTTTTTTTTTTTCTCTAAAAACAGGAGAGGCAAGTGTGTGTTATTTTCTTTTCACTTTTTAGTAGTGGGTGCTGGGCAGGACACATAACAAAGATGTAGGCTAAACGGGGCCTAAAATCAAGTCCTCTACAGAGGACTTACATATAGAAAATTACAAGATTCCAGTAAAAAACGATTAGAGCTAATAGATGAGTTTAGCAAGTAAATGCAGATAAGAAGTTAACTTACGTTTCCTTGGAATAGTAATTTTAAGACACCCCAAAGTGAATTCGAGGGCAGAGAAAGGTGTTTGACAAAATCCGACTCTGGTTTATGATAGAAACAGAGTAGGAGAGGAAGGAAACTCGCTCACATGGTAACAGGGTTACGTTACCCACAGCTTACCTCCAGAATGGGAAAAGACCTCATATTAAAAATGTTTCTTACTTTATCTATTTGTGGCTATAGGGTGTATGTGTGCACATCATAGTGTGCATGTTGAATTCGGAAGACAACTTGGAGTCTAGTTCTCTCTTCCACAATGTAGGTCAAGGGCTCCCCGCAAAGCTAAACTGCTCAAGTGGCAGTCATCTGTAGTCCCACGCAATTCTTCCATGTATACTGAGAAGGATCACGGTTTTACCTCTTAGCCTGGAGACTGTGACACTTGTAATTAATTTTGGATCTTGCAGTTAAGTGCCCTTGCTTCCTGCAGGACTCTCACCTGATCACGGCACCGTTTCGGGTGTGCGGCTTGACTTGCTTTTGGAGATTCTCATGTGTTTATAAGGGATGCTTGTTTGCAGTTGGCTCTTCTGCTTTTTGGTTTCTGATTTTGTTATCAGGATGCACTGATTTCATAGAACAAATTTGTACTCTGCTTTTGTATTTTTTGGAAACATTTGAGAAGAGTTTGATCTGGCCTTGGGTGGTTGTAACTGCCTTCATTCCCCACCCCCAGTATTTTTATGCATGGAAGTGTTTTGATCACTAATTTAGTCGATAGCCTTTTCAGACTTACTCCGTTTTCTTTGTTTTTCCTGTCAACTTTGAAAAGTGGTTTGCATTCCATCTAAGTTATCTTACATTAGCAGTAAGAGTTCTCACTGTCTAGTTTTCTCTTCTACCTCAGCTAAGGGGTTTGTTTCTTTTGAAAAATGACCTCTCTGTTACACCTTCTGGTTTGTTGATGAGCATTTTCAGAGTAGGGGTGTCAGTTTCAAGTAATGTTCGAAGTCTTATTATTCTCAAGTTATGTACCTTGAGTGAACCCTCTTGCAGTCCTTATTGGATCATTTCTCTCCATTTTTTTTTTTATAACTTTGTGTTTCTGTTAGGGCTGAGGAAAGTCACATGAACTTGCTTTTGTTTGTAAAGATTGTGTGTGAAGCGGAGCTGGCCGTGTAGACAGGAGAGCCTCAACTGGGGTCTTGGATGTGCATGACTCCTGCAGTTGTGCCATCTCAGACCCTTATTCAGGCACGTGTGTTCTGAGTAAGAACATACGCCTTTAGTTGGCCCTTCAGACGTTGGTGTCTCCGTGAGGTGTGAGAGGAGTCACCACCTTCTGAGGCCCTGGATTCCTTAGCACAGCTCCCCCACTATTCTGCGTGAGAGATGACGATCAGATTTGTGAATAAAGATGATAAAAGACTATAAATAAAGCGAAATTTAAAAGTTTCTTGGAATTAGTGATGGTTTCTCCGGGAATTTCTGAGATGCCCTTGGCAGAGCTGCTGGCCTGCTGTGTAGAGCCTTCGTCTGGACAACTTGTGGTCCCATCATCCTTTCTTATGTGCCATAGACACAGACATAGAAATGAAGATTTTACAGTGTTAACTGGCCAGACGTCCTGGAGCTCCCGGGGACTGGACCACCAACCAAAGAATATACATGGAGAGACCCAAGGCTTTGGCCGCATATGTGGCAGAGGATGGCCTTGTTGGACATCAGTGTGAGGAGTGGCCCTTAGGCCTGAGGGTATTTGATGCCCCAGTGTAGGGGAATGCCAAGGTGGGAAGATGGGAGTGGGTGGGTAGGTAGGGGAGCACCCTCATAGAAGCAGGGGGAGAGGGGATGGGATAGAGGGTTTCTGAAGAGGAGACCTGGAAAGGGGAAAACATTTGAAACATAAAAAAAGAAAAATATCCAATAAAAAAAGAGAGAGAAAAAGAAAAAAAGGAATCAAAAAAAAAAAAGAAATAAAAAATTTCTTTTTTCTCTTGTCAATGAGGGGCATATCTGGGTTCACAGACATGGTAAACACCTGTAGACCAAGAGGGGCTGAAATCATCTTTGGGAGGCTTGAAGTTGAGATCAGAGGCGGCTGTTTACAAGCACGGCTCTGTAGGAATGGAAACCTGCTCGGTGTAGTTCTGTTAGCTCCCCAGGAGAGTCTGTGCTGGCGCTCCTTGGGAGCTCGGTGGAGGCTTTTTCTGAAGTCTCCCAGTGGCTGGTTGGTAAGTTAGAGCAGTGCAGTGAGCAGCAAGTACTTCTAGCTGTTCAGAGTAGGGCTGCTGTCCAGGGCTCTGCTGCTGCTGCTGCTTGTCATGGGAAGCTCCTGTCCTTGGGGAGGCCTCATGATGAAGGACTAAGTCACACCTCTGTTGGGCTTAGTGGCTGAGCTTGCCATGGAATCTGACCCAAGCTGGAGCCTTGGTAATCAGATTAACTGGGTGAGAAGGGAGGTCACAGAAGGAAGGACAGATACTTTTCTCTAAATGGGCCTGTACAGGAGTGCTTCTTGGCCTTCCTAACGCTGCAACCCTTTCCTACAGGCCTCATGCTGTGGTGACCCCTCAGCCAAAACAGTATTTATTTTGCAACTTCATAACTGTAATTTTGCTACTGTTATGAATTGTAACGTAAATCTGTGATTTCCAATGGTGTTAGGTCACCCTTGCAAAAGGGTCTTTCGACAGTCCAAAGGGGTTGTAACTCACAGGTTGAGAACTACTACTGTAAAGAAAATTCTAAGCCACAAGACGTTAGCCAACAAATTAGACACTAAGGTGTGAGTTTATTCTGGATGAACGTAAAATAGCAGTGGTCTAGAATGTTAGAACGAGACAAGTGAAGAAATCATTTTCTTAAAATTAACAGAATATTATGAGAAAAAACTTAGCCTAAACAAAATTATATTAGGTAGTAATAAAAAAGAACTAATTAGAAATTCTTAAGAAAAATGAGTGGGGGCTGGTGAGATGGCTCGGCAGGTAAGAGCACCCGACTGCTCTTCCGAGGGTGATAAGTTCAAATCCCAGCAACCACATGGTGGCTCACAACCATCCGTAACGAGATCTGGCTCCCTCTTCTGGAGTGTCTGAAGACAGCTACAGTGTACTTACATATAATAAATAAAATAAATCTTTTAAAAAAAAAAAAGAAAAGAAAAATGAGTGAATTCAGAAAAAATATTGTCTGTCCCACCACAGACAGACACAGATGTGGAAGAGATGGCTGCAGGAGATATGCAGGGTAGGTTGGAATCCTTCAAGGTAATCCAGGGGTTCAGATGGCGATAAGAACACAGAGCACATAGCTCTGTGCAGTGCTTGTGCAGTGATGGCTTCCCTGTGGACCGCACAGAAGGAAGAGGTGAACTTGGTTTAGCTTAGAAGTTGAGTAAGTTTTGAGAAATTGAGGTGCTGGAACACTTCTGAGAGTTGGAGAGGAGCTGTTGGCTTTCAGTTTGTCTGGTGTTGGGATGGGAGCAGCCAAGAGCTGGCGCTGGTAAGATCCATAGACATAGAGAAGCACAGAAGGGCAGGCCGGGTGTGGGCCTCGAATCTGATCTTAGATTGCTTTGCTTTGGGGAATGAGAGTCTTGGATCTATCTACACCGTTCATTTTTGTTTGACCACGTTTTGGAATATTGGTCACCATTTCTTTATGATGGATATCAAACTTGGGGAGTGGTCTTTTAAAGTTCCACATAAATTCACTTTTAAACTTGCTTTTTTTTTTTTCACTTTTATGGGTAAGAGTGTTTTGTTTAAAAAAAAAAACAATTTAACTTTGGAAGCCTAAGGGATAAGAATCTGTATAGATTTCAATTTAAAGTTAACATATATTCAAAGAATGGCCTTTCTCAGTACCCCAGAGTCAGATTTTTAGTAAATTTTGGATGGGGATTCTTGGAGCTAGGCCGGCATTTAGCATAGTTTAATATATAATTGATAATGCTGTTTAGAATTTAGTATAGTGAGTTCCGGGAGTCTATCCTAGGAGTATTAATCATAAATATTGAAAAAAAAAAAGCTTTAAAAAAGTCTGTATTTAGGGCCTAGGAAATGGCTTAGTTGGTAAAATGCTTGTTGTAGAAGCATGAAGACTTAAGTTTGGGTGCCCAGAACTCATGTAAAAAACCAGATGTGACAGCGTTTACTTGTAATCCTAGACCAGGGAAACAGAGGCTGGAGGATCCCTGGAGCCACTCCTCCAAAGTTATTTATTTATTTATTTATTTATTTTTTAATTTTTTATTTTTTATTTTTTTTGAGACAGGGTTTCTCTGTGTAGCACTGGCTGTCCTGGAACTCACTTTGTAACCAGGCTGGCCTCGAACTCAGAAATCCGCCTGCCTCTGCCTCCCAAGTGCTGGGATTAAAGGCGTGCACCACCACGCCTGGCTCCTCCAAAGTTATTAAGGTTCAGTTTCAGTGAGAGACCCTGTCTCAAGAAACTAAGATTGAGAGTTACTACTGAACTCAGGCAGACACTGAACATGAAGCTCTCTGGTTTGCATTTAGCCACACACTCACATGCATATGTACACAAATGTACAACACACCATTTTAAAATTTAAACAAATTTAATTTAATTTTGTCTTAATCTGGCGTAGTTACCCCTAACGAATCCAGTAAAGGGCAACAAAAAGCAGGAGAGTCAGTGGTTCAGAGTCATTCCTGACTACAGAGCAAGCTTGAGGCCAGCCTGAGCTACCTGAGAGCGTGTATTAAAACAGCAACCAGTCTAAATAAACCAAAAGTTTGTCTGTCTATAATTATGATGGTCTCTAATGTAGCACTGGGTAAAGACCCAATGAACTCTTTAGTAGGTATCTGTAGCCTTAGAGTCCTGAGGGAAAATGTGTATGTTTTAAAACTTTTGCGCATACTTATTTTCAGACACGTCCTTTATAGGATATATATTTTATTATATGTTATGCAATGTGTAGGGTATTATAAGCCATAGAGTATGTTATACTTTATTATATATTTTTCTTAAAAACAACTGTAATCAATATTTCACTGGATTAATTTTTTAGCATTTTCATTTTGCAATAATTATATATGCATAAGAGATTATAAACAAAACAAACCTTGGGGCAGCTTGTATACCCTCTCTCCAGTTTCCTTAAATAGTAGAATCCTGTATCCTTATTCTGTGATGTCCAAAAAGGCACTTACCATTGAGATGTTTGTGACAGCCACAGAGCTCCTATTTAGGTCTCACATGTGTTACATGGATTGATCATGTGTCATGTGTGCTTGCATATGTGTTAGTAATCTGTGCAGTTTTACACATGAATAGACATGCAGTCTCTACCATCAGAGGGCCTGGGGTGGAACCTTGCTGTGCAAGTGTGAGGGCTGTAGTTTGGGTCTCCAGAACTCACCCAAAAGCCAAGCAAGTGTGGTGGCTTCCCAGCCCCTGGCAGACAAAGTTGGGATACCTGTGGTAGTCTGGCTAGCTGTCAATTAGCTGGAACTGGCAAGCTCCAAGCTCTGAGAGAGATCCTGCTTTAGGAGATAGAGTGGAGAGCGATCGGGAAAGACAACTGATGTTAACATACACATGCAAAGGAATCATTGAAAATAAAATTTGGTATATATCTAATTCATGATTGTTGCTATTTTGATGTAATAGGTTCTGAAAGAAAAAGCACAAAAGAGTATGTATTAAAAGTACCATTCTTGTCGGGCGTGTGGAGGCAGAGGCAGGCGGATTTCTGAGTTCGAGGCCAGCTTGGTCTACAGAGTGAGTTCCAGGACAGCCAAGGCTATACAGAGAAACCCTGTCTCGAATTCCCCCCCACCCCCAAATATTATTCTTATAGATTTTATTTCAGAAGTTTCTTGTGTATGTACTTTTGATAAAAGATATTTTGCACATAAGTTTAATAAAGTTCTTTGTGTTTTATCATTTCTGTATACTTCAGTGCTGTCTTTTTGTATCTCAAGAATCCATTTTAGTATTTATGAAAATTATCCTAAGGATTTGTGTCATTTACATTTGTCTTTAAGCCACTTTTCCTGTGGTATGATTGACATTAAAGTTCTCTGTACCTGGTGTCCACAGTGAGTGGAGGATGAATGTTGGCAATGTTGGCTCCAGTTATGCCCCATACCTATCACCTCCCCTCAGTATTTTGCCGTTGCTGCTGCTGCTGCTGAGGAGGAGGAGGAGGAGGAGGTGGAGGAGGAGGAGGAGGAGGAGGAGGAGAGTGGTGTCTAGTAAAGAGTTAGTGTAGTGTGTAAGCTGTAGTCTCCTAGAACAGTTGCCTGTGGCCATTGTTCTCTGTAGCTGGTCAGAGCTTCTTCATCGGACACCACTGACCCTATGCACTTTTGTGCATTGCTTATGTTAGAATGGACTTTAATACCATGCTGCCAGATACAATGGGTGACACGATGCCTGCTATAGGCATCGTGTGTATATCAGTTAGCAAGTGGCTTCATCCCATTCCGGGTCTGTCCCAGCAGCTTACAGTTTCTTGGGGGTGGGTGACCATCATGACTGTGGCTGCAGTATTGAGTGTTGTCATGTGTGCTTTGAGATCATGCCATGATTTGTATTTCATCATTTGTTTTGTTTTTGTGCCTCTGCTTGTTACACTGACTGAGACAGCTACTAGCCGGGATGGTAGCAGAGCCTGCCTTTCTCTCTGAATACACTATCTTTGCTTTGGATTCCTCCAAACAGCCCAAAACACAGACTGGCAGTGTGGTGAGTCCTTCCACCGCTTTCTGCATTCCCTTGTGGGGAATGACCATATGTGGGCAGCTGCAGCACCGAGTCTCGTGTGGCTTCTCACTTAGGTCCCCTCCAAGTGTCTTCACTGTTGTGTTGCTAACCCCGCTCTAAAACCTCAGAGCACGAACGAGGCGCTGAGTTCTGTGTCCAGCTGCTTCCTGGTAACCAACTGCATTCCACTAACGCAGTGTGGGCCTTTGTCACTTGTTAGAACTACCTACTGCTTACCGTTGTCCCTTGGAAATGTTTGCTCACACTGGAAAAACCTAGTATACGTGGTTAGAAATTTGTTTTTCTGTTGGGATGAATCCTAGAGTGTTTGAGATACGACTGACATTTTTTAAGGAAAATAATGTGTTGTGTAAATAAAATATTAACAGCATTGCATAGGTAGGTAGATTCTATCATAGCATGTTCATTTCTTTATTTAGAAACTATAGGTAAGAAGTAAGCACAAAGTACATTGTATTTTTAATTATTTTTTTTTTAAGAATGAAAGGAAACAGTTTTCTCTTTTAATGAATGAATTCATTTTAACTTTCTTAATTTTAACTTTATATATGTTTTATTTTGGGAAAGGAGACATTGTTTTCTATCTGGAGTATATGGTAGACTGATGATTTAATAAATTAAGATGTGGCAGGATTCACTTACTAAGGCTGGCTTGTGGTGCTCCCTTGGAGGATGGCTGAACGGGGTCTGCAGTTTCTCTAAGTGTTGAGAATTGGTTTAACTCAGTAGCTAGTGGAGAAGCAGAACGTTTTCCTTCTTAAACCGAGTACATGTGAAGGCTTGGTGTACCTAGAGCCAGCAGTGGTCTTCAGGTCTAGTTTAAACTTGGGTCTAGAGAAGGAAGCAGCTCAGGGTGAAGATGCATTGTGAAATGGCATTTGGAAAGCAGTTTCTCTGTGGCTCTGGCTGCTTACAAAGATTTGAAGCTGAGGCAGGAGTCTCAACTTTACAGATTTATAGGTTCACTTGAAAGAAAGAAAGGAAAGAAAGGAAGGAAAAGAAACACAGACTGTATATTGCGTTTAGGAGTAATGTAAACTTAAACGGCACACTTTTAATGAGTACAGACTGAAATAATTTGTTTTCAATTCCTAGTCTGTTGTAAAAAATGCTGTAAGGTAAAAAGGAGTACTTTAAATTATTTAGAATAAACTTCAGAAGACTAGAAAAACTAATCATATAACTTTTATATATTTATGATTAACAGTTTACATCTCTCTATGAGAGAAAGGGAAACCATAGGATAGTTATTTGGTATAATAATAAAAATTTAGTGGGGATTAATTACAAGTTCACCAAGTGCTGAATTTTCCTTAATTTGCTTTTTTAAAGGTTTTAATTTATTTACTGGGGGTGGGCAGTATCTCTATTATTAGCTCTGGCTGTCTTGGAACTTGCTAGGTAGACCATACTGGCCTCAAACTTACAGAGATCCCCCTTCTTTCCAAGTGCCAGGGTTATAAGCACCTGCCACCCTGCTGGGACTTAATTTAGTTTTTAAAACATATTTCTCTCTTTACTTAAACAAAACAAAACAGCTGTATCATTAGTGCCCAGGAGCCAAAAAGAAAAAATGGTTATAGAAAGATTGAAAAAAGTGTAATTGAGCAAACTGCAGATAAATGAAAAAAACTAAACTGAAGACAAGTTTGGCAGAGAAGTGAAGCTGCAGAGTCTAGTCAGCTGAGCAGGTTTCTGTTGTCAGAGAATTCCCTCCAGAAAAAGAACTGGTGACCTGGAGTGTCAGTATCAGATTCCAGTGAGCTCTTCCCAGCTCTCTGGGAGGAGGACCCTGAGAGCTCTTACGCTGAAGGAATTCTAGGATGGAACCAGCACTTGCTGGGTGTCAGGCACAGGGCACAGGAGATTGTGTCCTGCCCTCTGAGAGCTGATGGTTTAGTTTGGAGACATAGATGCCCATGTGTATGTACAGCACAAAGACATCTAAGTGTTAGAGAAGAAAATATGGGGCATAGAAGGGGTTGATTCTGTAGGTGAGCCAGATGCGGGGTGAAAGCTGAACATGGGACATAGCAGAATGGGGGACTCTGTAGATAGTGGCAAAAATCTTAGGCTCTGCTGACTCAAGTTTACATGATGTGTTAACCAGTGCTCCTAAGCAAAACTCTACTTACTTAGCTATGTAATATAGTATTTATATATAAAAATATTTTCCAGGCTGAACATGGTTATGCATGCCTGTAATCTCAGTACTCAGGAAGTGAAGGAGGGAAGATGAGGCGTTCAAGGCCAGCCTCAGTGATTTCGTGAATTTAAGACCAATTTGGACTTTGTGAGACTCCATCTCAAAACAAACAGCAAACAAAACGTCCAAAGAAAAGAAAGCTTTAAACCTTGTTTTAAGAATTATATGCTATAAGCTTGATTGGTGATGTTTAAGCAGCTGCGAAGCAGCCTCTTGAATGGCCACAGTTGTGCATCTGGTGCATTCGAGCAGAGCATGTGCCTTCCTGTCTCTGCACCCCTTCCCCCAGAGCCCTTTCAGACTTTTCTTAATAATTTAAAGTGTATTCTGATCTCACAGTATATCATTCATTATAGTACTATGGAAATAATATGTCATATGTATACATTGTAACTGATATGGTGGTGAACAGGAAGGTAGGTTAATTCCTATGCTCTCCCAATCTTTTTTCCTATATTATGTATATATATATATTTATTATGTATATGATTACACTGTACTTGTCTTCAAACACGCCAGAAGATGGCATCAGATCCCATTACAGATGGCTGTGAGCCACCTTGTGGTTGCTGGGAATTGAACTGAGAACCTCTGGGAGAGCAGTCAGTGCTCCTTAACTGCTGAGCCATCTCTCCAGCCCCCCTTTGTAGTTTTAAAGAAGTCTCTTAGATTGATGGAAGTTAACTTACTTTAGAGGGACGAGAAGATGCTTTAAAAGTTTAAGGCAAAATTGAAGTATTATAATTTAGAAATAGTGACGATCCATGAATATTCCCTCTCATCATGTATCCGTTCCCCAGTGTTAACAGTTCATAGCTCCTATCTGTCTTTGGCATCTGTTACACCCATCTCACACCTCATGGCCACATTGCTTCCAACTTCCACATACATACACACATCCCCCCATTTGGATATTTTCAGGAAATTAAATTCTAAAGCTGGAGTGGTGGTGCACATTTGTAACCCAAGACTTGAAAAGCTGAGCCAGGAGAGGATCCTTTGAATTTAGGAGTTTTAAGACAAGCCTGGGCAACTCAGCAAGGCCCTGTTTCATAAAACAAGGATACTGAAGAAATCCTTCATTTGTAAATATTTTGCTTTCTTTCCTGAAAATAAGGTTAAATCATATGATACAATAAATTTATAATACCAAAGATTAACTTGTTATTATTAAATACCTAGTTTATCTTGAGAAACTTGAAAATACTTTAGACAAGCATTCATTTCTCCTTTGATCTTCCCTTGGGTTACCTGTAAAGGCAGAGGAAGCTACCATGCCAGACTACAGGGGCTGTGACTCCTGCTGTCCATTCCTGGTGCTGTGCTGCTGTGGTTTTTCCCATGAGCCCCTTCTGTGGGTGATAAAAGGACAGAGCTCCGAAGCTCAGAGACTCCTAGGCACGGCTCTGCACTCAGCAGGGGGTAGCAGGGGGTAGCTCGTGAGTGGTCTTCCGTGGAGCACTTGGCTCACCAACACCAGGAAACAGAAAGCCAGTGTGTGTGGAAGAAATTTTCACTAAAATTTTTCTGAAAATGTTGATGCTGGTTTCATTTAAATTGCTGGTTTCAAGTGAATGAGGCATTTCAATTTTTAATTTATTTTTATTTTTTGTAACTTTGCCCAGATAATTTTAATTTGAATATGGTTTTACTGCAGAGAGCAGTTGACATGACTTCTTTTTGGATAGTTTTCTATTTTAGTGAGCTTTGCTGATTGACTCCCTGTTGGTTTTTGTCATGGAAACTGAATTGGGAACGTAAGGGCTTGAAGAGGTGTGTGATTAGCTTGAAATACATTTGCTACTCACTAATTTTTGCTATTGATTTCATGTTTAATAGCAAAGTGATTTTCTAAAATACTTAACCACACTACTTTTGCCCTGCATGAAAATATTCTAATAAGCAATTACTAATTTTGTTCAGTAGATACAAGTATCTACTAGGTCTTAATAGTTTAACAGTTACAGTTCACTTTTTTATGATGTTCTTTCTTGTTCTTAGAATGCATCCATTCAAGCAACAAAATCTCCAGACGGTGTCAATAGAGATGAATCATCCCCTTCTCAGGTTTGTTATTTACTTACAATGTCAGTCCTTTCACAGTGGTGGCCTGTCTGTTGTTACTAGTGTGTGACTGTCTCAAGGTGCTGTCAGGTGCTAAGTGGTTAAAACCTTGCTCTGAGACCACATAGTATCTTTGCTCAGGTAAGACAGTTACTATTCCCGTTTACAGATGCAGGCGTGTTGCACAGGGATCCTTTTCCTATAACTTCCCCTCTCCATCTGTTTAAAACCACCCCCTCCATGCCACTTCACAAACATGGGCTGGCCTTTAGGAAATCACATCTCTGTTCTAGTATGTTCTATCAGTAGAATGATAGCTATATCAAAAAGTCCTAGCCTGATGATTTTGTTTTATAGTGTCTGTTATCAGCTCTACTGAGTCTCAGAGAACCTAAATTAAAGCAATACTAATCGAAAATTAATAGTATGAAACTTTAATATCTATAGAAAAGTGTGACATATTTACCCTACAAATAGACCTTTGTAATCAGGGCAGACAAAGTGGCTCAGCAGGTAAAGGTGCTTGCCACTAAGCCTGACGACTGAGTCTGATTCCTGGGACCCACTGGTGCAGGGAGGGAACTGGCTTCCGCAAATTGTCTTTTGACTTATGTGCTCTGTATCCTGATATGCATGAATGAGTTTATAGATATAGTAAAAAATTAAAAATAAAAACTCCCATAACCAGAAATTATTAGTGCTCTAAAAGCCTTTAGCTCTGTCTGGTCCCTCACCTCATCCTCAAAGGTCACCACTGCTCTTTCTCTAGTACTACAAGTTAATTTGACCTTCATGTAAAGTGTTTGACTTCCTTCTTTCCTTCCTTCTTTCCTTCCTTCCTTCCTTCCATTTAGACTTGTAGTTCTCAACTTGTGGGTCATGAACCCTTTGGGGAATCTAATGACCTTTTCTTGGGGTTTTGCATATCAGATATCCTGCATATCACATATTTACATTATGTCTTATAACAGTAGCAAATTTACAGTTATGAAGTTCCAATGAAATAATTTTATGGTTGGTGGTCACCACAATGTGAGGAACTGTATTAAAGGGTCTAAGCATTAGGAAGGTTGAGAACTGTGGGGCCCTGGGTGTAGGGGAAGAGTGGGGAGGGAGAGCGCCTGCATCTGACAGATGCGGGAGGACTGCCACACGTGCTCCAGATGGGCATCTGGCTGTGTGAAGCCACTGACCCCACACGGCAGGGGGTGGACAAGGGGCAGCCCTCAGTCCCAGGTTCTCAGTCTCTGGCATCCCATGCTGGATACAGCAGAGGAGCTGAGAACAGAATAGGGACCCCGAGACAGCACTTGGCCCCAGAGAGAGCAGGAGGGGAGGGGGGCGCTGGGTGGTTCCCACACAGGCAAAAGTCCTTAGTCTGGTCCATGGCTGCAGCATAGAATGGCCTTCTGTCGGGAGATTATACATGGCAACTTAGGAGAAAGCCTATCCCATTGTTCAAGCATGGTGGGCCTTGATGGTCAGAGACAGTCTATGGTTTGTTTTAGAGCTTTATTGTAGAAAGGCAGGAAGAAAGAGAGAAGGTAGAAAGAGAGAGAGACCGGCCATGGCCAAGAGGAGAGAAGGGAAAGAAAGAAGGAGAGTTAGAGAGTAAGAAAGCTTAAGGTTTAGAGAGAGAGAGAGAGAGAGAGAGAGAGAGAGAAAGAGAGAGAGGTAAAAGCTTGGAGAGTAAGAGAAGAGTGAGGAGGGGCCAAACAGCCCCTCTTATAGTGGGCTTGTTATTATGCTGTTGGTAGGTAACTGTGGGGAGGAGTCTAGCCAGAAGGCCAGAAGCTTGGGACATTGTCTACGTGACTAATAGCCACATGCCTCTCCTGTGGGGACTGTGGGGGCGTTAACAGGAGCCAGGGGTCCAGGAGGCATGATCAAAAGTCTACCGTCCCATGTAGGTGGAAATTACCATCCATAGGGTACCACCGGGGTTCAAGACCTCACTCAGCTCGACTGGAGACCAGGCAGTCTGTGCATAGCCCATTGCCCCACAGAGAACCACTGTTTTAGATAGTTGCACATCTCACCTTGGCTGGTCTAGAACTTACTGTGTAAGTAAGCCAGGCTAGTTTCAAACCAGCAGCTGCCTCCTGAGTACTGAAATTACAGTACGAGCCACCACGCCCAGCGTGCCTTGTTTCTATTCATACTCTATGATATTAATCTACATTGTTGCTATAATTTCAAGCCATTTTCATTGATTTCTAGTATTCCATTGGTGAACACTAAAGTTGGCTGGTATTCCAATGGTAAACAAAACAATTTAAAAAAAAAAAAGAAGCCCTCATTAACAGGCTAATTTGACTTGGTGTTTCTTTTGAATGGTCATTTGTTGACCATTTCCACATGTCTGTTGGTACCTGTGTAGGGATGGACTTGGTGGTTTGGAGAGGGTGCTTCTGTTTAGCTTCAACCACAGCTTGTAGTTCATCACCATAAATCCCTCCCCATCCTCATGCTGTGTATTACCAGAGTGTTAATTAGCCATTTCCTGGTCAGGAAGTGTTTTGTACTACAAGAAAACCTGGGTGTGGTAGGAAAGAAGGGAAGCTTGGATATCTGGTGTGGTAGGAAAGAAGGGAAGCTTGGATGTCTGGTGAAAGTGGTCTGCCTTAGGTGAGCTTAACTTCTCAACCCAGGTTAGATTATTACCTCCACAACCACCTCATGAAGAGTGTGCTGCCGGCTTCATCTTACACAGACAGAGACAGGTAGAAGGAGGTTGTGTCACTTAACCAAAGCTGCCTACCTACTGTGGAAAAGCTCAGTCAGGTCCCATAGCCAATACCCTTTGCTCTTCTAACTGTAAGAGGACTGCTCTGCAGGGAGCTACATCTAACACCCTGATGACTCTCTTTATTTCTGCATTTGCTTTTGTTTGAGGCTGTGCCTCTTTATCTCCTGACTCTTCATGCTAATTGTTGCTGCATGTTGTATTAACTTATTCAGTCTCTATGGCCTTCATAGTAGTCATCATCATCATCATCACTACTGTAGTCATCGTCATGTTTTCTGTTCCCATTTTACAGAGGAGGAAGCAGGACTATTGAGCTACTTGCTCAAGGTTCTATAGAACAACTGAGTTGTAGTGAGACTGACTCTCCCATTGAAGGGATGAGTCACTCAGTTCAGGGACTGAGGTTGAGGGGGAGTGGAACACGCTTGCCCAACATGTGTAGGTCCTGTAGTACTCCCCAGCTCCAAGAACAAACAATAAAAGTTACTGCCAGTCATAGTAGATATGGTGGATAAGATGACTAGGGTCTGCAGATGCAGATTTTGGCTATTCATTAGCTTCTGGAGACCCTAAAAGGCCAACTATCTTCAGTGTTTCTTCACATGTGCTTTATATGTCTAGTCTAGGGTCTTTTGTAAGGATGCTGTATGCTAGGGAACTCAAAAGCAATTTTTCACATGAGCCAGAGGTGACCCTAATAGAATTGCCAGTGAAAACAGCTGTCAGAGATTTTGTACAAGAAGTACTCCTCTTCCTTCTGTTCCTCCCTCTACCATAAGGGTAGAACTTGCACATCATGAGAACAAACTAGAAAGTACAGAGTAACATAACACAAAACTAATTCCACCTCAAAGTCTGCTACACAAAGACACTGTTTACCTGTGCATGTGTCTGTCTTTCATGACTTCTTCTGATGGCATCTGTGGAAATATACATACAAATTAAAAAATATTTATAGACAAGTCAAATTGAGCTCATGGTGCATACTGCTTTCTAACTAGACCTTTTATGTTTAGCAGTGCATTGTGAACTTCTTTATATCACCAAGTGTGTTCTCTGCTGTGAACATTTGGGTGATTCAGGTTGTACTGTTCCAAACAGCTTGAGTTCATAGGATGGAGTTTCAGCAGACCTGTATATTACTGGTCCACTCCACACCAATTGCCTTCTAAACAGAACTGTCTGATTAGTGCATTACTCTCTCTTTCAGCCAGTATTCCGTCTCTTGAAAAGAACAATCTGGAATCTTTAAATCCATGCACTCACTAGTTAAAACAGACTTGAATTGAGCCTCTACCTCACACTTCTTCCTGGATGCCCACACTTGAGGCACAGTGTGTTAATAAAGGATCTAACAAGTGGGAGGGTGGGTGGGTGGGTGGGACTCCACAGCAGCCCTGTGGGGTCAGCCTGCTAAACATGCTTCCTTTTGTACAGATGGGCAGACTGAAGGGCAGCAACTTACTGAAGGCACTTGTACTGCCAGGCGACGGCCTGAGAGTCAGAGCCCAGTTCTCTGACTCCAGGTCCAGACTTTTTACAGAAATTACCAGTGTTTTTCATTTTTCAGAAAACAGTGATTTGCGTGACTTATTGAGTCTTTTCCAGACCCCTGCTGATGACAGGGCAGTAGGTGTCTGAGAGTGTATTTAACTCATGCTCTGTTGGCTTCTGTTACAGTCGGGTGACACACAGACTTTTGCGCAGAAGCTCCAGCTCCGAGTACCTTCCATGGAGTCTCTGTTTCGAAGTCCCATAAAGGAATCCCTGTTTCGGTCTTCTAAAGAGTCTTTGGTCCGGACATCTTCCCGAGATTCCCTGAACCAACTTGACCTGGACTGTTCTGCTGCCGCCTTTGATCCCCCTTCTGACATGGAGAGCGAGGCTGAAGACGCACCATGGAACTCAGACAGTCTCAACAGAGAGCAGCTGCTTCAGCGGCTGCGCAGAATGGAACGAAGCCTAAGTAGCTACAGAGGGAAGTACTCCGAGGTAGGAGCATGGTGGGTGTTGGCGTACACAGAGTGCTCCCCTTGGTCTTGTCTGTAGGACTGCATTGTTCTTACTCTGACGCTGGCTGACCCTGACCCTGGTTACTGAGGGTAGATAGCTGGTGGCACACCTAGTTCAGGTCTTTCTGTGGTCCAGATCCCTTTGAGCAGATTGACATTTTGGTTTTCACGTTCTCTGCTGTGTCTGTAGACACCTAGGTCAAAGATCAGTCTTTGTTTTCTGTATTCCCCATGCGACTCATCTCTGACTAGAGTAACTTTAAAAGTCAGACAGACTTCTCAGACAGTCATGGCTAGGTAGTCTGATGTGCTCAGCGATTTGGCTCATTCTCATTGTACCAATATCTAAATTAAAAATTTTTATTATCTATTGTGTGTCTGTATGTACATGCATGAATACATGCCATAGCACATGGGAGGAGAGGCTAGAGAAAGTCTCGTGGGGGCTGGTTCTCTCATTCTACCTCACAGACTTCAGGGATTGAGCTCAGACAGGCAGGGCCCTCGGCCACAGATACCCTGACCACTGAGACATTTTTACCAGGCTTTTTATTTTTATTTTTTGGACATTTAAATTTTTGCCTAACATGAATCTTTAAAAACTTTAATTTATATTTTAATGTATAAGTGTTTTGCTTGTTTGTGTATATATGTGCACCACTTGTGTGATTAGTGCCTTTGGAGGCCAGAAGACGTCAGGTCCCCTTGAACTGGAGTTATGATCTGTTCAATTGTGAGCTGCCACGTGGCTGTAAATAAATTTTTTTGTTTTGTTTTGTTTTTTTTTTTTGTTTTTTGAGACAGAGTTTCTCTGTGTAGCCCTGGTTGTCCTGGAACTCACTTTGTAGACCATTGTAGACCAGGCTGGCCTTGAACTCAGAAATCCGCCTGTCTCTGCCTCCCGAGTGCTGGGATTAAAGGCGTGCATGCCCAGCTGGCTGTAAAGAATTGAACGGGTCCTCTGAAAGGCTAAGAGCAGCTTGGTGCTCTTGGCTGGTGAGCCGCCCTCTAGCCTCCTAGGCTCACTGTTTGCTGTCAGGGAGGAAGTAATAGTG
This sequence comes from Mus minutoides, assembly GCA_902729485.2. Taxonomy (NCBI): domain Eukaryota; kingdom Metazoa; phylum Chordata; class Mammalia; order Rodentia; family Muridae; genus Mus; species Mus minutoides. Next base: position 1,080,352 of record LR749907.1, read on the forward strand.
CCCTTTTATTTTTAAAAAGAGTACTTTGGGAACTAAAAACACATCTTTTACCTTTCTTGAGTCCCTTTCTGTCAAGTGCAGTTAAGAAATCCTTGTTCGGTTATCAGTTCTTTGTTACCAGTGGCTTTTGTCTGTAATGCTCATTGTGCATCAATTTATTTTGACCTGGCTAGTAATGAATATTGCACTCCAGGGTTAGGTGTAAAGTTAGTCCAGGTTTTGCTGTCTGTGTAGCTAGCTTACTATCTACACTGCCAAAACCAAAATGAAACGAAAACCTTGACGACATAGATAAATCGCCTTTTTATTAAAATTATAAATGGTGGCAGAATAGAAAGGAATCCCATGAACTCTGGAGGTGTAAATGGGGCACTGAAACAAGGTATCTCTCTCATAGCTGTAGAACTAGGTAAGTTTTCATTCAATTTTTTAAAAAATTATTATTTCTAATTTCTAGTAATGTTGATAATGGTCATAATTGTGATTGCTCATCTTTATACTACTTTTATAGATTTATCCATAGTTTTAGATCTGAATCTCGAGCAACAGTACAGTTAGCACTTATGTATGCCTGATTCTGTTTGCATTTAATTTTGTACCATCCTTATGAAGTGAATGTAAATTTGCTTATGCTTGTAGAAAACAGATTGGGGATCCAAAGAGATTGAGTAACTTACTTAAGGCCACAGAGCAGTTGGTGGAGTCTGTTTGGTCCTTAGTGGCTCTGGATGTCCTCCCAGTCTAGGCTGTCTTAGAGTCAAGCAGCTTCTCAGGAATAGGGAGATGTCCTAGCCTGGTGTCTACTTTTCCTGGGGTGAGGTGAAGCCAGGCTGTAGGTGGCCCCTAACTCTTGTGCTGCTCTAACTCCCATACACTTTTTTTTTTCTTTTTTTCAGCCTAGAGTTAGTAAGGCAGGTCTACTGCTAAGTAAGCAGAACTTGTTTCCAAATTCTGAAACAAGTCTGTTCCTAGACTCACATCTCTCTTACACTGTTAACTGCTTTTTGACTCTGACATTAGCAGTGACATTTAAGAGCACACATCACCTTTCCAGGGAAGGTGGAGAGTGGTTTACTTGGCCGTGCTTCTCTCACAGCTGCACTGTGCTCTGCTGATATAGGTCCCAGTAGTGTGTTGAGTGTCACTGTTGACTGTGAAAGGCTTACAGGGCTAAAAAGATGTGACTCAGACTGGCAGTGGTGGCGCACGCCTTTAGTCCCAGCTCTGGGAGGCAGAGGCAGGTGGATCTCTGAGTTCAAGGACAGCTTGGTCTAGAGTGAATTTCAGGGCATCCAGGACTACACAGAGAAACCATGTCTCAAAAACAAAACAACCCAAAAAACAAACAAAAAACTCCCAAAACAACAGCAACAACAAAGCTGTTACTCCATTACTTCATCAGATTGTGCTCGAATGTTCATTCCGATTAGGATTAGGGCTTGGATTCCTCATTTCTTTCTGTTAGTTATATATTTCTTTCCTCAGATTTTCATGATTGTTTAATCTTGTAGCCCAAAACAAGTTACCTTGAGAGTTTTTTAAAAACAGGTTCCAGCCGGGCAGTGGTGGCGCACGCCTTTAATCCCAGCACTTGGGAGGCAGTTTCTGAGTTCGAGGCCAGCCTGGTCTACAGAGTGAGTTCCAGGACAGCCAGGGCTATACAGAGAAACCCTGTCTCGAAAAACCAAAAACAAACAAAAAAACAGGTTCCTGTCTCTCCACCATCTTCCTCTGTTCTCAGTGAGTCTGTTTTGGGTCAGGCCCTGGAATTTGTTTCCAGCAAACACTTGCATAATGTTGTTGGTTGCAGATATAGTCAGTCTCTGACTCTTGACAGATAGGTACTCTTCCACCTCAGACGAGTTGGCTGTAGTTCTCACTTTAAATTATGTGTTGAAATCTAAAGTGTGTGGAGATTCACTGGCTTACAGTCAACTTCCATCTTCTATTCTAGAAATAGACTTACTGTGTTGTTTACCTTCCTTATGAATTGAATTAGGGTCAGTTGTCTATACAGGACTGTTCTGGTTTTAGCAGCAATTAGAACAATGAGTTGTATTTATTGAGAAATAACTAATCTTATCTTGGTGGTTGCTTTGTTTTAGCTCGTCACAGCGTTTCAGGCTCTTCAGAGAGAGAAGAAAAAGCTACAAGTGAGTGACTGACTGGCCACCGCTGACTCATCTGTGCTTCTGAAGTCAGAGAGGCTCTCACGAATGTTGACTTTCCCTTTTAAATAGGCTATGCATGCCATTTCAGATTTTACCATTGCTAGAGGTTTGATAAAGAGTGAGTGATTGAGAGCCTGGAGATGGTTTCCGTGTTACGTCCTAGTTTCCTTGAGTTCCAGGTCCCCACTGTAGAAGATTGGGATTTAGGATGCTTGCCTCTTTTTTTTTTTTTTTTTTTAAGATTTATTTTATTTATTATATGTAAGTACACTGTAGCTGTCTTCAGACACTCCAGAAGAGGACGCCAGATCTCGTTACGGATGGTTGTGAGCCACCATGTGGATGCTGGGATTTGAACTTATCACCTTCAGAAGAGCAGTCGGGTGCTCTTACCCGCTGAGCCATCTCACCAGCCCCGGATGTTTGCCTCTTTGAAGCGCCTTTTCTGCCACCTTCGTCTGCAAGGGTGTGTGTGTGTGTGTGTGTGTGTGTGTGTGTGTGTGTGTGTATGTGTGTGTATGTGGTGTGTGTTCTCGCGTGCGCTCATGTATGTCAGTGTACAGACATACTCAGCTTTATGAGTACTTTCAGCTACTCGGTACTCGAGACTGTTCCTAGAAGCCAGCTGTTGCTTCCTTTGGCCTTTGGATATAGCTTTACACAAAACTATAAAAATCTCCAAGGAGTGTATTGACTCAGCTGGCAGCCAGGTCCCCTCAGCCCTTCTGTCCGGGAGCTTTGTGCTCTGAGTTAACCCTTCATGTGCCCTCTTGTCACTCGTGTTGTTGCTGCCACTTCAACTGTCTCCCCATTGGCGGCTCGTGCATGTGGGTGATGATAAAGACCACGAGTAGGTAAGGCAACCTCAGTTAGTAAGTAAGTAAGTAGCCGAGTTCTGCTACAGAGACTGATGCAACAGCTAGGGCAGCACAGGACGAGCCACACAGTGTGCCTGCACAGACCAGAAGGTGTGGTCATAGTGTCTGCACCAGTCAGAGCAGACCTTCATGCAGAATTGCATTCACCGTTGTCATGGCAAAGGAGGGACTGCATTTACACTGTCGCAGCCCCTCGAGGCGAGAGTGGAGGATTATATTTGCACCAGTCGTGTAGTTTTTGTTGGGCCACTAGGGGAATTATTCTCCTTTATGCAAATGACTACTGGTCAACTACAGTTCACCAAGTACAGTTCACTTTTTGCTTATAGTGGCAAAAATGCCAAGACAAAACTAAACCATCGTGGCTAGGACAAGGACCTTCAGTAGACACAAGCTCCTTAATGTCTATGAAGTGTTCGGAGTAGCTGGTGCTGGTCAGGGATGTCTGGGTAACTGCTTGGCTGATAGTGTTTCATGGCCAGGTTACTAGGAAGGATCTAAAGCTATCAATAAGTCCCGGTGCCCCAGCGCCCAACATTTCACCTTGTTTAAAAGAATCAACACTAAAGGTGCTTATGATAAGTTTATCATTAAGAGCAACAGTAGTTAGTCTACAGTATTTAACTGCTGCTCTGCAGCCTCAAAGAGGCAGATCCTGCTAATCCATATTGATAACAGACATTTTATCTACCTAGTTCCTCTTTCTTATTGATTTATTTATTTTTGTTCTTGTTGTTAGACACACAAATCCAAGAAGCTACAAGTTACCCCACTTGTCTTGTTTTCCTGAGACAGGGCCTGTGTAGCTCTCGTCCTGCCTCAGCTTCCTGAGTGCTGTGACTGCAGGCAGGCACCATCGATCGCCTTAGTTCTTTACTTCTGTATCTTATCACAGGAGCACACAGTCACTCTGTTTTCACGGACTGCAGCTGGCCATTCATTCTCTGTACTAGTGAGAACACCCTGCCAACCCTCCAAAGTGTGAGGCATACACCTTTTAGTAGGTTACTCTTTTAATTTGATTAAAATTATTTTTTAAAATAATTATTTTTATGAGTATGGGTGTTTTGCCTGCATGCCTGTCTGTGACTATATGTGTGTCTAGTGCCAGCAGAGGCTTGTAGAAGGTGTCAGATCCCCTGAACTGGAGTTCCAGACAATTGTGAGCTGTCATGTGGGTGCTGAGAATTGAACCCGGGTCCTCTGGAAGAACAGAGTGCTCTTAATCAGTGAGCCATCTCTCTTGGACTTGATTCCTTTTTAATGGACAGTTACTAATTTAACCATTTGTAATGCTGCTCATGAGAATTAGATTTTTTAAGAACATAAACTTTAACAACAGATAATGATAATTAATATGGTCTTTGTACTCTATTATAGTGAAATCATTTGCTTTTGAACTTTGAGTTTATTTTACAAATCTGTTGTTAAAGTTAACATATAGTTAAGTTAATAGTTTGACTTCTGTGTTTATGCATTTTAGTAAATGTAACTATTGACATAGACTAGACTTTTTAAAAACTTTTTGCATGGATATGCCCTGTAGATATTTAATTTTTTTTTTTTTAATTAAAGGGTATATTGAGTCAGAGTCAAGATAAATCACTTCGGAGAATTTCAGAATTAAGAGAGGTAAGTTAGTGGTTGGTACTTTGAGAACAGTACTTCAGCCTCCTGGTTAGTAGAGATGTTTTGTTACACTCGCCTGGCCTGTGGATAATAGGACATGACCCGAGTAAGCCCGGCTTGTGAGCTCACACTGCACGGCTGTGGTTTTAATTGTGTAGCTTTCCTGTATGATGCTGTTGCTGTTGGAATTAATAAAATAAAAATGTATCCATCTGCAGTGTAAGCAGTCAGTGTCAACTTGCAAGGCTTCGTTGTTTGCACTGTTAAATAGTCTAGGTTTCTTTTTGCCTTTCCTGGTGAGCATATTGTTGTTGAAACAAAATGACTTGCAGTTTGGAGTGGTGAGTCACTATAGGGTTAGCTTGAGCTCCTTGATGTCATGGCGTGTCGTCGTGCAGGGTTTCTGCCTTTGCAGGGGAGGCTTTTCAGACACTGCTTTATCGCTGCTCTGCTTCATCGCTGCTCTGCTTCATCGCTGCTCCCGGCCCCTCTGCCTTGTCCTGCCTGGTGCCCAGCACCAAGCTTTGTCCCCACCTGCTGCAGTACTGCTGGAAGGAATGTTCTTCATGGGTATCAGTTTTAAGAGCTTTGAAGTAGGTGATTTCAGGACAGATAAGAGTAGTTTAGAAGCCGGGTGTGGTGGCGCACGCCTTTAATTCTGAGTTCGAGGCCAGCCTGGTCTACAAAGTGAGTTTCAGGACAGCCAGGACTACACAGAGAAACCCTGTCTTGGAAAACCAAAAAAAAAAAAAAAAAAAGTAGTTTAGAGTTTTATATAACCTGGGTAGAATTTTGTTTGTGGAATTTATTATTTTAGGATATATAGTATGTTAAAAGTACAAATGTCTTTAAAAAAAATAGCAGACTGGTGAATTCACAAGTAGCAATTGATAGTATAAGGCTGGGAGTATAGCTTAGTGGTAGAACAGCACTGGAGGTGGGAGAGGAAGAGGGGGAAGGGTAGAGAGGGGAAGAGAGGGAACTAAGCTCTGTCTGTGAGGAGGCAGCGCAGCACAGCAGTCTCTTTTGTGAGTCATCCCAGCCTTGTTGTCCCTTCATTATTTTTAATGACACATTGTCCATATTACTCATTACATTCTTGTATCACATTGTAATTTCACTTGTACTGAAATCTTGTTTAATTTCGAATTTCTTCTTACATTTTGTACACACCCAGCTCTTATTGTTTTGTCCTTTAAAACATTCTAAACATTGTTACTGCACCAAGAACGAACATTGACCCTTACTACACAGATAATGGTAGCCAGTCTTCCTTTGTGAAACTTGTTTTGAGCCCTACACTAATTCCTTCTCCCTATGAAGTGATGGTGAAGGGACAAAGGCTCACCCCAGGCTTTGAGCTTCTGAGCTTCTGAGGCTGCATGGCTGGATTGACACGGAGGACAGCTGGTGCTGGTGAGGGTGCAGCGAGGGGTCAGGGAGAGAAATCACCTTGAAGCTTTTTCAAGCTGCCTTTACTTCTTCTAGAGGGACAAATATTGTCTTTCTGTTTAATGTATTACTTGTTAATTTTCTTGCATTTTGAGAATAATAATAAATGAAGGCCATTGATCAACTCTTTTTTTGGGACAAGAAATTCATTGTCCAGGTTTTCTATACTTAATGATTAGATACACTTGTCGTTGGCGGGCAGCCTTGCCTGCATTCAGAGAGTGGGCAGTAGAGGTGGGCGGAGTTTCGAGGGTCCTTACGAAGTGGCGTTTGCACTTCAGGAACTGGATGTTTCTTACTTGGTAGCAGCAGGTAAGTTGGGAGTGCTGGTGACTCAGCCTGTATGGTGACTCAGCCTGTATGGTGACTCAGCCTGTATGGTGACTCTGCTGGTACTGTTCATCCCGTTACAGCTCAGTCGAAGGCTTTTATCTTAGGCCATCCATTTCCTTTGTACATCACGACTGTCTACCATTGCAGTTCTTTAAGAAGACGTTCTCGTTGGAGACCCTTATATTGTTTAAGGAACAAAATTATTTATTGATGTTAAGGTTTTAAATATTAATGTCTTAAACATTGAGGATTCTCTAAGTATTCTGTACTTTTAAGAGTGAGTCAAATCTGAAATGATGATGATGTTGTAAACTTGCGTCTGTTGTTTACATAGAAAATTACCTGTGATACCTTTTATGCTATAGGAGCTGCAAATGGACCAGCAAGCAAAGAAACATCTTCAGGAAGAGTTTGATGCATGTTTGGAGGAGAAAGATCAGTATATCAGTGTTCTCCAGACTCAGGTAAAAGAATAGGTCAAAACATGGAAGCCTTTGATAAAGTGATAGTCAGATAGCTGAAGGATTTCAAATGTCAAGAGAAAAATAACTTGATTTAAAACTCTGTCTTAGCTGGGCGTGGTGGTGCACTTGGGAGGCCGAGGCAGGTGGTATTGAGTTTGAGGCCAGCCTGGTCTATAAAGTGAGTTCCAGGACAGCCAGGGCTACACAGAGAAACCCTGTCTTGAAAAACAAAAACAAAAACAAAAACCCAAAAAAACAAAAAAAACTCTTCCTTCCATTTTCATAGCATATTTTGTTTATTGTACCTTTTGACTGATTGTGACAGCGACAAGTCTGCTCTCTTCTTCACTGTATAGGACACACTATTCTCTCTCTCTCTCTCTTTCCTCCCTCCCTTCCCTTCCCTTCCCTTCCCTTCCCTTCCCTTCCCTTCCCTTCCCTTCCCTTCCCTTCCCTTCTCTCCCTCTCCTCTCCCTCTGGTTTTTGTTTTGTATTTTGAGATACTTTCTCTGTGTATCCTTGGCTGTCCTGGATTTTGCTATGTAGAACAGGCTGGACTTGAAATTAGGGATCCGTGCTCACTTCGGCAGCACATATACTAAAATTGGAACAATACAGAGAAGATTAGCATGGCCCCTGCACAAGGATGACATGTAAATTCATGAAGTGTTCCATATTTTTACCAGTGACTGCTGCAGCCAGATATCCATCCCAAAATCAGCCACCAAATGCAGACACTATTGCATATGCCAGCAAGATTTTGCTGAAAGGGCCCTGATATAGCTGTCTTATGTGAGGCTATGCCAGTGCCTGGCAAACACAGAAGTGGACGCTCACAGTCAGCTATTGGATGGAACATAGGGTTCCCAATGGAGGAGCTAGAGAAAGTTCCCAAGGAGCTGAAGGGTTCTCCAACCCTATAGGTTGAACAACAATATGAACTAACCAGAACCCCCAGAGCTCATGTCTCTAGCTGCATATGTAGCAGAAGATGGCCTAGTCGGCCATCATTGGGAAGAGAGGCCCCTTGGTCTTGCAAACTTTATATGCCCCAGTACAGGGGAATGCCAGGGTCAAGAAGTGGAAGTGGGTGGGTAGGGGAGCAGGGCGGTGGGGGGGGGGCGGCGTATAGGGGACTTTCGGGATAGCATTTGAAATGTAAATGAAGAAAATATCTAATAAAAAATGGAAAAAAAAAAAAGAAATAGGGATCTGCCTGCTTCTGCCCCCTAGTGCTGGGATTAAAGGTTTGCAGTACCGCCTGGCTTCACCCTATTTCTTACAAAATTTAAAGAAAATATTTCTGTTGTACTTTTTTTTTTCTAGTAATGAATTTCTTTTTCTTTCTTTTTTTGTTTAGGTTTCTCTTCTAAAGCAGCGATTACAGAATGGGCCAATGAATGTTGATGCTCCCAAACCTCTCCCCCCGGGGGAGCTCCCGGCAGAAGTGCACAGTGACACGGAGAGGATGGAGGAGAAGATGGAGGGTGTTGGGGAACCAGTGGGTAAGCTCCTGTGTCAGAGCATACCTTAAACATGAGATGACAGTGTCGAGCTTTCTGGATTCAAGCTGAAAGAACAGACCCTAGCATTTCTTCAACGATTCAAGTTTGTTTGTTTGATTGTTTTTAAATTGACATTTTAGCTAGTCAGTGTTAGTGCACTTGGGCGGCAGAGGCAGGAGAATCTCTGAGTTCGAGGCCAGCCTGGTCTGCGCTGTGAGTTCCAGGACAGCCAGGGCTACACAGAGAAACCTTGTCTTGGAAAAACCAACCAGCAAACAAAAAAACCACCTGATTTTTTTTCTTTCTTTATTCAGAAAAAAGGCAATTGATTTGAGACTTGAAAATTGCATAAACTTTAAGGAGAGCACATTTTTAAATAATTGAAGTATATAAATTATGTTATACTATTTTGGTTTTTTTGAGACAGGGTCTCATTATTATTGCTCAAGTTGTGATTTTTTTCAGCTTTAGCCTTCCAACAGCAGGCTTCCAGGTTTGCATCCACACCTGCCTTATGTCTTCAATGTCTTACCAAGAGACTCACAGTAGACTTCGGTTCTGTTAGAGGCAAAATAAGTTGTGAACAGCTGGCCATTGAGTGGTGAACCTACAAGGGACTGCAGTTCCTGTAGGTGTGAGGACGGACTCAAACGTAGGCGGTAAAGCCTAGAGTAACCAGAACTCCTTTCAGGAGGAGAATAGGAGGACTAGAAAGAGCACTCAGTACTTTTGGGGTGGAACTTATCAGGGCTTGGGGATGGTCCGCCTCCCCTCAGTTTTGACTTTTAAGTAGGCTGGATCCAGTTAATGCCAGTGTCTATGCCATTCCAGGGTAAGGAGTTCATTTTAGACTTGATTCTTCATCTAACCATCACACAGTAACTGAGAGTATTGTGAAGAATGCCACTTGCTTACTGAGGGTGTTCCTTCTCGGTGTAGTTAGGATTGTGTAGAAGACTGCAGGGACTGGGCCGTAGCTCAGTGTGTGTTGAGCTTGCAGAAGACTCAGCGCAGCTCTTAGATCCTAAAAACATGTCACTGTTGGCAGTCTTTTGTAACCCTTAGGCTTTTTAATACGTTCATCTCCTCAGTGTCTGTGAGTGTCTGTGTGCTGTGGTGTGCATGTAGAGGTCAGAGGACAGCTCATGGTGGTCAGTCCTTTCCAGCACATGGGTCCTTCGCCCACGTGTTTAGTGACTGCCCTGCTGATGCTGCTTCTTTACCTTGTAGAAGGTGGGACTTCCACTAAAACCCTGGAGATGCTCCAGCAAAGAGTGAAACGTCAGGAGAATCTGCTTCAGCGCTGTAAGGAGACAATTGGGTCCCACAAGGAGCAGTGTGCACTGCTGCTGAGCGAGAAGGAGGCACTGCAGGAGCAGTTGGATGAAAGGCTGCAGGAGCTGGAGAAGATGAAGGTAAGGGACAGATGACCTCTGCTCTGTAAGTATGTAAAGCCAGATCAGCAGGCTTGTGCGTGGTCTGTGCTTCCTCTAGGAAGCTGCCTTCATCCTCCTGTCCATAGGCATGGTGGAGAGGGTGTCCTGGTGTGAGCACCCAAGTGCTCTGGGTCTTTCTTATAGCGTTTACCATACATTTGAGATTTCCTGTGTATTCCTCATTATACCATAAGGGCTGTTTAGATTAGATAAGCTGCGTTGCATTCTCATAGGAGGCGAAGCGTTATTAGAGATGGAAATGAATTTCTAAAACTTTTTTAGGAGCTTCATATGGCTGAGAAGACTAAACTTATCACTCAGTTGCGTGATGCAAAGAACTTAATTGAACAGCTTGAACAAGATAAGGTAAAACTCCCAAATGTATGATAATGAAATTTGTCAGGGGCCCCTGGATTTGCTTTGAAAGCAGTTAGAAGCATTTATATATACACCAGCTTTTCAGATTTTCATAGCTGCTTTCATGAAAACTATTTTTAATTTCTAGATTTGTGCAGTATTAGCATTAGTAAGCCTGGTTCTCTGGCTCTTTAGTATCAGTCAGTGTTCTGCCATAGACACAGCAGGAAAGGTGCTCACGGCCCATACCTGTCTCTCAGAGAAAGTTACATTACTACTGTTAAAACATGCTGCGTGTGAATGGTTTCAGGGTTTTATTTTACACATCATAGAAGTAGATTGATCATTGTCTAAAAAGTAAAGAAGGGGTAATGTGTATGTTAGTGTAAGACTTTGCACATGTAGATCTAGGATGCCTAGGAGACTGGAGGATGCAGGAAGGGCTGAGACAGAGAGCAGCCAGCACCTAGCAGGCAGCTTCGAGATTCACAGGTGGACAAACAGCTTTGTCCTGCTTGACCCCAAACTCTCTGGCCCTTTTGTAATACAAAATGTGTTCATTTCACATCTTGGTTGGTGAATGTAGTATTTTAACCTAGCTTTGAAACAAAGTACCCTTTATTTTCAAAAATGTACAACCACCTAATGATCATGTCTAGCAGTTTAACAGTAATTCGTGATACCATCTGCTATCTTATTATATACCAGATAAATTCTTTCATTGTGATTAATATGATTAAGATTTCTTTTAATGTATAGGTTTATCTGTCCTTCCTTTCTGACATTTTCTCTCCTTTGTGATGTGAGTTTTGAAGACAATGGAGCCCTACCACCATGTTTTACATTTTCTTAACTATGCCGCACTTCCTCATTGTTAACATTAATTAGCACTGGCTGTCCAGTAGTCATACTACACAGCAGGTTCAGCAGACCCTGCTGGTGAGGGAGGGCTGAGCACTTTTAGAAACAGTAGCTCAACTATACAGGCTTGTTTTTGTCCCTGGTGATTTGATGATTTTCCACACATTTCCTTCATTTCTGTGTGGATTCTCCACAGAGTGGAGAGAAGCCTCTTGAAGAGTGAAGGGATGGCAGGTCTTCACTTACCGTAGTTAGGGGATAGTGATGGAGCCAGAGGAGGTCACATGAGAAAAGAGAAGAATATGCTCTACAGCTGTGGCAGCCACTACCCTACATAGTGTCTAGGAGTATTTATGTGTGAAAACGTACATGCTAATTGTGGCTTATTCTGGTCGCCAGTTACATTCAGAGGCTAGTTTTGTTTGTTACTATTTACTAAGTTGGAAATTACCATACATCTATGTAAGATTGTAAAATATATCTTATAACTGAAACACGTTCTGATGCTTAAGGGACTAAAATTATTATTAAAATATTGACACACCCTGGTCTGCTGAGGTACAGAGTGAAGGCTGACTTCAGTGTATGAGCTACTAAAGAGAGTCTCCACTGTCCTTAGTAAGAGATAGATGCTCCTTCTGCTTCCCACACCATTCGAGCTGTACTGTGTGCTGGCGATGCAGTTTTCTTATGCAAATGGTTAGAGTCTGCACTTCTGTTCAGGGAATGGTAATAACAGAGACGAAGCGGCAAATGCTTGAGACCCTGGAACTGAAAGAAGATGAAATTGCTCAGCTTCGTAGTCATATCCAACAGATGACTACCCAGGGAGAGGAACTGCGGGAACAGAAAGAAAAATCTGAAAGAGCTGGTAAGAACTCAGGGGTTTGTATCTGATATCAACCCAAAGTCAGAGCATTTTAACAAGTGAGTTAGTTGTCGATGTAGATGCTTAACCACAGGGACTCCTGATGAGAAAGTACTGTTTGGAGAAGGCCTCCATGGGGCTAAGGCAAGCCACAGCCTTCAAGCTAAGATGATGCACGCACGCACGCACATACATACATACACTCACACACATATACATACATACATGCACTCACACACATACATACATAGATACATACACTCACACACACATACATACATACATACATACATTCTCACACTCACATACATACATACATACATACATACATGAATGCATACTTGTAACAGGTAGAAGAAAATGTGGTAGAGATGATACATGAAGTATTAATATCAAACTATTACAGAAAATGTTTGCTGACCTCTGCCTTAGAGTATTATAATTTAGGTTTCAGGAACTTACAAGTTGTGATAGCTTGGGGCTTATTTAAAATAACTGCTTCCTTACAGGTGATAGAGGGTGAACAGAAAACGTAAGGTATATATCTGCTTCCAGTGGTATCAGCAAACAGTTTGGTATTAAACATGCCAGTTGACTAGAGTAAAGGCCAGAGTTGTAGTCATTACATTCTGTCATGAGTTGTGCTAAGAAAGGCTGTTAGAAGGGAAAAGAAAGTAAGCAGGTCAGGAACAGGTCGGGAAGCCTCAGTTAATGAGCTGTACAGTGGAATTAAATAAAGAGAGGCGAGGCTGTAGATATGTCAGTCACTGCAGGACTATGACCAGGCAGGGAATCCAGTGGCAGTCAGCTAGAAATGATGCTTGCTGACGTGGGAAATGCGGTTGAATTTTGAAGGACCTGGCTATTGGCATCTTACCATGTGAATAGTTGCATTTAAGCTTGTGCATGTAGGGCAATAGCAAGCAGTAGGTGAGCACAGTGTGACAGCAGCTCGTGTCTTATGTGGAAAGGAAATGAAATCGGAAGCAGAAGCAGGAAATCCAGGTTTGAGGAACAGAACACATTGGCTGCCTAGGTCGGTGGCTCAGGGGAGAGGAGCAGAAGGGAAGTCAGAATCTAAGATGGCCACACATTTTAATAAAGAGAGTAGTGGGTAGTGGTAAGGGGCTTTGAATTGGGAACTTGGGGGTTGATCCTAGAAGGTTTGTTTAAGATTTTTTTGAATCTGAATTAGCCATGGGCTTTCCTAGTGGAAATTGTCTCGTAGGCATGTGGAGAGATAAGACATTGGCATACCTTCTAAGACTCATTAGCCTATGGTTAAACCTGCAGAAAGTCTGATGTAGGTGGCCATCGTTTTTGTGGTGAGGCTGGAGTTGCTTTAGTGTTTATTGCTGCTGGTGTGTGTTAGTTCTAGTCCTGCTGTGGCTGGCAGTCCTTCCCAGCAGTCCTTCCCAGCAGTCCTTGCAGTCTCATAGCAAGGCTCTGTTGATACTGTTGCTCTTTTTTTTTTTTTTTTTTTAAGATTTATTTAATTGTTATTATACATAAGTACACTGTAGCTGTCTTCAGATGCACCAGAAGGAGGCGTCAGATCTTATTACGGATGGTTGTGAGCCACCATGTGGTTGCTAGGATTTGAACTCGGGACCTTTGGAAGAACAGTCAGTTCTCCTAACCGCTGAACCATCTCTCCAGCCCAATACTGTTGCTCTTTTACTCCCATTTAATCCTTACATTCTATCAAATAGGACCATTCTTATTCTCATTTACAACTAGGAGAACCTAAGGCTATACTTTAAGTAATTTGTCTCCATTTATGCATGGAAAGTAAATGTGTGGTCAGATTTTAACTTGAACATTGTGGCTTCAGAGTATAGATTGAGAGGTCCTGAGTTTGACTGATAGAAAAAAAAATGAGAGGAAAGAAGTTAGCCCAGGATGTCACAGGAGCTGTGAGTGTCAGGCTTTAGGGGAAGTACAACAAATGTTTCATCAAGTCAGGGAGAGGGGATGAAGTTTTACAGTGGCCTTTAGTAGATAAGGATTTGATTCCTAGGACACAGTTTTGAGAAATGATCTTAGAAAACATATTGTAAGGTCCTAACAGGGAAATGGAGCCACGTGTGAGAAACACTTGGTTAATACCATCTGTACTTGTAGATGCATCTCTGTCTCTATTACATTGTTTAAGGAAGTGATTTGGAGATTTTAGTTGAACTTGTTCTCATTAAACCTAAGAAAATTTCCTGTCAGGGAGTAATAGTTACTTTGAGAATCTAAGTTTCTGAAAGACAAGCAATGTGAGATACTGCAGACAGGTTTGCTTTTAGTGCACAGGAGCCCAGTGTGTGGTCTGGGTGCACAGGAGCCCAGTGTGCGGTCTCAGCACACAGCATCCTGTGTGTGGCCATAGTGCACAGAAGCCAGAGCAGCCTCAGTGCAGAGAAGCCCAGTGCAGTCTCAGTACCTAGCAACCAGTGTGTGTGCTCATATAAACTAACCACAATGCACTGATGCCCAGTGTGTAGCTACAGTGCACAGGAGCGTGTGTGGCCACAGTACACAGAAGCATGTCAATATCAGAAGAGTACAAATTAATAAATAGTGAAGGAGAGAACTGAGATTTAAATTATTTAATGGGCACATTGATTTTGGAAAGCACCCAGACAACATAGTTAGTTGCGCATGTTTTCATTTGCAGCACTAACTCTTTAGTGCCATGGTAGAGGTTTGTAGGAAGCCTGGCTCTACACCAACGAACTATAAACCAAACCTGTAATGAACACTGCTCTGCAGACCAGCTGTACCCCAGCTGTAATGAACACTGGTCTGCAGACCAGCTGTGCCCCAGCTGTAATGAACACTGGTCTGCAGACCAGCTGTGCCCCAGCTGTAATGAACACTGGTCTGCAGACCAGCTGCACCCCAGCTGTAATGAACACTGGTCTGCAGACCAGCTGTACCCCAGCTGTAATGAACACTGGTCTGCAGACCAGCTGTACCCCAGCTGATGGTCTTAGTTGAGAAGAGCAATCCAACAGAACTTGGTTCTTAGTTTCAAGTGTAAAGCACAGACAATAATCAAAAGAAAACTCTAGATGAGTGCCTAATATGGGAGATAGTCAGTGGTCAACAAACCAAGCTTCCATAAGCAATCTGTAAACATTATCTAGGTTTTGTAGAATTAAGTTGCTTTCTTAAACATCTGTCTTCTGTCCTTGGACATAAAAGGAAACAGTACTATCCTTACAGCTGGCTATTGGGATTTTAGAAGCAGATATATCTACATAAAATTGTTACCAAAGAAACTATCTGGATGCATTTTCTACTGTAAAGACTTTGATTGTGATAGTATCTCTGGACATGTGACTGTTGATAGATAACTGTTGATAGATAGTTGACTCATTCTTTCTGGGCGTTAGTTAGCACTGACTAAAAAGCACATTCTGAGTTGTTTTTCTTGAGACTCAGGTGTACCGCACTGTTCCTAATCTGTAAACTAATGCTGCCACGTGTTATAGGACAAAGTCCATGTCAGTCTCTGATTTATAAAGAATTCTGTTTCCTATGCTAAGGCATAAACTAGGGACATGCTGAATAAAAAAAGCTCTTGCCCCAGAAAGCCAAGAAGCACAGCTCCAATCCCCAAGAACCCATGCATGCATGGCTAGAGCCTGAAATCCTGGTGTTGAGACAGAGAGGAGACCCAGGAGTAAGCAGGCTAGCTGGACTGGCTGTACTGGCTGCAGTTAGAAACCCCAGGCTCAGTAAGATCCTGCCTCAGTAAATAGAGTGGATAGGAATGGAGGAACATGTGAGACCATCTTCAAGCTTTAACACAAATGTGTACATCATGTGCTCAAATACATGAGCACACACGCACACACACCACACACAATTGTGTAAAAATTACTAAGGCATGAGTGTAATGATGTGCCTCCACCACATCATTAGGACACTACAGACTATATGTCACCCTTGAACAGCCTCCGGAAGGGCAGGTGCAGTTCTGAAGTCTCTCATTACAGCGCTCTTGCTTTGTTGAAAATTATTCATTTCAACAGCTAAAGAGAATATACCTGTTAGAATCACTGTGCAGCAACTGTTGATTTCTGCTTTCATACTTTCTAGGTGTCAGTTCAGATGAGTGGTGAAAGAGAAGTGGACCATTGTTTAGTGTATTGCTTTTAGGCTTTATGTAATCCATAGTCTTATATTCCAGTAGTATTGTGTATTTAACTTTGTATGTTTTTATGCCACTGTTTAGCACTATATTAGGAATTCTTATATATAATGCTAAGGCACTAACATGATTGAATGGTTTGTGTCATATTGAATACACATCATTTCCTTTGTAACCATTCCTCTGTTGATAACTAGTAGCTTTTAAACTATTTTTAAACTTTTACTCTTGAAAAACACTGTAACAGTTCTCCAATACAAATTAGTTTTTAATCTTTGATTTTTTTCTTCTCTCACATCATTTTTATCTATAAGGCTTTAGTCTTTTTTTTTTTTTAATTAGTTACTGTTAGGTGATTGAATATAGCTATAGCTAAAGAGAAATCATGAGTCACAGCATTAAGTTTCTCCCCAAGTAAAGGAGACAGCCCAAGTCGTGATGTGCTTGCCCTAGGAGGATGGGAGAAGTGCCGACCCCTAGCCCCTGTAGAAGCTGACATGTAGTTTGCACTTGTTAATCCCAGTGCTGGAGGGGTGGGAGCAGGCAGATGTCTGGGGCTTGTTCCCAACCACGTCATCCTGCTTGATGGGCTCCTGGCCAATGCTAGAGAACCTGTTCCAAAAAAGCAAGTCGGATGGCTTCTGAGGAACAAAACCTGAGATGAGTCATGAATATACACAAGAGCACGTGCACACACACACACACACACACTTATAATTATGTAAATGTGTAGAATATTTCAAATGGACTAGGAGGTTTCTCAGAGTGCACTAACTTTCATAAGCCTTGTTTCATTTTTCTACACCCCATCTTTGCTGAATTTATGTGTTTATTAAATGATTGGCTGCATGTAAAAACTTGGGTTAAGTCATGAGATTCTGTGCTTTGTTACTGCCGAGTTAGATTTTCTTTTGTATGGTCCAGCCTGATAAGCCCAACAGAAGAACACGTGCACTTGAAGTCTGGGCAAACATGTGAAATAAGACTATATACTTAACATTTCAGATTTGTGCATAGACAAGACAAAACCACCCGTGTGTTTAATGCTGTGTTAGCTGTTGATATGTAACAGTTTCCTTGAATCTCAAGTCTCACTGAACATCTTATTTTTGTGCATCCATACATGCCAATAAGTGAATCCCGGTGCCTTTCCCAAGCCTTGTATGAACAGGACTGGGGTAAGGCTGGCTTTCTTTTCTGTTTTTTCTTATCATGGGTACTTAGTAGAATGAGCCTTTAAAAGAAAATTCCATGTTTCTCAGGCAAAAAATAAAAAATAAAAAAATAAAAAGTCTTGAGTTGAAGTAGATTTATGCTGTTTGGAAGTAATTTATTTATATTTAATACTGAATGAATATCTGTTAGGAAGATGTATTGTTTTAAATAGACTGTTACTGGGTTTATGCTCCAAACACAATCATTATTGCTGGAAAGCTTCAGCATCTGGAAGAACAACTTCATGACCAGTCAGTTAAGTCTGCTTTGCTTTCCTTTGCTTTGCTTTGATGTGGTATTTTTCAAGGTGTTAAAAAAACCCCGACATACTGGATAGGTCTGCAGGTGTATTAAAGTCAGGACACAGTGGAGGAGCCTAATTATACGCTTTGGGGAGTGGCTTAAGAAGTCACTTTGAGCCGGGCGTGGTGGCGCACTCTTTTAATCCCAGCACTCAGGAGGCAGAGGCAGGTGGATTTCTGAGTTCGAGGCCAGCCTGGTCTACAAAGTGAGTTCCAGGACAGCCAGGGCTACACAGAGAAACCCTGTCTCGAAAAACCAAAAAAAAAAAAAAAGTCACTTTGGATTAGAGATTCATGGTCTCTTACATTTGTGAAAGCCCTGGTTCACATGTGAGCATTGTACTACATTGAGTATGTATGTATTGCATATATTGAGTATGTATGCCAAAAGTGGTAGTGCGTTCTTTTCATTCACCTAAACTGTAGAGCTTTTTAATCTTGGATAGGGACCTTGTCACACACTTAAAACTTAGGGCAGTTCCAGGTCCACTGTACTAAGTAATTCAAACTGAAAATGTTTTAAAGTTTTCACTTCTTCCCCTTCTCTTCCCATTCTCCCTTTTCCTTTTCCTTCCTTCCTTCCTTCCTTCCTTCCTTCCTTCCTTCCTTCCAGATTTATTTATTTTATGTATATGAGTACATTGTTATTCTCTTCAGACACACCAGAAGAGGGCATCAGATCTCATTACAGATGGTTGTAAGCCACCATGTAGTTGCTGGGATTTGAACTCAGGACCTCTGGAAGAGCATTCAGTGCTCTTAACTGCTGAGCCATCTCTCCAGCCTTTCACTTATTTTCAAAATAAAAACATATGCCTATCACATGTTAGCATAGGCTTTTATGAAATGTAACTACTTTTCAAAATCAAATCTAGTGTGTATTTGTTATTGTGTTACTTGGCATGATGGAGGACAAGTGGATTTTGTGCCTCTTTTTGTTTGCAGTCAGTCAATTGACATGTGATACACGAAGAAAGCCTGCTTCATATGGCTAGCTGTGTGGAAAGGAGAGCACCCCCTCCCTGCCCCGGCCTCTGAAGGGCCTTGCTCCTGGGAACCCACTGCTTTGCTATTTGTAGAGTACATCTGTTGATTGGGTGGTGCTAATGCAAGTCTTTGCAGTTTTTAGTATTGATTTGCATTTCATTCACTCTGTAGTAGTTTGTTCTGTCGCCCTAATGACACTTGTGTTTTGGCAGCTTTTCTTTCTACCCAGGAATAAAGCCCAGCCTACTCATTTTAAAATGGTTACCCAGTGTCTTAGGATGAACAGTTAATGTGGAGGTTGGCCTGTTTATTCCCTGAGATGGAAGACCTGGTCCTGTGAGCCTTCTGTGGAGTGCTCTCTAGGGTGGGAGCATAACTGCCTCACTCTGGGGCTCTGGAGGTATAGCCGGCTGAGTACAGTGTTCCCATGAGCAAGCCAGGAAGGTGGTGGAGTGTGAAAACGCTGGGTTCTCTGAGGATCCTTTTTTTTAGTTTCCTTTGTCTACTTACTGGTTTGGCTGTGTTTGTGAAGTGTTTCCTGCATATCATTCTCTAACTTACACTGTGTGTGTGGCATGTGGCAGACATCCTATGAGAATGTGGGAAGTGGTAGGATTGTTGAGATGTAGATTGCCAGTCCTGCTCCCGAGCTGCTTTTAAACTCTCATAGGCAGGATGGGCCTCATCTGAAGTGGAAAGTGAAGAGCTTTCACTGAGATCACAGCCCAGCACCTTCTTTAGCTCACAGAGGGTCATACACACTTAGTTGGTTACGTTTTGTCTGCAGAGTTTTGAAAGTATATTCAAAATGTTACATTTTCCTTTCCTTTTTAAAAATAAGAATTGCCTGAGGTACATTGAATTTTGCTTTGGAAGAACACAGTGTGTGTTTCCAACACTGCAGCCCTTGGTGCTTAGCCTTCTTGTCCAGTGTGTGCCTTGACTGGTGTTCTGCACTGCTGCATGCTAGTGAAGACTACTCAGGGTCGGCTGGGGCTGATGTTCGCTTTCTGTCTGCTCACTTGTCCTTTATTGTAACTAACAAATGAGTGACATAGGCCTTCAGAACATGCTTCTGCAGTGCTGTCACTTGGGAACTCACATGTACATTACTGTAGGCCATGGCTACCACTTTATCGTGTGTGCTGTTTGCAGGGTCACACATAACATCTGGTTCCTCAGTGCACTCTCACTACCTCCTGTGTAAACACTGAAGTGGGATTCACTGTTAGAAGCAGAATTCCTGTGAGAAAATAGTTTTCATTGTGCTGTAGTGTAGAGTCTGCAGTAGGTGTGAATATGTTTCATCTGTTTATTATATGTGTATATTTAGATATGTTTTAATGCTTTGAGAATAATACTTAATATTTCTTTAAAGTAGGAGGTAGATAGCAGACAGTGAGTTTTATGTCTGTCAGCATATAACACGGTCCATCTTTCTGAGACTTGGAAGCCTCTTGTAGTTGACAAGTTCAGAAATCCTGGCTATGAGAGAGATTTCTACTCAACTGAGCTTGGTCACTATCAGTAATACTTATGATTTCAAAATGGTGCAAAGCAAGGGTATTTTTCCAATTTAAGGTTCTCCCATTGAGCTGATATGTTAAAGTTGATTTACCATCTCATGTGAAGATTGGGGGTGCTCAAATTATTGCATTTAACTGAGGATATTAGATTAGAAGATTACAAAAAAGTTATTTCTAGCTGTGAAATTATTTGGTTCTCTGCCATGTCAGGGAGTAATTTAAGTGAAAACACTGTAGATTCAAATCTACTCCCCCGTTATCATTTCTTCTAGATTCTGAACGGATGTCAAAGCCACGTTCAGGTTCTACAGAGTTAGCGTAAGAGATTTCTGTGGTATAGACTGGGAGGTTGATGGGTGGATCCCTGTGGGACAGTGAGAGTGTGCTGGTGACTTGGGAGTGCTAAGAACCGTTCCTGTTCCAATTCCCACTTTCTTAGTTTTAAGTCTTCAGCACAAAGTGAGCAGTGAGCACTCTTGGGTGGTCTCCCACTCTTGGCCAGGCTTTAAGTGAGGACACTAATGTTCTAGTAGTAGCAGTAGCTCACTGTTGCTGTGTGTCTGACACTAGAATTTATAGTAAAAACAAAGCTACAAAAAGCAAAGATAGTGTTTTTCCTAGATATTGTACTTTTTAGTATCTTAATGTCTTGAAGAATTATTCTGATATTTACAGGCAAGTGTAAAGTTAAACTGAGAGCATTGAGAGACGATTCCCACCCGTTTCTTATTCCTTTCAAATACAGATCTTATGTGAGCCTCAGTTTTATATTGTAAGTGTGAAAGATGAACAAATTGGGTAGATTTATTTTTATAATCAAAGACTATTAGCTGCCAGAAAGATTAATTTTTTTAATTGCTATTGAGCATTGGCTTATGCTGCCAGAATTCAGCTATACCCCTTCTGTACCTAATGCTATTTGCCACTAAGAAGTTGTTTTAATCTGGGTGGTAATGGTGCTTGCTACCTTTAATACCAGCACTCAGGAGGCAGAGAGGCAGAGAGAAGAGAGGCAGAGGCAGGTGGATCTCAGAGTTCGAGGACAGCCCAAACTACAGAACAAGTTCCAGGACAGCCAGGGCTACACAGAGAAACTCTGTCTTGAAATAACAAAAAAATTGCTTTAGAATAGGTGTTTGTTCTCAGGTATAGTTCCTGTGCCTAAACCGTTGTCTGAAGCCAGTGTGGGGTCAGCAAAAGGCCTTTTTACTAAAATGCCTTAAGTTGAAGCACCCAAACTTCTTAACCAACTTTGTTGTACAAGATACATTGTATTTGTTGGTGAAGTGTTCCCTGCGGACTGTCTCTTGATGGAATTGTCAACCCTTCTTGACCACTGAGTGTACAGTAGGAAGTCTCAGGACTTCTATAAGGGTTAAAGGAAATAATCTAGGAGGGCAATAGCAATAGGATTTTCACAGGGTATTCATTCATAATGTGTATATGGATCTTCACATACACACATGCACATGATGTGCACACATACATCCATAGGCTCACATGACCACACACTTTAGTACCAAATAACCCAGCTGTTTTACCCATTGTTTCTGACTTGGTTGGAATGCTGGATGAATGATTTTTGTTTTCCTCCCTTAGAGACTTAAAGGAGGTTGTGACTACAGGGCCTGGGCTCACCTTACCTATTAGATGTTTGTAGTACCTTTTTATACGCCACTGAGTTAGGTAGTTTCCTTCCTAGTCAGCTGAAAACAGCTCTTTTTAAACTTAAACAAGTAGTAGGTTTCATTTCAGAGGAATTGTCTAAGTATGTGATTCACCCAGTAAATATTTAAAAAAAAATAAACAAAACCCAATACTCTTTTATATTATGATTAAAACGCCTGAAAATAAAATTTTCCAAAGAACTGTTTTTCCATTCTTAAAAATGTCCTAGTGAGCCAGGCATGGTGGCACATGCCTGTAACCCCAGCACTCAGGAAGAGGATGCAGAAGGATTACAAGTTGGAATCCAGCCGGGCTACATAGTGAGACCATGACTCAAAAAAACAAAAAAGAAAAAGAGAGTCCTAGTGAGTACCCGATGGCATTATCTGATTTGATGGCAGAGCCTGAGTACGTAGATCCAATAGTGTGGTTGAAGTTGTGTAGTGCACAAGTGGTGGCCTGGCCTGGCTCTTGAGTCTGTTAGCCATGGGACACTTGGTGGGCAGAGCAGGGAAATGTTAGTGATTTAATATATAATTTTCAAAGTTCTAAACTTAGGCTTATGTAAGCATCCTTATATTCTTCTTTAGAATTCAGCAACAAAATTGATTTCAGTGACAGGACACTTAAGGCTCTGTTGTACAGCTTAGAAGTGTCTCTCGGCGTAGAGCAGTACTGCATCTTCTAACCTGTCCTGCTGCTGCAGCTGCTCTTAGAGCCTGTAGATTTACTGTGAAACAAGGAGCTCATGGAGAGGATCTCCTGAGATACTTGTTTTCTGCTCTTTTCATTGCAGCTTTTGAGGAACTTGAAAAAGCCTTGAGTACAGCCCAAAAAACGGAAGATGCACAGAGAAGAATGAAGGTGGAGATGGATGAACAGATAAAGGCTGCTGAGAGAGCGGGCGAGGAGGAACGCGTCCGCCTTCAGCATGAGTTGAGTCGGCTGAGGCAGGAGGCTGCCAGCATGGCAAAGGTAAGGACAGCTGTGATCAGCATGGCTGCGGGCCGACGTGTGTCCCCCAGGTCTTTGTAAGAGATTCAGTCCGTATTGTAGAACCTGAGCAGTGGATGAAGTTCAAGGCACAGTGAGAAGCACCTGGCAGAGACTGTCACACTCCCCAGTTCCCGTGCTTCTCATTGGCTCACTGACCTGAGGCTTCAGTGCTTACCTGCTTCAGTGCACCCTCAGAACTCGGTCAAGAAGGCTTCTCCCACTTGGGAGTATGTGATCGAGGTTGGGTATTTAAAGGTTTCAAAGGATAATTACTCATTTATTTGGTAAATATTTGACTTCACATATGGTAAACACTTGTTTACCACTAAGCTTCATTCTCAGACCCTTAAAGGATAGTTACCAATTCTCTGGTTATACTTAAAAATATAATGTTTTTAAATTTTTTAATTTGTATAAAAAGTTGTCTTTTGAGAACTTAAAATTTTTCTGCATTTGTGTATGTGTATAAGAACGTCCCACAGCATGTGTGTGGAGCTCAGTAGCTGTGAGAGTTGGTTCTCTCCATCACTGTGTGGGTTCCACAGATTGAACCTGGGTCGTCAAGCTGTGAGCAGGGTTTTACCTGCCGAGACCTCTCGCAGGCCTTTGACGAAGACATTTGGGGCTGTTGTGAAGGTCAGTAGGTGAGTGTGCCTGCTCCACAAGCATGAGGGCCTGAGTTTGAGTCCCCAGCAACCGAGGGAGGAGCTGGGTGTGGCCATAGATTGGGAGACCCTGAGAGCTGGCCAGCCAGCCTGGCTGAAACCTGCAGACTTCCAGGTTCAGTGCAGTAACTTGTAGGATGAGAGGAAGATTCCCAGTGCCATGCAATATTCTTATTGCACATTAGGGTACAGAAGGGGAAATTAAATAAGTTTACACATTTACTTCCTTCTGTGGGACTATAAATGTGTAGAAAAGTATCAATTATGACCTATTACTAGATATACACTTGTGTGTGTGGGGGGGGGGTGGGGTAGCCATACCACACTCATGTGTAAGCACCCCACACAGAGAGCACACAGATACACAAGGAAAAGAAACAATAAGCAATTTTCAAAATCCCATAGATTTCCAGTCTTACTACCAAGAATACAGGCAATGAATGAATTAATGAATGATGGTGCCTGACCCCTGTTCCCAGCTCCAACTCTTCCCCTTCATCCCATGCTTGCCTTAACTATTTCTCCATTCTGTTCATTTAGTGATTCCTCATTTGTGTTACTGAATATGCACAGCTTTGGCCCAAATTCTTTTTATTGTAGAAACGTTTTCCTGATAGTGTGAGCTAGCCTTTTGGATAGAAGGAACTTATACAAATACTCTTTTTCTGTTGAAAAGAAAGTTTTCTTTCTTGGTATTTAACGTTACTAGTTTTATTCACTAACTGCTTCCTGGATTTTGTTCTATTTGTTTATTTGTTTGTTTGTTTGTTTTTCGAGACAGGGTTTCTCTGTATAGCCCTGGCTGTCCTGGAACTCACTTTGTAGACCAGGCTGGCCTCGAACTCAGAAATCCGCCTGCCTCTGCCTCATTCTATTTAATTTTAATTACATTTATTTATTTAGTGTTCATGTACATGTGTGCATTAGAGGATATAGTGATGGAATTGGTTCTCTTATACTACATGGACACCGGGGCTCAAACTCAGGTTGTAAGTTTGGCTGCACATGCCATAAAGCACTGAGCATCTCAGAGGTTTTAACACACCTGTGGGACTGTGGCTGTAAGCTCGTGCCAGGGCACATGCCTAGTGTTTGCAAGACTGGGCTCAGTCCCAGCTATTACAAAAACCAAAACACATACATGCCCAATTCTGAGACTCTGGTTTTTGTTTTGTTCTTTATGTGTTTTATTTGGGTTTTGAAGCAGGATTCACCATATAGGCTAACCCAGCCCCTAAGGGCCTGCCCTGCATCAGCTCCCAAATTCTGGGGTTACCATGTTTTATGGGTTATTGTTGTTCTAGCCCTATTGTTTCCTTTTGACTAGAATTGACTAGGATGCATTCATTTGCTTATGGTTACATCTTTGCTCTGATTGACCTTTATTTGGTATGAGAAATAAGATTGAAATTCAACTTAGATTTTGTCAGGGGACTGCTTTCACACCCTAATCCATGTATTTAATAGTATAGCCTTTGTTCTCTGACATGTCGTTATCACTATTATATAGTAAATATGTAAGATGCCGACAGGTGTTCCTCCCACCCTACCCCTTAAATGCCACAGTATACGGCTGTACTGTCATATCGTCACTGCATCTGAGGAGCTGCTCCCCTGCCTGCTACTTCTTCTCCACTGTTTCTTTTGGTAGTGGTGATGGGGTATTCCTAACCACTGTGCCGTCTTCTCTGTGGACCCTAATTTTTGGCTCTTGTAACATGTAAGTTTTAGTCTCAATAGCCTCCCTCATTCTTTTGGTGTTTCGTTACATTAACTTTTTAGATTTATGTAGGGAACATTGATATTTCTGCAAAATTGAGTTTTTCTTTCTGAGAAAGAACAAAGCCAATAACTCTTAATTAATGCCTTCCTAGAAAACCTGGCACATCTTGATCATAGTGAAGGGTCTGTTCTGAGAGCAGCCTTCCTCCTGTGTCCTGTCTCCTGTCTCCTGCCTTCCTCCCCTCCCCTCTACTTATCCTAACCACTGGAGGATTTACTACAGGTTATGAAAACGGAGCTTCAAACCCCATAGGACCCTGAGCGGCCCTCAGTTTCTTTAATCAAAAGACGGTCATTGGGGCTTTCATTTCACTGCTCTGACTTTGGAGCTGATTCTTGTGTTTCCTCTTAACAAGTTACTAGTGTGAATAATCACCGGTCAGTAAAGGTAACTTAGTTGTGGAGGTATGTGGCTTTTCTGTCTGTAGTTACATGGCTTTTCTGGCAGTTTTCATTTACCTTTTGGCTTGTTTTCAGAAGAATTCAGAAGAACAAGTTGCTGCACTTCAGAAGCTGCATGCAGAGGAGCTGGCCAGCAAAGAGCAGGAGCTGAGCAGGAGGCTTGAGACCCGGGAAAGGGAGCTGCAGGAGCAGATGAGAATAGCTCTTGTAAGTGCTGTCTGTCTCTGCTGAGGTAAACCTCAGAGCTGCCGTCTGCTCAGGTGAGGTGGAGCTTTCTAGCAGCCTTGACTTCTGTGGATAAAAGGAGGGGAGGAACCCAAGGGGGACACTAGTTGAGTACTTGTCACATGAGGGCAGTCTGTGGATGAAATGACGGCTCAGTTGTCTCAGAGCCCAGCATGCTGGCTTCCCAAAATTTATTCTGAACCGAAGTTTAAAGAGCAAAACTTTGAATTCATATGATGTTTAAAAATAGAGTTAAAAAGCTAACAAACTACTGAACTAACACAATAATAGTAGGAAAAGCACAGATTCAGACTTTTGCTGAAAAGGATGTGATTTGAAAATTTAAATTTGAGATGGTATCAATTGTTTTTGGCACAGGAAAAGAGTCGATCAGAATATTTGAAGCTCACTCAAGAAAAAGAGCAGCAAGAATCCTTGGCTTTAGAAGAGTTAGAGCTGCAGAAAAAAGCCATCCTTACAGAGAGTGAAAATAAACTCCAGGAACTTGGGCAAGAAGCAGAGGCTTACCGAACCGTAAGTTTACGTGCTGTGTGGGCTCCAGAGCTGGGGATATGTGTGTCTGTGGAGACTGTCTCAGAGCTGGGGGCGTATGTGTCTGTGGAGATTGTCCCTAGAGCTGGGGATGTATGTGTCTGTGGAGACTGTTCCCAGAGCTGAGGGTGTAGATAGGGATGCATATGTCTCTGAAGACATTTCTCTAGTGCTAGAATGAAGTATTTGTTATAGTGTAAGTGTATGTAGTTTTCTGCCCTTTTCTTGTCAGTGTTAGAGATGTGTGACCTGACATAGGAACGTGCTGACAGTATTTAGATCTGTCGGTCTTGTTAGGCCATCCAACAGTCACACTTCGCATAGTTCTACGTTCATCTTTGCTCTTCCTTTATGGACAGTTCAGACACTAACATGGTGCGGTGAGATGGCATTGACGCGGCTGAATCTGCACTGCTGTCTCTGCAGTGAATCGCTCCAGGGGCTGGATCACCAAGGGGCTGGACCCGTCAGTGTCTTAGGACTGTACCAGTCTGACACTGTTCAGAGTGAAGACTTAATAATCTGTGAGAGAACAGCAAACTTTGGTTAAATAATGGTCAAGAATATTCTTTAAGGAAAAACAAAACAAAACTGTGCAGGTTGGTGAGACAGCTCAGGATAGTGTGTTTGCTGTACAGGCCATCTGAACCTGACCCCCAACCACAGTACGGAAAGAGCCAGCTTCCAGACTTCCCTGCCCTCTGCAGCTACGGCTGCACCCTCCTCCTCCTCCTCCTCCTCCTCTTCCTCTTTTTCCTCCTCCTTCTCAAACCGCCCCCCCCACATTCGTGTATATGCACATATGAATAATAAAATTTTAAAAGCTTTTAAGTATTTGCCTTTGGGGATAGAAAACTGAGATTTTTCCCCCCTCAAAATTGTTGTAAAAGTAATAAAATACTATTATAAACCTAAAAACAAAGAGTGTGGAGATCCATCTTCCTACCAAACTTGCTATCATTATTTGCTTTGTAGTTTATTTTATTTATTTATTTAATTTTTTTTTGACTATCCCATTAGAATTTTTTTTTGAATATAGATGCTGAAATCATTATGGAATGGTAAATAGAGGACGTGCAGAGCTGAGTGTGTGTTCATGTTTGCATTGGTGACTGAGCTCAGCAGATTGTCTCCTTTTTCTTATGTTTGGTCTGGTATGTGAGGCATTCAAAGAACAGCCTTTAGATAGGCCTGTAATCACTAGTAAATAAGTATGCTGTTAGTAAAAAACACCCAATTTTCATTAACAGAGAATTCTTGAATTGGAAACCTCTTTGGAAAAAAGTGTACAAGAAAGCAAAACTCAGTCAGATCATCTGGCTGTTCAACTGGAAGCTGAGAAGAATAAGCACAATGAAGAACTCGCGGCCCTGGCTGAGCAGCACAGGACGGAAGTGGAGGGCCTCCAGCAGCAGCAGGACAGCCTGTGGACTGAGAGACTCCAAAGCCTCTCTCAGCAGCATCAGGCTGCAGTGGAGGAGCTCAAAGAGAAGTATCAGCAAGAGAAAGATGCACTACTGAAGGAGAAGGAGAGTCTCTTCCAGGCCCACATACAAGACATGAATGAAAAGACCTTGGAGAAGCTTGACAAGAAGCAGATGGAGCTGGAATCTGTCTCTTCTGAGCTGTCGGAAGCTCTGAGAGCTCGGGACCAGCTAGCAGAGGAGCTTTCTGTCCTAAAGGGTGATGCAGATAAAATGAAGCAGGCTTTACAGGCCGAGCTGGAGGAGCAGCGGCGTCACCACCAACGCGAGGTTGGCCGCATCAGTGAGCAACAAGAACTAACCATCCGCAGTACTGAGAAGGCATTGAAAGATGAGATCAATCGGCTGGGAGGTCTCCTGGAGGAGAAGGATGAGCACCTGAAAGAGCGGCAGGCCCAGGTACAAGATCTTGAAGCTCATCTTCAAAAGTCTGCCGGGGAGCTCCAGCAGGCCTTCGCCAAGCTGGATCTCCTGCACTCTGAGCAGAGCACCACCCTTGAGCAGACAGGCGCGTATGAGGAGCAGCTGGCCCAAATGCAGCAAAAGGTGTTAGACCTGGAAACAGAGAAGAGGCTTCTTACCAAGCAGGTAGTGGAAATGGAAACACACAAAAAGCGTGTGTGTGTGGAATTAGACTCTCAGAGAGCTCATGTGCAGCAGCTGGAGAGACAGAGGAGTGAGCTGGAGGAGAAGGTCAGCTCGCTGGCCCAGCTCCAGGACTCACAGCTCCAGGACAGTAACGTGGAGAAGGAGCAGGCTCAGAAAAGCCTGATGGAAAAGGAAAACGTCATTTTACAGATGAGAGAGGAGCAGGCCAAGGAAATCGAGATCCTCAAACAGAAATTGTCTTCTAAAGAAGAGAGCATTAGTATTTTGCATGAGGAATATGAAACCAAATTTAAAAATCAGGAAAAAAGAATGGAAAAAATTAAGCAGAAAGCAAAAGAAATGCAAGAAACAAAGAAAAAATTGTTGGATCAGGAAGCCAAACTTAAAAAAGAGCTTGAAAATACTGTCCTAGAACTTAGTCATAAAGAGCAACAGTTCAATGCCAAGATCCTGGAAATGGCACAGGCTAACTCAGTTGGGATTAGCGACACGGTGTCGAGACTAGAGGAGAACCAGAGGCAGCAGATAGAAAGCCTGACTGGGGCTCATCAGCGAAAACTTGATGACGTCATAGAGTCCTGGGAAAAGAAACTCAGCCAGCAAGCTGCTGAGCTTCAGGACAAGCATGAAAAGCAGATAGAGGAGAAGGAGCAGGAGTTGGGAGAGCTGAGGCAGAAGATCCTCATAGTCCAGTCTGAAAAAGAGGAGGTGACTAAGGAGGTGGTGCGACTGAAAGAGGCGGTCACTGGGCAGGACGTGGCACTAGCTGGCCTGCAGGGACAGCTGGAGCAGAAGTCTGCTGTCATCGTTTCCCTTTCAGAGCGTGAATCTCAGTTGCGGTCACAAGTGGAAAAGCTGGAAGCTGATTTGGGTTGTTCTCTGAATGAAAAGCTTTCTCTTCAAGAAGAGCTGGCTGAGCTGAAACTGCTGGCAGAAAAGCATCAGCTGAGGGTCTCTGAGCTGACAGGCCAGGTGCAGGCTGCCGAGAAGGAGCTCCAGAGATGGAAGTCTCTACATGAGGTCAGCAAGAGGAGCTTGGAGGACAAGAGCTTGAACCTCAAAAGCTTGCTTGAGGAGCTAGCATCTCAGCTAGACAGTCGCTGTGAGAGAACTAAAGCTTTGTTAGAAGCCAAGACGAATGAACTAGTCTGCACCAGCCGTGACAAAGCCGACACTATTCTCGCTAGGCTGTCCCGCTGCCAGCGCCACACAGCCACAGTTGGGGAGGCGCTGCTCAAGAGAATGGGCCAGGTTTCTGAGTTAGAAGCACAACTTACACAGCTGACAGAGGAGCAGCGCGCACTAAAGAGCTCTTTTCAGCAGGTTACCAATCAGCTGGAAGAAAAAGAGAATCAGATTAAGACCATGAAGGCTGATATTGAAGCTCTTCTCACAGAAAAAGAATCCTTACAGAAAGAAGGAGGTCAGCAGCGGCAGGCGGCCTCTGAGAAGGAGTCCTGCATCACACAGCTCAAGAAGGAGTTAGCGGAAAACATCAATGCAGTCACACTATTGAGAGAAGAGCTGTCGGAGAAAAAGTCTGAGATCGCCAGTCTTAGCAAGCAGTTAAGTGATCTCGGTGCTCAGCTGAAGAGCAGCGTCAGCCCGAGTGACAAGGCCGAAGCCATCTCTGCCCTGAGCCAGCAGCACGAGGAACAAGAGCTGCGGCTGCAAGCTCAGCTCCAGGAGCTGACCCTGAAAGTCGATGCTCTGAGTAAGGAGAAAATGTCTGCCCTTGAGCAGGTGGATCATTGGTCCAACAAGTTCTCAGAGTGGAAGAAAAAAGCACAGACCCGATTTGCACAGCACCAAAGCACTATTAAAGACTTGCAGGCCCAGCTAGACTCAAAAGCTACAGACGCTAGTGAGAAGGATGAGCAGATACGTCTACTGAAGGAAGACCTTGATCGGCAGAATAAAAGGTTTGAATGTTTAAAGGGTGAGATGGAAGACAGGAAGAGCAAGATGGAGAGCAAGGAGTGTGACTTAGAGACTGCGTTAAAGACTCAGACAGCAAGGGTCGTTGAATTAGAAGACTGCATTACTCAGAGGAAAAAAGAAGTTGAGTCCCTAAATGAAACACTTAAGAATTACAACCAGCAGAGGGACACTGAGCACAATGGACTGGTTCAGAGACTTCAGCACTTGGAAGAGTTGGGAGAAGAGAAAGACAACAAGATTAAGGAGGCTGAAGAGACAGTCCTGAGACTACGGGAGCACGTGTCCTCACTGGAAGCTGAACTTGGAGCTGTGAAGAAGGAACTAGAACATGTGAATTCAAGTGTGAAAAGCAGAGATGGGGAGTTGAAAGCTTTAGAAGACAAACTAGAGTTAGAAAGCGCTGCAAAAGTGGAGCTGAAGAGGAAGGCCGAGCAGAAGATCGCTGCCATTAGGAAGCAGCTCTTGTCTCAGATGGAAGAGAAAACACAGCAGTATGCGAAGGACACAGAAAGCCGACTGAGTGAGCTAAGTGCACAATTACAAGAAAGAGAAAAGCAAATTCACATCCTAGAAGACAAACTTAAAAACCTGGAGAGTTCTCCACAACCAGAAATGCCAGTAGTGTCCAGATCTATGGGAAGTGTGGCAGCGTCTCCCGAGCAAGGAGCACCAGATCCCCAAGACTGCACACAGAAGGCGTGTAAAGAAAGACTCTGCCTGCTGCAAAGACGCTTACTTGAAAAAGAGAAGCTGCTGTGCAGGCTGGAGCAGGGCGAAGGGGAGGCGAGGCCATTGCAGCCTGAGGCTCAGCACAGGGAGCTCTCTGGAAAGTTAGGCTGCACCAGAGCCAGGCAGCTCGAAGATCACGGTTTGATAGGATGTCTTCCAGAAGAACTAGAAGAAAAGATGAAGTGTTCCTTAATTGTGTCCCAGCCCATGGGAGAAGAAACTGGTAAAAACAACACAGGGGTAAAGCAGAATTGGGCAAGTGTGGTTGACAGTGTCCAGAAAACCCTCCAGGAAAGGGAGCTCACCTGCCAGGCCTTGGAGCAAAGGGTGAAAGAGCTGGAGTCGGACTTAGTAAGAGAGAGGGATGCCCATAGACTTGAAGTGGAAAAGTTGACCTCAAAATATGAAAAATCAGAATCTTCACAGCAAGAAATGGATGGGAAAAATAAATGTGTAGAAATGTTGGAAGACAGGTCTGAGGAAAATTCCAAATCACATGGGATCCAGTCAAACTTGGGGCCTACCATGGATGGCCTGCACAGTGACCTGGAGTCAAAGTTAGCAGGGGCAGAGCAGGAGAAGCAGAAGCTGAGCAAAGAGGTGGTGAGGCTGCAGAAAGACCTGCGGGCTCTGCGGAGGGAGCATCAGCAGGAGCTGGACATCCTGAAGAGAGAATGTGAGCAGGAGGCAGAGGAAAAGCTCAAGTAAGTGCTGTGCCCGTGTGCCTGTGTGCCTGTGTGCCCGTGTGCCTGTGTGTGTGCATGCGTGCGTGCATGCAGTGTAGCATATAGACACTTTTACCTGCCCAAAGTGTTACATAAGCCTCGTAAGTTAAGTACTGAGGAGAAATGATAATTTTGGCCTGGATACAGCGTCATTCCATGTTCATTTAGGGGATACAGCTTCACTTGCAGGTAAGATCACAGCTGCTGGCTGCGTGTCTGGAGTCACGATCTCATTGCTGTTCTCTTAGTCGTAGCCTTGTGACTATAGCATGCATGTCTAGGGGAGAAGTTTAGAGTAGAAAGGAACCGTTCTGCAGAGCCCAAGTTAGTGCCGAGGGTAGTCATAGCTCATCAGTCTCACGTTGTATGCGCTGTTCTCTCTCTCTCTCTCTCTCTCTCTCTCTCTCTCTCTCTCACACACACACACACACACACACACACACACACACACACACATACACACACACACACACACATACACACACTCAGAATGGTTTCCCCAGCAGTGAAGTCCTATTCTTCTGAAACCTGATCCTTGTTTGCAACCTGCTCTGTGGAGGCAGCAGTCACCACTGTCTACTCTTGTTATCAGACAGGAACAAGAGGATCTTGAGTTGAAGCACACTTCCACACTGAAGCAGCTGATGCGGGAGTTTAACACGCAGCTGGCACAGAAGGAGCAGGAGCTGGAAAGAACTGTCCAGGAGACCATTGGTAAGCACAGCTTTGAGCTCGGCAGGGACATCACCCTCAGGGAGCCCACAGTTGAAGCTTATTCTCTTTTCCATTGTGGTAGGTGCTGTATGTCATTAAACTCAGGGGAAATGGTCCTTGTCCAGAAAGTGCACTTGTCCACCTGAACGTCCTCTAACCTGCCTCTCCATCACTCATTGGCCTTTGGCGAGAAGCAGCACCTCCCCACGCCTGCTCTGCTGCATTTCATCAACATTAATTTGAAATGAGAAGTTCCTATTACCATTGGCATATAGTCATAAACATGATTTCTCATTTATGTCCTTGTCCTTTATTAGATAAGGCCCAAGAGGTGGAAGCCGAACTTCTGGAAAGCCACCAAGAAGAGACACAGCAGTTGCATAGGAAGATCGCTGAAAAAGAGGATGATCTGAAAAGGACAGCCAGAAGATACGAGGAGATACTCGATGTACCTTGTTTTCCTTCTCTTTTGAAGTGTAGCAGTGTTTTACGGTAGCACTGAATATTCTGGCTTCTCACATGAAGAGACGTCTTTGAGAGAAGCTAAAGTGAGGCTCTGTGCTTGGGTTAAGTCTGGGAACTAGTGCAGTCTGTGTCTGAGGCGGCTCAGCCTAGCCGTAGTCTTCCCAGGACAGCAGCCAGCCTCCTTCCTCCCCACTCACTGCAGAATTTGATGGTCCAGCCAGGTGGACTGTATGGGAAAAGGAGATTTACCAGTTAAGTGTCTGGTGTTCAGTAGATGCTGTTTCAGAATACATGACACAGTGGCATTGCAGTAGCAGTAAAATAAACCACAAATGAGAGTCAGAACTTGGACCCCATGGATGCTTTCAGATACAACGCTGTCACTTATTCTCTGTTGGCGTATTATGTAAGACGACCTTACTGCGTCATATGCCAGGAGACACTTGTTGTTCCAGAAGAGCCATACTTCAACTGCATCAGCACTGCATGTGTGTGGGAGGGAGGGATAGTGACAGTCATTGTTTTAAATGTAATCGAATTGAGTGAAATTTCAGGATATGAAATGCCACCTTTGTGTAGTGTGCAAGCTTTAAATCTCATTAGGAAAATTAAAATAACTGCACATTTTCTTATGCTTTTAGAGTATATTTGTGCTGAGTCTTTAAAAATACAGCCAGGGAGCTGAAGAGATGGCTCATTGGTTAAGAGCTCTGACTGCTCTTGCAGAGCGAGCATCCAGGTTCAGTGCCCAGCACCTATGTGGTGGCTCACAGCTAACTGTAACTCCAGTTCCAGAGAACCCGGTGTTCTCTTCTGTGCTCTGTGGGCGCTGCACATATATGGTACACATAAATTCATGGGCATTTCAATGCACAGGGTACATCTAGTCTCATGTAGACACATAAATAATAAATGCATTTTTAAGAATTCCATTGAGATGTTGGTGCCTATGATCTTGGCAATTCAGGAACTGGGTTAGGAGGATCAGGAAGGAGTTCAAGGCCAGCCTGGGCATAAGACTTTGTCTCAATATAAATACAGTCACTTTTTGACTCCTTATGGAATGTTTTATGGTCTAGTATACGTAGTACACCTGATAAACATCATTTAGTTCTGTCTTCTGGTATTTGATACTGTGCTTTTGTTTTCTTTTGTTTTTTTATACAGAAGGGAAGGCAGCCTTAGTATAGTTAAATGATTTGCCTAACACTATCTATTGAGTTCTAGAATAAAGATTCGTCATTACCTTTACATATTTCATAAATAAGACTCAAGAAAGGAACTTTAAGAAGGTAACAGCTATTTTTTGGTGTGAGAAAATTCAAGCCTGGCAGCTTCAGAGAGGGAAGTAGCTCTTTTATGCAATTCCTCCTCTGTATATGGGTGCTAAGGGAGTATATGCATATGGGTATATGGGTGCTAAGGGAGTATATGTATATGGGCATATGGGTGCTAAGGGAGTATATGTATATGGGTATTTGGGTGCCACTGTGACAGCCCTCTGTGGGTCTAGGGTGAGGAACAGGAAGATAGGTAACTGTAGTCCTCTGGAGGATGTGTAAAGGGAGCTGCCCTCCAAGCTGAGCTGTGGGACAGCAGTGTGGGCAGACCAACTGAGGTGACTCTTGGCCAGGCTCCTTCCTGAACCTCATAGCTAGCACTGCCTTATATACTTAGTAACTGGACATCTTCTAGTAACTGCATTTTTAGAAAGGGGAGCTTTAACTTAATAATAGTATGTGTCAACTGGCTTAACGAATCAAATGGGAGTGCTTGCCCTTAAGTCAGCATGATGGGTGCAGTCCAGGCTTTAGGACTCGGAGCAAAGCTGCTCTGTTCTCCTCTCTTCCTCTTCCCTCCTCCCTTTACCTCTGACCATGGGATTCTGCGCTTTCCCCATCCTTCATGGTCGCTCTGAGATGTAGTTAAAGCAAATGTAAGCACCAAATGTTTCAGATCCTCTCCTGATCATAGATGTTCCTTTCTGTTGTTGGTTTTTGAGACATGGTCCTACGTAGCTCATGCTGGCCGTGATCTTACCCTGTAGCTGAAAATGACTTTGACCTCTTGATCACTAGCTTCCACCTTCCATGCTAGGGTTGCTGGCCACCCTTCAGGTACCATTCATACTTCCCACACATGAAGAATGGAAACTTCCCTTTGCTTCAGATGTCTTTAGGCCCCTCACACACAAGTGCATTCCCTTAGTTAGGGTGACAGTTGTGCTTGTGTCCCCAGCATGGTGCTGGCATGTGCTGCACTCTCGAGACTATCACTGAGTCTCCTCGTGTTCCTCCTCTCTGCACTGCACTTTTGCTGCCGGAGGACGCTGTCCTCTCTCATCCAGTCTGCTGTGAGAGCTGGTCCCCTATCTCCTCTGCTGTCTGTGACAGTGAAGGTGCCCAGCGAGGCTGCACTCTCGGTGAGGTCTGTACATGTGACTCAGCCGGAGCCGCTTCTGCACGGTTCTTCACGTGCATTACCTCTGCCCATGCTCTGAGCCTTCCTACGCCACTGCTGCTCTGTGCGGCTTGTGTGGCTGTGCTGGTTGGAATAAGAATGGTCCCTGAAGGCTCCCATAGGATTAGTAGGAGCTATGGCTTTATTGGAGAGGGTGTGTCACTGGGAGTAGCTTTGAGGTTTCAAAAGTTCATGCCAGGTCCAGTCCTAGATCTCTGCCTGTTGCCTTTGGATCAGGCTGTGGTGGATCTCAGCCACTGCTCCAGGGCCACACATGCTGCCATGCTCCCACCATGATGAAGACAGACTAACCCTCTGAAACCGTAAGCAAGCCCCAAGTAGATGTTTGTAAGAGTTGCCATGGTCACGGTCACGGTGTGTACAGTGACCCTGTCAGAGCAATGGACAGTTAGCGACTAAGACGGCGGCATAAACATGTCAGGCATCTTCCTCAGTTGCTCCCCATCTTGCTTCCTCTGGCTCAGTCACTCACTGGACCTGGAACTCCCATGGTGGATTGACCCTTGGGATCTTCCCATCAGTACTTGGGGTGTAGACCTGTACCACCAAACCTGGCTTTTTCCTGTGAGTCAGGATTGTGTAGCAGGCACTTTATCTGCTGAGTCAGCTCCCTGACCTCTCTGTGCTGCATCTTTAAAAAGTTTTCAGTTTAATTTTTATTTAGAAAAACTTGAACCAAACGTACATATTTGAGTATTTGAGAATTGTATATAGTGAGAATCATTTTCATTCTTGTTTGTTTTTTTTTTTAAGGGACAGAACCAAAAATTAAGAGTTCTCTGTTTGTCTCTCTCCTCTTTGCCTCTTCCTCCTTTTCTTTTTCTGTTTTGATAAACTAGGGATTTGCACAGGACCTGGTGGTACCTTGTTGGCAGTTCCAGGTCCAGAGCTATTTTTCAAGTTATGGACAATGTATGGGGATTTTTATCTAATTCTTAGAAGGCTTGCCTTAACTTATTTGGTAGTCTGCAGCTATCAGAAGAAGTGTCAGACATAGCTGAATGTCTGCATGTGCCTGAGTAAGTAGCTCTGGAGTCTGGGTAGCCACAGGGATGCGCAGGTGGACTCAAAACAGCCAAGGCCTCGGACCGTAATCTCTCAATTGCAGGGCAATGGTATTGCATGTGTGGCTAGGTCGGTGCATCTCGCTGAGGAGACATCTGACGTCCGGCACCACAGACTGGGCTCTGCTGCTTTGTTTCCTGTAGCTTCAGAAACCTTCATGAGAAGAATCAGACTTCTCAAGTGTCCTGTGCTCATCACACTGTCTGTACCTAGCCATCTGCTTGTCTTTGAGAGCGGTGTTTCCCAGGCGTCCAACAGTCAGCTCCTGTCCAGTGACATCTAGAGGTGGTGGTCACTCAGCGTGTGCTTCTCTTCTTGGTATTTCAGCTCTGTCTGTTGTTAGCACAGAGGACTTGCATGATATCTGACTGAGGCAAGCAAGATCTGGGAGCCCTCAGAACACAGCAGAAGGTGATCTGTGTGCCCGCAGATCTGAGTGCCCTCAGAATACAGCAGAAGGTGATCTGTGTGTCAGACTTCTAAGCAGTACTATGGGGACAAAAATCATCTAAGTCTTTTCTAGTTCAGCCTTGTCTGCTTTTGTTTGTTCTGCAATGTTTTGGGAATGTGAAAAATAGTTGTATTATGTTACTTGAGAACTGCCGGCATGATGTGAGGACGGATGGGTATGAAATGTGCAGGTCAGTAGACAAGCTTCAAAGACCAACTCTTGAGTTACCCAGCTCATCCGGAGTTAGTAAAGAAAATGAAACCAGATGACTCCACAGCTTCTTGGGACCAGTCAGTCGCCAGCTGGGTGTGAAAATACTGCTTTATTTCCTGAGTATCTTTAAGAACTCCACTATAGACAGCACCCAACCTTAAACTCTAGGTTCTGTGCACAATCAGACCTGATAATACCGTGGTGACGGGTGGAAGCAGCTGATGACCTTGGTTGATATAGACAGAGGGAGTGTACAGGAGTCCTGGCATTCCAAGAAGAGTGAGCAGCGCTGATCTAGACTTAGATTGGGTCCTGAAAGCAGGGGAGAGCAGTGACAAGTTCTGTGTCTCACAGATGTATGACTGTTGTGCACCTCTCCCTCTTTGTGCGCTTCTTAACCTTGTTGCCACATTGCTGTTTTCATGCTGAAGGCCCGAGAAGAAGAAATGACTGGCAAAGTGATGGACCTGCAGACCCAGCTCGAGGAGCTCCAGAAGAAATACCAGCAGAGGCTGGAGCAGGAGGAGAGCGCCAAGGACAGTGTGAGCTTCTTCTCGTGGGTCTGGGAAGTGCGGCCATTTCCTCAGCTTGGCTTGCCTGCTGCCACACATGCAGCTCATTTGACCCAAGGGCCTTTGAGGACTCAAGTTCCTTTTTCAGTCAATGCAATTAAAACCAAATGTTCAGATCTCTTGTTAAGTGCTGTAGTGGAATTTAAATCCAGGCTTCCACATTCAAAGCTAAACTTTGCTGTTTCTCAGTACTTCCTGGCCTTTCCACAGACAATCTAGCAGACTGTGACTCCACCCTTGGGAAGATTTCTTAGAGGTTACCAGTCACTGAGGACTGCAGTTTCCCAACAGT
Source organism: Mus minutoides (assembly GCA_902729485.2). Classification (NCBI taxonomy): domain Eukaryota; kingdom Metazoa; phylum Chordata; class Mammalia; order Rodentia; family Muridae; genus Mus; species Mus minutoides. Next base: position 1,118,514 of record LR749907.1, read on the forward strand.
CAGTTATGTGGCTCTCCTCTCCAGAGTGCAGGGATGAGGCTCTGTAACAGGCCTCTGAGCAGCACTCCTCACTATCAGCAAGTGAAAAGGACCTTTTCCTATCACAGATAGCTGTGAACAAGTTCTGTCTGTCTGCTAACGTGTGGCATGTGTCTTAGTACCAAGAGCTTCCCTGGCCTCAGAGTATTGTTGCTGTATACTCACTGCCAGAGTGTTGGTGCATCATGGAGCTGACACAGATACTCTGAGTTCTTATCTTTGTCTCAGAAGAAGGAAGAGACTACCATACACAGAACTGTTCCTGTAGTCTCTCCATTCTCCTTGCGCATGTGCCAGTGCTTCTCAATGTTTTGACTTTGTCTTTACTTGAGATGATAGGTCCTGCCATGTTTGTTACCCAGGCTTGAGCCTTGAGTTCAGTCAGCTTCTGCTCAAGCCGTCTTCCCAGATCCAAATAGCTGGCATCCAGCTGATGCAGTATTCCTTCTAAGTTCTAAGGCTTTGAGTCACATGTATCTGTGCTGAGTTCCATGAGAAATACTGTGTAGTCAGAGCCCAGCATGAGCCTCAGAGGTGTGTTAACAGACTTTGAAAGATGGGACACGTGTACCCACGAAGTTAAGTGCATGATGGCAAACATATTCTTGTGTCAGTAGTTCTGAAGGATAGAGATTACCACTTGTGCTGGCTGGGTATCTGTCCCCCTTTCCAACATGACAACTACTTCGAGAACTGTTGCAACCTTCCAGTCCTTTCCTCTGTGTTTATGCATGTTTGCATGTGGACAGTTTAGTAGCAGAAATAGACCAGGTTAGAAACGATGATTTGAAGTTGCTTTATTTAAGACCTGCTCACGTCTCATGTTATCATTATTTCATGGTGCTCTGTTTCATTGTTTCCTCTACCTATGGGTTTTATTGCTTATATTCTTCTCTTTAATCTCCAGGTAACAATTTTGGAGCTACAGGTAAGATTAGTTTTTCATTGAAGATTACTGAAGCTAGTACATTTTAGGAACACCCACTCCTCCCGACCCCCAGCCCTCTCCATTTTAGCAAGTTAAAACGTAGATACTGTTTCTACAAAGAATGGTTTTTTTTTTTTTTTGCAACAGAAAGAAGTAGGTCTAGGCATTGAGGGGACACACTCATTTCCTTATGGCTTCTGTTCTTTCAGACACAGCTAGCGCAGAAGACCACTCTGATCAGCGACTCCAAGCTGAAGGAGCAGGAGTTGAGAGAACAGGTATAGGCATGCATGGCTGATGTGTGATGATGACTTCGTAGCTGCTCTGAAGTTTTATTTCCAAACTCAGGCGTGCATGAGGCAGACCTTATATCTGTAATTGCATATATTTATACTAAAACACTAGGGTTTGCTTTTTTAAGGTTAATTTATTCTATTTGTATAGGTATTTTGCTTGCATGCTTATATCTGTACACAATGTGCATACCTGTTGCCATGGACCCCTTGAAACAAGTTACAGGTGTGAACTGCCATGTGGGCACTAGGAATTGAACCCTGGTCCTCTAGAGGAGCAGCCAGTGCTCCTGAGCCCTGAGCCATTCCTTCAGGCCCAAACTGGAACGTTTATGTTCTCCTGTTCCTCGTGTTTAATATTTTGAATGATGTTTTGTGTTTATATCCTCATAATAATTTGTATTCTTCAAAACTGTCACAGCACAGTAATGTTTGCATTAATGTTTTTTATTGTGGTAAAGTTCACATAACATAAATTCATTCTTTTCATCATTTTACACTTCTATGTGGACCTGTTTCAACTTTATACTTACTGTCATTCCTTCTTGCTGTCTCCCTTCAGACTCAGACATCCACTCCTCTGCTTTCTGCTGCTGTGCATTTGCATGCTGCAGGCATGTCAGTGGTGCACAACCTGTGATGGTAGCTTCAGTAGTGAGGCAGCTTATGGTCTCTGTCCATTCATGTTGGCTGTCTTTCACTGTGTAGCCCTGGCTGAGATAAGAGGCACGGGCTGCCACTCCCAGCTGCCTCAGACTTAACTCCTCCTGTGAGCAGTATATGAATCCTATCTCATGCTATAGAGTCACTCGCCGTTTATACACATTTGGGTTGTTTCCACCTTTGTCTGTAGCAAGTGGTGCTGTTAGGAGCATTTGTGTGCCCGTTCTTGTTTTCTCTTTTGAGCCAGGGTTTCTCTGTGCAGTGCTGGCAGTCCTGAAGCTCACTCTGTAAACCAGGCTGGCACAGACAGATATCCTCCTGCCTGAGTGCTGGGATTGAAGGAGCATAACATAGTACCTGACCTTGTGTGTCCCGTTTTGTTTGGGCACTTGCTGTTCTTTTAGGTAGATGTCTAGGAAGGAGTACAATGGCTTTCTGTATTAAAACTTCTTGAGAAATGGCCACACTGTTTTTCATAGCAACTGTTCCATGCTGAATCACATCACTGGTTTATAAGGACTCCATTGATTTACATCCTTATCAACAAGGTTTTGATTATAGCCATGTGAGAAGGTAGGATGCATCATTTCATGTGGTGTCAGTTTACGTTGTTTCTAGTGATTAATGACACTAACCAAAGAGCTTGTTGGCTCTTTGTGTCTCTTCTGTGGAGTGATGTAGTAGTTATTGATTGTTTTTGGATTTCTGTTTTCTTTTTGTTGTTGAGATGTAAGGACTTATGTGTCTATACACACATTCCTTATCAGACATGTGATTTGTAAATATTTCTCCTGTTTTACAATTTGTCTTTTCACATTTTTGATACAGTCTTTTGATACACAAAAGTTTTTTATTTTAATAAAATTCAATTTATGTAGTTTTTCCTTTCATTAAATATGCTTTTAGTTTCTACCAAAGAAACTATTTCTTTTAATTTTATCTGTATATACTATTCCTTTAGCAGTAGGAAAAAATGCAGTGACTGTAGCTTTCTTTTCATTCCTTGTGATTTCCATATTAATTTTATGGTATGGTTTGAATATTATTTTAGGTCCATAATTTAGAAGACCGTTTGAAAAGATATGAAAAGAATGTATGTGCAGCAACTGTGGGGACACCTTACAAAGGTGAGCTGACTTCTGCCACACACCTGTGTGTGTGCACCAAGCACCTGTGTGTGTGCACCACGCACTTGTGTGCACCATGCACCTCTTATTGGCCAGCTTATAAATGGCTTTACTTTTTTCTTTGCTAATTCATATTCTTCTCTTATTTTACTATGTATCTTTGTTAGTAGTTGACAAGTACAGATTATATATACTTCCTGCACCATGATGCTTTTGCAATTATTCATTGTGCAATGCACAAGTTGAGCTCACTGTACATATTGCTATGAGTCTTAGTTACTGTTCTGCGGTGAAGAGACAACTGGACTTGCTTCCAGTTTCGTAAGATGATCATGTCTGGGACACAGGAACAAGCAGGCAGGCCTAGGCAGCAGTGGGAAGTAGCTGAGGACGCAGAGCCACAGACAGGAGGCAGAGAGACCCTGCTGAGGACGCAGAGCCACAGACAGGAGGCAGAGAGACCCTGCTGAGGACGTAGAGCCACAGACAGGAGGCAGAGAGACCCTGCTGAGGACGTAGAGCCACAGACAGGAGGCAGAGAGACCCTGCTGAGGACGCAGAGCCACAGACAGGAGGCAGAGAGACCCTGCTGAGGACGCAGAGCCACAGACAGGAGGCAGAGAGACCCTGCTGAGGACGTAGAGCCACAGACAGGAGGCAGAGAGACCCTGTGTAGGTTTCCTGTGGGAGTGAGGCCTGCAGCGCTTGTCAGTCCATGCCTGCCATGTTTTTAGCAGTATGTCTCAGGTACAGGATACTAAGTTTCAGTGCCAGACTTTGTTTTCACACATTGCATGTATCAGCACATTTAAATGATGAAAGGAATCTAAGAAGCCTAATGGGCTGTGCACACATCTCTCCTCCATGCTGCTGCTTTAAGGAGTGACATTCGAATACCCACCTTCTGTAGTGACATCTGAGTGCCCACCTCCTGTAGTGACATCCGAGTGCCCACCTCCTGTAGTGACATCCGAATGCCCACCCTCCTGTAGTGACATTAGAATGCCCACCCTCCTGTAGGGAGAGGTGAAGCATCTCTATTCCCATTAAGCCCTAGGTATACGTGTGTAATAATATAGGCAGCACCTTGATGGTGCTGAATCCCTCTGCGGCTGAGATACTCAGTCCTCTGCCCTCTTATTTAACATCTGTCTATAAAGTTTCTGGAAACATTGTATTTAGATTTACCAAGTTAGGGAATGTACATGATCCATTTCTTTTGCTTAATGTGTGAATCATGTAGGTTGTGTATTTTATTCAATTAGTCTGGTACATGCTCATACATGTTTTCCATAGTCTGCATGTGAAAGATTTTCTGGAAAATAATAGGACTGAAAATAGAACTGACATGTCACAAAGTACACCTAGATGTTTCTGTATTTGTTCCATAATGTCCTACCCTGGGCCCAGTTCATATAAAAGTTTTTTAAAAATCACTATGGCACTACGCCTTTACACATTTCTGGCTTCTTATTTGTATTTCAAAGCATTTTTGAAAATGTGATTGAATCTAAGTACTTTAATACTAGGATGCTTAAAAAGAAACTAAAAATGTCTTAAATCCTTGATAACATGAAAATGGTCATGTTAGCCACTGGAATATCTCATGTTATCCATATACTATTTAGTAGAGAAATACCACAGTTATGGAGCTTGTATGCTGGTTGTGTGCTCTTGTAGGAGAAGAATGCATATGGGAAATAGAAATTTTAAAACAGTTTTTTGCTTCTACTATTGTAGTTGGGATATCCATAGTGTGAACGTGTGCACAGCACAGGGCAGCTGATGGGACACAAGCCACTTTCTGGTCCCTTGTTTCCTGATGTGTCTGTTTACTGAGTGATCAGCTATTTGAGTTTCCTTTTGTAATTTGATTTTGTCTTTTTTGACAGGTGGCAATTTGTACCACACTGAGGTCTCACTCTTCGGAGAACCTACTGAGTTTGAGTATTTGCGAAAAGTGCTGTTTGAATATATGATGGGTCGCGAGACTAAGGTACAGCTCCCACCTTGTGACTTCTTCAAGATTGCTCTTAATATACACATTGATAGTAGGGCCCTGTAGATAGATAGCACTGTGAATCACCATTCTATCTCCATGACAGTGACTGCTAAGAAACATTGAGAGATAATTTAATCTGTTACAAGTTGTTTCTACATATGCTGGATATTGATGATGTTTAAATTACCATGCTATGCAAGTAGGAACTGTTGGTCAATTTATTCTATAGAACATAGCTCCTACATAAGGTTCTTGATACAGAGTCGTACTTTACTATATATATCTTCTACAGTTTGATTTGTTGTTTATTTTAAACCTTAAGTTAGACATTTGGTAAATATATCTTGAATGGAATTGAATGTAGTTAGGGAAGTTCATGAACTTTTTTATCAGTAAAAATTTCCACTGCAATCAGTTTCTGCTTTTGATGCTTGTAGATTCCTCATGGGATTTACATCGTCTGTATCATGACTGTGAATGGGATGATGACCTTTGTGTGACTTATAGAGATGCTAGTCCAAACAGTGATTTGGAAAATATATATAAAACCAAAGAGAGCAAGGGCATAGATAAAGACCTAAAGCTATTATTACAGCTTTGTAGGATACATGGAGAAGCACCAGTATATATCTTAGTATATATAGAAATTAAGTTGTTTTTTTTTTTTTTACATCAAACAAGTTTAGGGAAATGTTTCTCACGCGCGCGTGTGTGTGCGCACGCGCACACACACACAGACACACACATAGACACTCACTCACTCCCTTGGTTTGGCTTTGGTTTTGGACTTTGGAGGCAATGTCTTGCTGTGTGATGGCCTGCTTTGCCTCCTCCCAGGAGCTGGAATTATAGGCATATACCCCCCTGTCTGGCCACCAGACCCTTGCAGTTATGTTAAAGTAATCAATTGTGAGCATGTGTCACAGAGCGGGGTCTGTTAGTTCATTGTGGCCCAGTGCCTTTTCTTGGTTCATCTTTCCTCATAAAGCAAAGGCACTAAATGACTCTTGTCTCATACTGCGTTCTCACAGGGGCTAAAGCAGCAGCCTGGATTTGCAGCTTAGCTTGATGGATGGGTAACATTTTGTGCATATGTACTAGGTAGAAGGCTGAGCTTTGAGTCTCCTCTCAGGACTGTAGACACTTTAGACTCTAATGTTGTGGTTCAAGTGTTGAGGGCTAACAGATTGTGGTCTTCCGAGTCTAACATGCTAGCTGCGGCGTTGCTCCTGGGAAGTGTAGTGCTTGGGAAATGTAGTTTCCAAGTTGGAGCCTCTGGAAGAGAGACACAGCCCAAGCCAAATGTAACCTTGTTCACTTTGGGTCACAGCTGGAAGGCCGCTGCCTCCGTGGCACAGCTCTCCATCCACCTTTGTCTGAGTTTGTTGTGATTATCTGGCTAAGGATGAACAGTCTGTGAGTCTTCATCACATTTCACATGTACACTTTGAAACTGCGGCTTAATCTACTGTCCATTCATTGCTATATGGACTGTCAGAGTAGATAGTGATGTGGACGCCAATGCCGTTGCTGACTCTGGAATTGAACAGTGCCTAGTTCTTAGTTAAGCAGGCTGTGGAGCAGAGTGCAGGGTAAGGACTTAAGCCTTCATTTGTGGAGGGTCAAGGTAGACTGGGCTCTAAGCAAGGGGAGTCCCCAGCACTAGCGCAGGCTGGTCAGCAGCTCAGAATGAAGGCCCAAGAAAACCATGTGTGAGCTCCCTGAGTCCCAGGAGTCTGGTCCAGCTGAACTCTACCTGTGAAGCCCAAGTGTTCCCAGCTAGGACCACACAGTCTTGAAGGCTAGAGGATCTGAAGTACTTCCATAATCTTACCTGTATAGATGTATCACAGAGAAGATAGTTCTGAAATGTCCAACAAGAATAGAGCTGGTTTTAGGTGCATCTGTTGTGGTTTGCTTTAACAAAGAACTCAGAAGTGGCAAGCAGCCTGCGGAGGAAGGACTTGGCACTGTGCTGCCCGCCTGCACCGGCAGTCCCCTTCTGTCCCCACCTGCTTCTCTTTACCTGCCTTGGCTGCAGCATCCTTTATGAGGCAGGTGCTTGGAGGAGGCTGCACATGCTCTTACCGTATGGAGCTACTTCAGCCCTGCTTTCTTTCTCTTCATGGGCTTTGTCCTCTGCTTCCTCATTGATACTGAAATCCAGTCTGCCTTCCGTTTTGCTCTGTAAGTGTCATTGAAGAGGGAGGCATCCCCTGAGGAGGAGACACCAGGTGAAGAGCCTGCTTATAAAGCAGGTGGCTCATTTGAACTTTGCCTTCCTAACTAACTAGGACCTGAGGATGTGGTTTGGAGACTAGACAGTCCGATTTCTTTCCACAGTGTAGCAAGAGCCTGGGCTTCTGGCAAGCTGGAGGCCTTATTGGTTGTCAGGTATGGATTCTGGGTCAATGATGAACTTAGGAATGGATTTTCCATTTAGTGTTGTCTGTAAGTGGGAAGAGACAGCTAGTCACAGTTCATGGTTGTGTCTTTATAAACATGTTTGAACATGCATGTGTGGTTTCAGGATGAAAGCTTTGATACGTATGATACTGAAAATAAGGAAATGTTCCATATAACTGAACCTTTGAATTTTAGATTTTGGTACCTGGAGGGGAGGGAAATCTTAATAGTAATACAGAAGAAGTCCTCTCTGTATAAAAAGAAAATACTGAAATAGTTTCTACTTCTTTCTTCTTTTTGCCAGTTCATGACGCATCTACCTGATCTCTATACTCAAGTTTAGCACACTAGCTTGTGTTCTGTCTAGTTATATAATTTAAGTGAGGTGTTGTCAATGCCTCTGGGATCCTCCAAGAATGTGGTTGTTTTAAATGGCATTTTAAAAATATTTTTAAAGCCATTAAAATGGCAAAGCCAAAACCAAGAAAGATGTCTGGAACTAAAGTCATTGTATGTGGGGTTTGCAGCTGAAAACAGTCTCAGTTGAGCTGGTTGAGCTGTTATTAGGAATATGCACTGTCCTGCCTCTGCTCTCTATAGGTAATAGGAATTTAAAAATGTTAGTTTCTTCCCTTTTTGTTATTAATTAAATTTTTTCTGGTGATATGAATATAGTTCGGAAAATTTGGGTTGATAATATTGTGCTGATTTTTTTCCTACAACTTTTACCAGAGCCCCACTGCTGCCACCAAACACACAGGCCTACACACAGAGTTCATGTAGCCATGGGCACTGGTTCCCTCTTCTGGGATGCTCTACCATGTTCTCTAGGAGTCCCCAGGAGAGAGTACCACCTGACCTGAGATGTAAGCACTGAGCTCATTATCATTCTCATCTCATAAGTGACATCTTCTCTCCTCTCTGTCTGCCTAACAACATCTCATCTTGATACACAATAGGGAGTTTTCAACCTTTGAGGAGAATTTTCCAGGAGCTTTTGGGGTGACGGTCTGACTTACGGTATATTTATTCTGATCTGCACAGTTTATGATCTTGTTTTGCAAACTCCCATGTGTAATGTTTTGATTCATTATGTGTTCTACCAAACACAACATCTGTGTTCCTTTAATATGTAATTTCTATTAGGCTGACGTGCTGCATGTCTTGAAAAGTAACTTCTGAGCATGTTCATGTCCATGCAATAGCCCATGTCTACGAGACATATGATGTGACTTAGTTAGAGCCTCTCATCCCAGCTACCTAGAGCATCTGTTTTGGCAATATATCCTGTAGGTTACTGCAAATATAAGGCCCGTTCAGATGAATTCATGATGAAGTTTCATCTTAATGAGATAAAAAATTAACAGTTAGATCTTTATACAGCTTCATGCTATTGGAAATACATTATCTTAAGTAATTCAAAGGTTGACCTTGTAAGAAGCCCTCTTAAATTGAGACGCTAGTGCTGGTCTTTACTTCCTTGACTGACACCTTCACATCATACTTCTTTGTTTGTGGCTTCCATTGAGAGCACTAAGGAACCCTCCAGAACATGTCAGGCACTCTGAGGCTTGTTTGCCTCGTCCTCTGCCAGTGACCACTTTCCTGTTGCTTCTAGACCATGGCCAAAGTTATAACCACTGTCCTGAAATTCCCTGATGATCAGGCCCAGAAAATTTTGGAAAGAGAAGATGCTCGTCTGATGGTAAGTTCCAGAAGTCAGGTGCAGGTAGACAGCTTTCTTACGGTTTATAGTCTGCTTCGTTTGTAGAGTCTTTCTCTTTGTTTGTAAAAGAAATTGCAAGTTTTTGAATGTCTTTTGTACCACAACCAGGCAGTGGCAGTGGATGGGCATTAAGAAAGTTAATCCAGGCAGGTTTGGTGGGACTGTCAAGGGAAAGAGTCCTTAGTGGGACAGTGATGCCACATTTGTGCTGTGGGGCTCCCAGAGCTGGAGTAAAGCAGCGTTCATCCTAGGAAAGGGTGCAGCGGGGCACTGGTTTCTGAGTTGATCCTCCTTTGTCCCTGAGCCTGGCCTGGGCAGGCTTTAAACAGAGCCTCATGTGTCATGGCCCTTGGCTTGCTGAATATATTCAGTCTGCAGCCGTCTGCTCCTGGAGTTGTTAGGAGAATGTAGGAAGTTTGAAGCTATGAAGAATATAGAAGCTTTACTTTTAGGGATAAATGGTAACTCCCATTTAATCATATGTGAATGACAGATAGGTCCAGCAGACCATTCAAATGATAAAATAGATGTGTAGGAATCGTGAAGTAATGTATGGGCATGAAGTGGGGTACATCCTGTAAGTTGAAAACTAATCAAATTGATTGATCAGTTTTCTTATCAAGACTCTTATCAGTCTAAAGAGTCTTGATATTTGTAGAGTGACTCAGGATCCTTTCCTATATCTTTAAGAGAATTTCATTTATAAAGTATAATGTAATTGGCTGAAATTGTAATCAAGAGAGCCTTTTGTTATAGAGAAGCCTGTTCTTAATTTTCCTAAAAGCACACTTTCTCACTGAAGTGCTACAGACCCTGGAATCATAAACCCACATGTCTGCTCCCCAGTGACTGCCTGCCTGGGCAGAGCTCCTTCCCTTGCTCTGCTCCCCAGTGACCTCCTGGGGAGAGCTCCTTTGTTTTCCTTGTTCCTGTGCTTTGTGGTGCTGGAGAGGCAGACTGAAACCCAGAGCCTATGCATGCTGGAGCCCTGGCCACCCAACATCCCCAGTGTAATTGGGATTAGTACTTGACAGACCATGGTGGTTTTGATGGTCTCCCCTAAGTTAATAAATCATCAGCACTTTATAGCACTTTAGATGAAGGCTTCCACCCCACCATGAGACTTACCAGACCCTGTCATGTAATAAGATGCCTGCCAGGTGGATTTGGAAAACAAATGCAAATAGAAATGATGCTTAATGAAAAACAATGCATACGCTAATATGCTTTTAATTGAGAAAGTGGTTTGGCTGCCATTGTTAGAATAAGACATGACAGATCACTTTCTAAAATGTTACAAACAATTCAGGAAAATTACTTAGAAAATCTTCCATAAGCTGGGCGTGGTGGCGCACGCCTTTAATCCCAGCACTCGGGAGGCAGAGGCAGGCGGATTTCTGAGTTCGAGGCCAGCCTGGTCTACAAAGTGAGTTCCAGGACAGCCAGAGCTATACAGAGAAACCCTGTCTCAAACAAACAAACAAACAAACAAACAAAAAACTTCCATAATCTTCAACATGCGACTTTTGGCTCCATGCCAAGATTAAGATTGTCAATCGTGTGGCAGGCCAGCGGACATGCCTATGATCCCAGCACTTAGGAGGTTGGAGCAGAAGAAGCCCTGTTCAATGTTGTTGTGGGTCACATAAAGCACTGAGTAGTTCCACTAGACTCCTCTTTATTCAATTCTCTAAGTGGTTCTTAACCTTAGAAGAATAGACATGGGATGTCCGCAGTCCTGTGTCTTGTGTGCTTCTGCAGATTCTCTTGCAAAATACTAACCTTACTATGCTGTGTGTATGGAAACATTTTTCTAGTTTGTTTTCACTGTGCTCCTTTTTACTAACTTCATTGTGTACACACACACACACACACACACTTTTCGGAGGCTTGTCAAACCATCCAGAAATGAGCTCAGCTCTGGTTAACAGCCTTTGTTGTCATACTGTCATTTCAAAGCACACCATGACGTGAGTTAATGATGGTGGATGGTGGCCTTCTGAAATTAGGGCGTGGGATTTACTTAAGAAGTTTGCCACAGTAAAACAAACTGACATCAAGTTCCTTTGCATTAGAATTACAACATGGTGCATCATTCCTGCAGCTGCTCCTGACAGTCTGTTGAATTATGAGGGAATAATTCAGTGATAAAATTGACACCTTTTAGGAATGAGAGTTCAATATACAGGTGTATTGCATATATGAATTTCAAATTCATCGACTTCTAAAAATTCATGGGGGTAAGCTGAAATTATGTAAATCAAATTTTAATGTGTATGGTAATGAAATTACAACAAAAGTCACTTCATAATATAAACCCCTGTAATTTACTTGGCAGTTAAATGCACCCTTAGCATGAAGTGCACCTTTCAGCATTTAAACCTTTAAATGAAAATTGAGAGTAAGAATCTAGGTTGGGGGAAGTATTACATATTCCTTATGCTTTGCCCGATGACCCTGAATTTGAAATGACTTAGGTACCATCTGTAATTCTGTCCACTTCATATGCACAGTGTAACCTCTGCACTATTTGTCTGAAAACTAACCCAGTAAGCTTTTCCTCTTGGCTTTGTAGTTCGCCTCACCTCGCAGCGGCATCTTCTGATCACGTCAGTCTGTGCTTAGTAAGCGTGTGGTGAGTGACAGCCATGTTTGTGTCTTTGGTACAGAGATCATGTGTATTGTATGCCATCAACCATTTTGCTGGGATTATTTTGTTTTTTTTTTAATAGTCATGATTATGACATTGGGTTCATGTAGTTGCTTTCTGTTGATTCTGTGAAATAGACTGATACATAGACTAACAGCCACCAAAAATGGCTACAGATTATGATGGAGAGATGAAGGATACTCGTGGATGCAGGTGAGGATGTGCAGTGCTGTGCAGTGCTGTGCAGTGCTGTGCAGTGCTGTGCAGTGCTGTGCTTCAGATTCAAGGGAAGAGAACCCAAGTTCTGCAAGGCCTAATGAGAATGCTAGGTTGAAAGAAAAAAAAAAAAAAAGAAAACTAATAAAGTTGATTAAAACTAAACAGAGTTTTATTGCATCCCATGACCACACAGCTCACCTGAAGACAGCATGTATGTATGTTCTGTGGGTGTTCCTCAGCAGCCTGGTTTAATTGAATATGGCTGTCTCTGATGAGCATTTTATTACGGTGAAATTAATTGTCTAAAATGTGTCCCACTGTTTACTGGTCCTCAACATTTAAGGATTCCCAGCCTCACACAGTAGTCATTGTCATTAGCTTGATTGAACATTGCCTTAAACATCTGGGGTACACGTTTACCTTAAACTTACTGTAATTCTCATGAATCACAGCTAAGTTGAATCTCAGAGACAGAAGAGGTGTCAGATGCCTGGGACTGGGTTCACAGGAGATTGTGAGCTACCATGTGGGTGGGTGTTGGGACCAGAACTCATATCCTCTGCAAGAGTGGCCAGTGCTCTTAAGCAGCCTGTTTTTGTTTGTTTTTAAATTTTGTTTGCCTTTTTAAAAAAAGACTGCATTGAGTCTCCTTTTGATTTTCATTTCATTTGCTTGTGAGGTTATCTGGAGCTGAGTCATTCCAGTCTGCTCCACGGAGCTGGAGTCAGAGCCTGGTTTCATTAGTTTGCTTTAATAGTAAGCGATGAGACCTGGCCAGCAGTGAGTCCTGGGAGTGTACCACACTGCAGTGCTGAGTCCTGAGAGTGTACCACACTGCAGTGCTGAGTCCTGAGAGTGTACCACACTGCAGTGCTGAGTCCTGAGAGTGTACCACACTGCAGTGCTGAGTCCTGGGAGTGTACCACACTGCAGTGCTGAGTCCTGAGAGTGTACCACACTGCAGTGCTGAGTCCTGGGAGTGTACCACACTGCAGTGCTGAGTCCTGAGAGTGTACCACACTGCAGTGCTGAGTCCTGAGAGTGCGGCACTAGCCTGCAGAGCTGCAGAGAGCTGCTCTCTCTCCCTGGGGATATGTGCTCAGCATCCCTGTTGACTGATTGCTTGTCGATTTGACTTCTGGTTTGAAACCTAAGCTTTGCAAAAAATAACTGAGTGAACGCCCACATCTGCCATCACTTCTACATTTCTAATATTTTTGTGAAAGTCTCTCCCAGTTGTCACTCTTGGTTTCTCTCCATATATCTCCCCTTTGTGTAACATTTGCAGTTACCTGTAAACATCATGCTTACAGCAAGCATTCGACGGGGCAGACATAGGTGGATAGTGCCTCTTAACATGGGGACTTCCACACTCGGTAAACTCACTAGCTAGAGAACACTTAGCTATTTGATACTATAGGTAATAAATGTTCAATTTTCCCATTTTTTGGTTTTTTTGAGACAGGCTGTCTCTGTACAGCCCTGGCTGTAATTTCCCCATTTTTCAAATGAAACCTCTCAAAAATATCTAAGACCTCAGGTTCCACAGAGAGCACACACACACTGAGTGGTCACGCTCTCGGATCACTGGTTTCTGAGCTTGGTTGAGCTGACTTTTTGTTTAAGTGTGTACAAGCCACGGTTTCAAAATAATATTGTAAAGAAGCAACCTTATCTGAAGGTTTTTTTGTTTGTTTGTTTGTTTTTTCCATTTCTCCATCAGGTTCCCAGGGCCAGCATGATTGTTCAGCCAGCTTTGTAAATCCTCAGAATGCCTTAACATTTCCCCCTGCTGAGTGTAAATGGGCAGTTTGTCTCTGTTAACTTGGACAGTTACTTCTCTAAGATCTTAAACTACTCAGATCTGAGTCCTAGCATTTTATAATTGAATCCAGGAAACTCTTAGGAAAAGTCTGGGTTTGTCTCAGCATTTTTTAAGTTTTAATGAACTTCCAGTGGAGCTTGGCCTTTTACACCACAGTGCATTTATCTTGCTGCGAGCATTCCAGAGTGTAGCAAATCCACACACTGGCAAAGTGGGACTATGGCTTTCCCTGTAAGCCCTGCCTGAAGACCTGCCCTTGGTGGGAGTGCCCACACAGCACAGGCTGTGCTGGGGCTCTTGTCAGGGCTCAGCAGCACTGTCCTCTGGGATTGCTATCAATCAGTTTAAATCATTCTAACAGTGGTTTCTAGAATGTTCCAACAGGAATCAGAATTTGAAATGTTTACTTTTTTTTTATTGTCATCCCTAGAGTATTAATTTACTTTATCTTGAAGAAGCAAAACAAATCTCACACAAGTGGGCTGTAGGAGCTTGCTTATTTGTTTTCTTATTTCATCCTAGTTTCCTTTTTTTTTCTTCCTTTCAGTCATGGCTCCGAACCTCATCTTGAAGAAATGGAGAGAGTGAGGCTGGGCAGCGGCTGCCTGGGAAGCTGTCCACCTGTGGGGTTTTTAGAAAATGGCGCTGTCATCACATGCCATTCGTGTAGCTTGAAGGCAGATGCTACCCTGGCCACAGAGACATTGCTGTGGAAGCAGGACGTTCTTGGTGGGGAGACGGTGGTGGTTTTGTCCTTTTTTATTCAGTTTTTTCTTGGGAAGTTTTCTGTGGTTTAAAGGCTGTTCTGACTGGCCCCACCTGGCCTGGCACTTCAGTATCTTCTTCTTGTGTTCTCCCTCTCTTTAAAAACCTGTCCAGCTTCCTTATTTATTTTAGGGTGGTTTCTTTTTCTTCCTAAAGACTTGTGCAATACATTTTGAGGTGAAACTTAGTGAATTTTTTCCTGATAAATTAGAGAATTTAATTGACTGTTTCACAGATTGATTTTTTGAATATTTGCTAAAGCCTAATTCTTTATGCTATGATAAGTCCCAGATGGCAGTACCTCATGTTTACCTAGCTTTTGAACTTATATTATTTTTCAGAGGAAAAAATACTACTGTAAATTGTAAATAGTACATAATCCTATTGTCTGCAGCTCTGTGACTGTTGGCCATGTCATCTCAGAGGATCAGATAAATAAAGTTTATTTCCTATATAATAGTTTTCATTGCGCTTCTTGTTAAGTTGAAATCACTTGAAGATAGTTAAGCACCCGTGCTTCAGTTCAGGTGAATAGTGAGGGCTGTCTGGCCAGCTGAACGCTGATCACTAGGACAGATGTGCGTATGTACTACACGAGTAACTGAGGAGGATATGGATGGACACACACACACACACACACACACTGTGTGTTAAGGGGGGCGGCGGTTCCTCTGGGAGTCACTGATTGTTCTTAAGCCTAATGAGAGAGAAGTTTCTGGACAGGAAA
The DNA here is from genome assembly GCA_902729485.2 of Mus minutoides. NCBI lineage: Eukaryota > Metazoa > Chordata > Mammalia > Rodentia > Muridae > Mus > Mus minutoides. The sequence continues at coordinate 1,133,884 of LR749907.1, forward strand.
CTGTGAGAACTGCTCAGAAGGGTCCCCACACTCCTCACATCCTGGGAAACATGGTTTCAGACTCTTAGATCTGTAAAACCTCTGCACGGGATGGAGCACTGGTTATCCAGCCAGCCTGCCAGCCTCCTGGGGTTTCCTGTGCTGTGGGGGAGGGCCACCCACAACCTACAACTGTAGCTCCCTTCTTGTTTTTTATGCCTCTTTCCAGGGTATGAGTTTGGCCTCTTAGTGCTCTTCACACAACTTCCTGTCATTTCTCCTTAACCCCTTATGCAGATGCCCCAATGTAAGAGAGCGGGGTCAGCTGGCAAAGGTTTTCTATAAAGGGCCGGTTAGTGAGCATATTTGGTCCTAGAGGCCATGTGCTTTTGTTTGTAGTCAGAAGCTACTATAGACAGTTCTTAAGTGAGGGAACCTTGTGTGTTTGGACGCTGTCCACCTTCCCAGTCCCTTTCCCTCCCAACTTCATGTGTGACTTCATTAGTGCTGCCTGCATGTATATGGGTGTGGGACTGTCTTCTGGAGCATGGGCAGCCCCTCAGGACCCACATCCCTGAAGGAAACTGACCCCCTTTCCCAGTAGCCATTAACTGTCAGTAGCTCTTCAGAAATGGACCTTCATGGACCCTTCCCATCGTGCTGGGGTCTTGGCTGGCTTGATCTTGTGCAAGCCTTGTGCTTGCAGCCCCAGGCTTTGTGAGTTCGTGCATGCAACTGCGCTGCTGTGTCCCTCAAATACTGTTTAAAATGTTATTTTCAAAGAAGGTGTCAGGAAGTCGAGGGACGAGAGATATCTCGGCAGTTAAGAATTCTTGCTGCCCTTGCAGAGGACATAGGTTCAGTTCCAGCACCCACTTACCGGCTTACAACAAACTGTAATTCCAGTTCCAGAAGATCCAACATCCTCTGACCTCCATTGGCACCAGGCACACACGTGCCACACATACATACATTCAGACAAAAAAAAAAATAAACCTTAAAAAAATTTTTAAACGAGATTTTGGTTCTCAGGTATAGCTTGCCAGCTCCTCTGAAGCCAGTCAAGCTGCGCTCTAAGCATGGAGTCAGGACAGGAGTAGGAGCGCATATGGCAAGCAGGGGGTGCTGGCTTCCTCAGTGCCAACACATTCCCGATGAGCAGTACCACTGCCTCGGCCGACTCACCCCGGTGGGAAGAAGAGCATTCGGTTATACTCATGTTAGCACCTTGGGCCAGGTGAGAATTTTCAGCAACCCTTCCTGATTGGAAGTTTGGAGATGTCAGACTTTTATCTAGGATAGTTACAGGACATGTGGCCATCCCAGGTGTCACCTCAGGGCTGGGTGCTTTGTTTCCCATTCTCTGTTGCTTGAGAAATGAAAGTTTATCATGGCTTCAGGTCAACTCCAGACCACAGAGAAAGAGCTGTGATCTCAGTGTTCAGTCCAGACCTGGCCAGAGGCTGGCTATCCTCATGACTGCTGTCAAAACCCCTGCTGCCAAGAAAGCAGCGAGGAGTCGTTCAGTTGACACGTTGACACAGCCTTTACCTGCAGTCACTGTAATTTATGCTACTTGGTTTATGTGGACGCATGTAGAGCTTGGTAGAGAATGGCCTTGTTATTGCCAATGGCTTGAAATGATTGAACTTGGCATTTCTAAGTTAAAGGATGGAAGTAGTATTTTTTTATTTTATGATGTATATGTAGCCCTTTTAAGAAGTTTTTAATGTTACCATATGCACATTTGTGCGTTATGATCATGGGTGTGTGTCATGGTTCATGTGTGAAGATCACAGGGCAGCTCTGTGGAGTCAGTTCTCAGGTCAACAGGCTTTCACGGCAAGTAACTCTACCCACTGAGCCATCTCACCACCACCCTAGCTTGTTTCTTGTTTAAACCCAGGCCTTCATGAATGCCGGGCAACCCCCCTGCCAACTATAGGTTTTTGTGTTGTTGTTGTTGTTTTTCTGTCTTCCTGCCGGCTCCTTGCCAGCAAGTCCAGGCTAGAGGAGAGAGGTACCAGTCCCTCCAGGTCTCTCCGGGCTGAGCAGGATGATGAGTGTGGCAGCCCAAAAGAAATACACCCGGGCTGGGAGGCTGTCAAAGCAGGAACTCAACTTTATGGCATCAGCCTCTCACTTATATAAGTTCAGACCATAGGGAAGGGGATTTTTGGTGGGGTAAGATGACATAGGCGGTGGGAAAGGGTGACAGAGGGTCTGGAGTGACTGACAGGGCCAGTGGCAAAGCTCTACATCAACAGAGGCAGGGCCAAGCAGGTCTTGCTGAGCCACCCTGATATGGAAGTGACTGAGACGGGTCTCAAAACTGGAGCCAGGCTCGGGTTTGTCCTCAAGGCCCAAACTAGGGCCAAAAAGGGACCCCTTTCAAAACCCTGTGTGTACATGCATCCATTTGTGAGTCTGTATTGAAAGTCATTAAAACTGATTTAACTGTCTTCAACCATGTGCCATTTCATTACTTTATGTCACCATTTCTCAGGTGTTGAATGGGCTACACTTAGTACTTGTATTAAGTTCACCATGATGAACTTGTCCGTGGCGTGAGAACACTTGAACAAAACAACCCAAGCTAACCAGTCTGCCCCAGCAGCCTCTGCTGCCAACAGGTGAGTACACTTCAAGTCACTTGGTGCCAGCCTTGTCTGGTACGATGCCTCTGGCATTGTAAGACTGAACATTCCATACCACAGACTGTCTCAGCCTACTTACCTCTGTGGGTGAGCGTTCTGAGTCTGTGTCCCCATAGACCATCATCACCTTCCAGTAGTGTCACCAAAATTTGAAGGGCTGGAGGTGATTTAAGTCTGTCTAAAGCACGCACCATGGCAGAGGTGGTGAGGACAACAGAGGTGATGGGCAGCGGACCGTCTAGCCTTGAGCCACATGTTTCTGTGCAATGTCCCCACTTTAACTTGGGATATCTTTAGTGAGGTTTCTTTTCTCTAAAAGTGTTAAAGTCTCAAAATTAATATTATTTAGGTCAGCCTGCAGAGCAATGTGTTTGATTGTGTGGTCTTGGTCCATCACTTTCCGGCTGATGGGGCTGGAAAGATGGCTACACAGCTGCCTGTTAACTCCAGCTCTGGGGAAACAGCATCCCCTCTGGCCTCTGTCCCCCCCCCCCCCCCCAAGAGCATATGTGTATACACAGACACAGATGAAAGGTTTTCCTTGCTACAGGAGGAAGGCGTCTGTCCTGCTGCTGTTAAACAAGGTGTGCTTACTGTGTCCCCGCTCTGTTCCCATTCTTCCACGTCTGTATGTCAGGAGTGGCCAGGATACATCAGTTTTCTTTTTAAATTCGTAAGTCTGTGGTGTAGGTGATGAGTTCTGGATGGGACATCCGAAGCGATCATGAGACGAGGCTTTCAGGTCGTCATGTGGTGCAGGTGAGTGGACAGCCAGGGAGGTCATGCATCTTTGGCCCCCACTGCAGTTTGTGGTAGATGGATTTGGTGTTCCTAGTTCTTCACTCTCCTGTTTTGTATCTTGCCACTACAGACCTTGCTGTGGTTATCTCCTTTGAGAGTGGGGTAATCCATTTCCCCACCACCTTCAGTCCAGCTGGACTCTGCTACACCCCAGTCCCAACATAGTTCAACCTTTGTCTCCTGTATTCCACAGAGAAAGGAATAAGGTAGGGCTACTGCCGCCCTATTCTATTAATCTGGCTTATTTCCCTTCACCCCACCAGCTTGGTTTTCTTGTTCTGGAGACTGGACCCAAGGCCTCACACATACCGAGCATAAGGGCCACAGAGCTACATTCCTAAGCCTCCCCCTCTCAATTTTGAGACAGTCACCATGTTGCAGAACATGGGCTGGACTTCAGCTTCAGCCTCCCAAGCAGCTGAGATCACTGATGTGCACTGTGACACAAAGGTGCAGGAGAGACGGAGACACACGCAAACCTGGATCGGAACTGAGCAGAACCTAGGGCGTGGTTCTGAAAAAAGATGAAGAAGAGCCAAGCTGTCAGCTGGAGACCAAAGAACCCGGGCGGGCGCTCCTGCAGACTGCAGAGCCCGTAAAGGAGAGTGCGTGAGGGGACAGCAGGGCTCCTCAAGTACAATGACAATGGCCACTTGCTGCCCACACGGCAGGGTCCCTGGAACATGCCGGACAGTCCTTTCAGGTCTGTGGCCCAGTGTTCCACCTTCACGCTGAGGAGTAAGAGGGCCTCAACTTCCCAATTCACACAGTAAGGGATTTTGCCTGTTCTCAGGGGCAGCGCTGTAATTGCATCTGGATACCCGCAGAGGGCGCTGCTCTCCTTGGAACGAGAAAGGAAAGGCGCGCCTTTCAGCCTTTTCTGAAAGTTCCACACAAGCCTGTGGGAACCTCCTGAGGATGCAGAACTCCCTTTTAGCAATATTTAATTTTTGCCAAAAGTTTAAACTGGAGTTTACTGAACAATGGCAAGAATGGAGCTTCAATAAGAAAGTGTTCAAGGGTCAGAAAATACCAGGGCCTTGTGTCCTGTGATAACATACATTTGGAATCTTAGTTTCCGAACAGTGGGTGTGCTATAATTTCTCAGCTTTAGACAGTGTGGCTATGGGGGGCAGGTATGCCAAGAGGAAGAGTTCTTACCTTGAAAACAACCAATAGGATGGCCTGCCCGACAGCTACTTTATACCAGGTGCTTTCCACATCCATGAGTGAGATCATCAGAGAGATCCAAACTGTGCCAGACACTAGATGACCATAGACAGAGAAAGCAAGAATTGGATCTTGGCTTCTCCTGGAACAATGATGTTTTCTCTCTGCCCGGCATGATCCACCTTCAGCAGGCCAGCTGAAGCTCACTGCCACAAGGGAACACAGCATCTTGAGGCCTAGGTTGGGGTCCTATGCTGTCACATCTACACAAGCTTGAAGGCTAATCCAGAATCAAGGGCTGGGAAAGCAGGCAGCCACTCCTCAGTGTCAAAAGGAGTATGTGTCTACAATGGGAAAAATCGGTGTCCATTTTCACAGACACTGATTACACTGGGCCAGTGTGCAGACCACTCAACTATGAGCCAGCAAAGTGAGAGAGCTCTCTGCCCACACTCACGTCTCCTGGTGTGTGTAGGTCGTTGCTCTGTTTTGTGGTTTCGCTGCTTTCTGTGAGCCAGAGTGCACTGTCTAACCTACGCAGTCTCTCTTCAGATAGGCTTCCTGGAAGCTCTCAGGGCCGCTTGATTCTCCCCAGTCAGCTGCCCTAGTTGTAGCTTGCTGGCAGGGCTTCAGCCATTCATATCTAATCCGACGTGCTGATTAATGGAGGCGGCTTCGCTTTTATGGTCCCTCTGTGGCAGCCTGTCTCTGGTGGCAGGGCTAGGAGCCACTCACAAATCTGTGGCCATTTATGGGCAAAGCCAGATCCCTGCTGTGCTCATTCAGAGACTCTTGGGTCGAGAGGTAGGAGTAACGTCCTGCATTGTGAGCTTGGCCAACACCATCCTTTGTGTGTGTGCATATTCACAAGGGTGCACACAGGGTCTCTTACTGATTTAGCTAGGCTGGCTGGCCAGCAAGCCCCAGGGTTTCCCCAGTCTTCCTGCCTCTGTGCTGGGATAGATCATGCGCAGCACCATGTCTGGCTAGGGTGCTAGGGACCAAACTGAGAGCCTCGGGCACTTCACAGACTAAGAGTCTCCCCGCACCTCACTTGTCAGGCTTGTCCCCTCTCCCAGGTCATTGCCAGCACATGTAAATGCGATGCCGGCCATGGCTTCTGTCCCCCTTGGGACTCCTTTCTGTCTCCACTCTTGTTAAGACTGGTGCTGAGACCAGTGGACGCTCACTGCCCTCTGCTGATTCTCCACAGGGGCCTTTCTCCTAGAGAGACTCTTCCGTTACTTGATGTGATGGTTCGTCTTCTCTTGGCTGGATTTAGGAGACACACCTTTGGGGAAGTCTTCCAGAAAGGTTACCTGACACCACACCTGTGTGTGGGGGGGGGGAAGCACCATGAATGTGGTGGGTGAGCTCCAACAGTCATCTCTTTGCCTCGTGAGGGCAGATTCCAGGGCCCCAGAGAGAGAGCGGACTTGTTTAAGAAGGACATTTGGTTATCCTGAAGTCAGGCAGTGATGCTGTCAGCTCAGCTCGCAGAGCTGCAGCTCTCTACAGCCCTGACTCCTGTTGATTTCACACCCTCGCTTGTCCCTGGGATTGATGCTCCCCCACAACAGCCCCTGAGTAAGTTCTAAGCAGAACTGACAGACTGTGTTAGGTTCAGGGACAAATGTATACTTGATACTTGTACTTGATGCAGTCCTGGGTTATACTAGAGAGAGGCTGAACAAGCCAGTGAGCAGCACCGTCAAAGGCCTCTGCTTCAGCTCCTGCCTCCAGGTTCCTGTCCCGCGTGCACTGCACCTTCATCCCAAGACAATCCATCTCTCTTACCATCCCCTGCCCCCACAACTGGAGACCAGGACAGGGCAGGTCACATGACCTGCTTTGAACTACTGAGAGAAATCAAATTCTAGGACTTCTGACTTCCCCATTCAGGACATAGAATACAGATGTGAGTTCCGGCATAGCTGCAGAGATTTGTAGTCATAGGAAAGTACGGAATTTCCGCACTCAATGCCAGCAACCCTAAGAGAAGCCACGAGAAAGCAGAGAGGAGGAGGAGAGGGGCATCCAGGGGCATCTGAGCAGAATTCACTGGACACTAGAATTAAATCTGGACTCTCAGCTGTTAGAACCGATACAATTCTTTAACGCCGTGAGTCACTTAGAGGTGGACTTTCTCGAACGTCCTTGACCTACAAGCTTCCTGTAAGGTTTAAACAGAACAGTGCTCAGCGAGGCCTTGTGTAACCAATGCTGCTACTACCTACGATGCAATGATTTTGTAGTCATGTGACTTTAAATGGTTATAATTCAACTTGTGTGTGCAGTGTGTGTGTGGGTGGGTGGTAAATGTGGGTGCCCTTGGAGGCCGGAAGCAAGCATTGAATACCTTGGAGCTGAAACTACAGGCATTTGTGAGCTGCCCAATGTGGGTTCTGGGATCCAAATTTTGGTCCTTTATAGCATCTAACTGCTATGGTCCCCCTCTCTCTAGTCCCCTTTTTAAAAAGGTCTATACCTCAACTTTAGTGTGTTTTTATTCTTAACTTTAATATCCAATATCTAGGTCCTAAGGGAGAGGTCCTGATTGTATTGTCCAGACTGCTGCAGCCTCAGTCTTCAGACGCTTCTCACAGAACTGCGCTGGGGAGTGCTGCTGGGCCCGCCCACTCCGCCGCTGGGCCCGCCCACTCCACTGCTGGGCCCGCCCACTCCGCAGCTGGGCCCGCCCACTCCATGCTGCTCCGATCCCTCCCAGCTCTCACCTTCAGGTGCTGGTGTATATGTGTGCATCAAGCTTACACACACACTTCCATCAAAGGTCCCCAGTGCCCTTCATAGGAAGACAATGCCAACAAGAGTCAGAAACCAACAAAGAGAAACCTTGCAGAAGGGGCCTAGAGTGGAGTGCAGAAGAGGTTATTATGTGTCTAAACCTTTCACGCAAGAACTGGAAGCGTATAACACAAAGAATAACAACCAGAGGCAGGCAGGCTAATGCAGAGCACATGGGACCGCAGGCCCGTCAGCATTTCAACAGCTTTGCCTCTCCACCTCTGGTCTTGGGATGACTGAAGGCTGGCTTCCTCAGATTAAAACACAGGCAGCACCACTGGGGAGGCTGGAATTATGGATGCTTCCATTTCTACAAGGGTGGTGGACTACGCTTTACAAGAACCCACTGCATTCTGCTGCAGGTATTTGCCATTTAATCCTGACCCAGCTGACTTTTAAAGACAAAACCAGAACCAAAGCCCTTGGCTCGGAAAGGCCACGTCAGTTAATGAGGCGTGCTCTGCAAGCATGGGGTGGAGCCTGGCTCAGGCTCCGCTTTGTCACATTGTGTACGCCAGGGTTCTGCAAACTGAGACAGCAGATGAGCAAGTGGGCAGGTGGGCGAGGTCCTACACGCGCGCAGCGCACAGTTGCAATAACAGCCGCATCGAGGTGCAACTTCCATGTAATAAACCGAGTATAATCTGGAGCCAGCGAGATGGCTCTGAGGGGTAGAGGCACTTGCCGCTTAATACTGGCAACCTGAGTTGGCTCTCTGTACTCAGCAAGGTGGAAGGAGAGAAGTGACTCCACAGAGTATTCCTCTGACCTGCCTGCACACACGCTGCCTTGGCTCCTGCTTCCTTCCACCCCCCCACCAATCCCACCGTGTAATAGAGCCGTCAGAATGTTACCTGCAACTGGTCCTTCAGCGCCTGAACCATGGCCTTTTCTGTGAGATGAGAGAGGACGCTTCATAGCCAAATCTAACATCCCATGAGTTACTTTAATAGTTGTTGAGTCTGGGGGTCCCCCCAGACTTTGGAAGGAAGCCTTTTGTTATAAAATGTTTTGCTAAGATTTCCTCTGCGTCTGGTTTATATTTTCATTCTGTCTAAAGAGTAAAAGCTTTTGATTCTGGCTGTTAGTACTCTACACTTCAGGAATTCATACTTTAAAAACCTGAGTTACCATCCTGGGAGCTCTCTTTGGTGTGACGGCTAATATTGTCACAGGATCTAGAACTGTCCAGGAGAAAGTCCTAAATGCCTTTGAGGGAGTTTCTAGATTGGGGTGGGAAGACCCATCCTAACGTGGGTGGCACTGTCCCATTGGTCCCTGACAGAATCGGGAGAAAGTGAGCAGGGCACATTAGTCTGGCTCTCTTTGCTTCCTGACGGGGGCTCGGTGTGACCATGTGACCAGCTCTTGCCTTCACACTACCCCTGCCTTGATGGGCTACACTCTCAAACTGTGGGACAAAACAAATCCTAGTGTGCCTGAACTTGCCATCCGTCTTGTCACAGCAAGAAGAATGACAGACACATTGGTCCTGATTCTGTCTCACAGTGACTTGGCAGTACATTACACTGCTCACTTAGCCCGTATCTTGCTCCCCACCCCCATTACTAATTGTTCAATCTCTAAGATAAGGACCACACCTTGTTGGTGTCACACCTTGTTGGTGTGTGGTGATTTTGTGTCTTTCTGAGAGTGCTGTTCAGATTGGCTTAGTCTACTAGCTCTGTTTCTTCAGAGGTAAGCTGTGTATCAGATAAGAGCTCTTTTCCATGGAGTTAGTTTTCTGTGGCTTCTTGATGTTCCTCAGGAGGGGAATCACCATGGTGCACACGGCCTAGTCCTGCACACAGAGATCTGAACGTGGCCCCTCCCCACCTCAGTTCCCAGTGTCCTGATACCCCTCCTGTGTTCCACAAGAGTCCCTCCTGTGCGAGCTTCAATACAGGGATTCTTTTAAAGCGAGATTCTACTGCCTTCCATATTTCAGGACGTCTTAAGGATTTTATTTCTCCAAGAAACCCCTTTCCAGTTTTCCCACATGACTATGGCTTAAAACTATGTCTTGTCTCACTTCCTGAGACTCGTAGGAGGAGAGGCTGTAACTGATGCCCATTCCTACAAGATGAACAGAAGCTGGAGACAGGGAGAGCACAGAGAGAAAGAGCCTCTCAGCTGTTGAAGGCCTTGTGTGCAAAATACACATGCCATAGGCTAGTGTGCAACTGAAATCCCCACCCCGTGTGTGTGTGTGTGTGTGTGTGTGTGTGTGTGTGTGTGTATGTGTGTGTGTGTGTGTTTCTAGTACAAAACCTAGGGCCTTATACGTGCCAAGCAAACACTGTGCCACTGAACTATATCCCTGTCTGCTTGGCATGCCAAGCAGACACCGTGCCACTGACTATATCCCTGTCTGGTTTGCAACTTTGATGCTTGCCTCTCTTAACTGACTCAAGAAGCAGGAGTACAACCACGTGCTGGAGCCTAGTGACATGTCACACGGTGGGGGACCTGATGCTCACAGACACAGACAGAAAAGCAAGCGCAACTGGGCTGTCTAGGTACTTTCCAAAAGATGTTTTTAATTCTTAATTAACTCCAAGTAAAGCATATTTTAAAAATAATCTCACCATGTCCCTGTCAGGAAAGTCACTTAGATAAGATAATGCTGGGAAGGAGAAGTGCGTGGGCCTTGTCCGTCAGCCCCGGGTTGGCCATTCATTGGGAAACTCGTGGCAACCTGAGGTCAAATTGTTCTGCAGCTTGGACAAGCAGTCGCAGTGTCAGTTGTTCATGCTTTAAATATTTGTGTGTGTGTGTGTGTGTGTGTGTGTGTGTTTGTATGTATGCATGTGTAAGAGTTTGCACACACGTGCGTTTGGAGACTAGAGGTGCCAACATCAGCAGCCTTCCCTTATCACTCTCCTCCTCAGTTTTTGAAATAGGGTCTTTCACTGAACCTGAAATGTACCAGTTGACTAAACTGACTGCCCAGCAAATCCCAAGGGTCCCCATCTCTGCCTCCCTCTCACTGGGGTTTCAGGTATGTGCTACCATACCCAAGGCTCCCCGTCTCTGCCTCCCCCTCACTGGGGTTTCAGGTATGCGCTACCATACCCAAGGCTCCCCGTCTCTGCCTCCCCCTCACTGGGGTTTCAGGTATGTGCTACCATACCCAAGGCTCCCCGTCTCTGCCTCCCCCTCACTGGGGTTTCAGGTATGCCCTACCATACCCAGCTTTGTGTGGATCTGGGGATCTAACAGCAACCACTTTACCCCCCTCCCAGACGGCTCCCAGCCCCACGATGTCTTTCATTATGCACCTTCTGTTATTGTTAGCTTTACCTGTCAAGTCCACACACCTTGGAAGAGAGAACCTCAATTGAACTGCCTCCATCAGACTGGCCTCTGAGTAGGTCCATGGGGATGTTTTCTAAATAGTCTGCTTGATGTAGGAGGGTCCAGACCACCGGAGGCAATGCTGTCTCTAGGTAGAAACAAAGGCAGCTAATCAAGCTGATAAACAACATTTCTCTGTGGCCTCTGTTTCAGCTCCTGTCACCTTGGCTTCCTTTGGCGATGGGCTGTAACCTGTACGACAAGTATATCCTTCCTCCCCATGTTGTTCTTGGTCATGGCATTGACCACAGCAGCAGAAACCAAACTAAAACACCAGCCCTCTGCACTCAGCTGCTCGCCTGGGAGACTGGTTTGGGCATCTATTCTGTTAAAACCTTCATAACAGGGGAGGCTGAAGACACCATCTTTCTGCAAAGGCTTAAGTAAGGTATAGCAGTGAGTCCTGGGCCTTGTCAGTAATAATCAGGACTTTGTTTCAGGTCTTAAGTCTCTCAGGCAATATCTGCATCAAGTTTTTCAGAGGGAGTCCCACAACACAGAGGGTTGAAACAGACTTGTCCCTTCAGCTTCTGTGTCACCTGGCTTAGACCGCTATAGAAACACGTCTGTCATGAGACTCCTACTTATCAGTGGCTTTCCAGACACTGCTCTGTGGCGTGCTTTCCTAATGAACACAATGCCCTGTTTACAAACAGAGAGACCAATTCTTGTAGGGCTTATCTACTCAAGGTCACATACCAACACTATCAACTGAGTGTGTGGTTTTACACACACACACACACACACACACACACCCCTGTGGTAAGAAAGTGACTAAAGCTTTGTAGGAGGGGCCCTGACCTAGCAGGGCTAGTGCCTTTGTGAGAAGAGATGCCCTCACATACACAGGTGGCGTCTCCTCCTCTTTTTTTTTTTCCTGTGGTGCTGGGGATTGAACTCATGATTTTACACACTCTGGATATGCACAACCAGTAGGCAGTCTGTCCCTCCCCTCCTATCCTTTGTCCCATGCAACTCAAAGGAAAGATCACAAAGAGGACCATACCAGAAGGTAGCAGGCAGCCATTGGCAAGTCCTGTTGGCACCTCAATCTCAGGCTTGAAGTTTCTGAAGAGGTAAAAGTTTTAATTTCTGTTGTTTAAGCCAGGCACTGTGTGGTGTCTTGTTATGCCAGCCAGAGCTGGCAAATATGCCTGCCAGGCCACCAAGATCACTCTCACTCACCAAGGTCAACCATCTGGAAAGCTACACATTCTACAAGATGCAATGTGATTACAAACCAGCAGCCCTTTGAAAGTTTAAAAACTCCTTCAGTGGAAGGTGCCTTTGACATATTTGGTATTCTGAAGATTAGCGCTCCTTCTCTCCTGCCTTAGACATCCCAAAGCACTTGCATTAGCTTGTAGCTGAGCAAAATCGCCCAACACAAAGCCTATTTTATAGCAAAGTGCAGAATTTCTTACATAGGTAGTGAATATTTTATTCTAAGTGGAAAAGCAAAACATTTGTATGGGAACATGTTCACAGTATTGTAAAGTGAGCACACACACATGATTTATGTCTGTGTTTTGACAAGTCATATGCTTTTATTATTTAAAAGAAAATGAGGATTGCCTTTTAACCCTATCATCTAAGAATGTGTGTGAATCTATTCTAATACCGGTATTTGTTACTAAGAGCAGTTTCACTAGATGTGGCTCTCTAGAAAAAGATATTGAGCCTGGAAACAGGTCAGAAAAGTTACACCCAATAGTTGGACTTTGGCTTTTGAATACCTCAGTGGGAAAGTATTCACTGAAATCTCCACCTGCTATTCAAGTTGAAGATTTGGCAGCACTGAGATTTAATCTCCTGAACTTATCACACTTCAAAAACATGTGGAAGTATCATTTGTCTTGTGTATAAAAAATAGAATTAGGTCAGGTGATGTTTGAAGGCTTGGCTTCCTTCACAAGCGCATTTAGCCACTGAGCAGTCACTCGGAGGGGAGTTATGGCCCAGTGAGTGACCTGGCAGACCTTTTTCTTTTCTTTTTCTTCTGGAAACACCCCGAGGTGCCATCTGGATACTGACCACTTTCCTTCTTCCACATGGTGTGGGCTGGTCTCTTCCTCAGCTCTCCTGGCAAAGTTAGCCTATCCACAGACGCCAGGACTCTGGCCAAGACACTGGTAATGGTGGCTCTTCTTAGCTCTACCTGAGCCCGCTACCCATCGAGGTCCAAGTTTTCCTCTCAGTTGGAGAGCAGATGCCCCGAGTGCACCAAGCCCAACGCTTCCCTCCATCCTTCACTGTCCTCCTCCTTCTCGTTCATCTGTGACAGAGTTCTAGTAGCATGTAGCCTTGACTGGCCTGGAATTCCCTACATAGTGCATGGCCTCACACTTACAATGATCCTCCTGCCTCAGTCTCCTGAGCAGCTGGGATTGCAGGTCTACATCACCATGCCAGGACTTGCTTTCTCTTTATGACAGGCTTTCATTTGGACCAATGGCTTCAGCCATTTTCTACCATCACAGTAGACTATCTGAAGACAATTCGGACAATGCAAAGGATAGACAGACAGACAGACAGTCTTGACTATAATCACCACCACTGGGTCCTACTTTTCCATCACTGTTACCAAGGCAACTTATAGGAAGAAAGGATTTATTTGGGTTTATGGTCCCAGAAGGATAATGGTCCATGATGGTGGAACAGAAACTTAGTGGTAAGAGCAGGAAGCTGAGGGCTCCTATCTTGAACCAAATCAAGGAGAGAGAGAGGGAAAGAGAGAGAGAGGGAGAGAGAGGGAGAGAAAGAGAGAGAGAGAACCTGAAATGCTGCTTCAAAGCCTGCCCCAGTGACATATGTCCTCTATCGAGGGCACATCATCCAAACAGTGTCACCAACAGGGTCTCAAATGCCTGAAGCTACAGAGGACATCCCATTCAAACCACCACATATAGCAAACACAGTACAAGCCCAGCTTCCTTTTTATGTGCTGTGTGCTTATAGATGCAACTTAGTTAATAGGTATGACTGGGATCAGATCAAGGAATTCACATTTCACTCGTGTATGCTACAGGTGTCTGCTTGCAGATGGTGTGCTATCCTTTGATAATACACTCACTGAAAGAGCCGACCCCAACAGCAAGTGGCTACACTATGGATTGCAGTGTGCATTTGCATGATCTAATTGTCGAGGTCTTTGACTAACGCCAAAGAAATTGATAGTTTATTTGTTTACATTTCAAATGTTATCCCCTTTCCCATTTTCCCCTCTGGTTTGGGATTTCTGTGCCCCGAGAGCAGGACAGGATGGATCCACATGATGAGCCGACTTGTGTGGATGAAACAGAACTGTGAAGAGATTCTTTTAGGGAGGTCTGAGATGTTTATGAAGATAACTCTGCTCTGCCCTTCCCATCCCAGACCCCCACATTCACTCTGGCCCCTTTTTAAAGATTTGTAATGAGAGGCAGGGAGATGGCTCAGCAAAGTGCTCACCTTTGCAAACACAAGGGCCCGAGTTCCACATCCAGGACCCACATAAAACAAACGACAAAAACCTAGTACATGTAATTCTCGAGCTGGAGAGCTGGAGACAGAACTGAGACTCGTTAGTCCAGGATGCTTAGACAGTTCCAGGCCAGTGAGAGACCCTCAAATCTAAGATGCTCAGTGCCTGGGGGATGTCATGAAAGGTTGTCCTCTTCCCCCTCCCAGCCACCCCCCACCTGTATACAGCATATTTATAAGCATGCACACAAGCACACATATATGCAAACAGAATTTGAGATTATGTGAACTTCCTCATAGACAATGGGGTTCAAATGTGATTACATTGTTTAATGACTTAAAATATAGTAGTTCCCATGAAACTCAAGAGGAAGGAAGACCAAAGAGTGGATGCTTCAGTCCTACTTAGAGGGGGAACAAAATAATCAAGGGAAGTAGAGGGTGGGAGGGACTTGGGAGGAAGAGAAGGGGGAGAGGGGAAAAAGAGGGGCAGAATCAGATATAGGAGACGTACAGAGGGTTGGAAATTGAACAGAGGTATGTAGTAATAGGGGATGGGGAACTGGGGTAGGAACCAGAAAGCCCCAGATGCCTGGAAAGCAAGAGCCTCCCAAGACCCCATGGGGATGACATTAGCTGAAATACCCCACAAAGGGGAAGGAGAACTTGTTGAGACCATATCCAGAGGTTTGGCATGGTTGACGGATGGGGCCACCCACCAATATCCAAAATTTTAACCCAGAATTGCTCCTGTCTAAAGAAAATACAGGGACAAAGAATAGAACAGAGACTGAAGGAAAGGCCATGAAGAGACTGCCCCACCTGGGGATCCATCCCATATGCAGACACCAAACCCAGTCACTATTGCTGATGGCAAGACATGTTTGCTGACAGGAGCCTGATACAGCTGTCTCCTGAGAGGCTCTGCCAGATCCTGGACCAATACAGACGTGAATGCTCGCAGCCAACCATTGGACTGAGCACAGGAACCCCAATGGAGGAGTTAGGGGAAGGGCTGAAGGAGCTGAAGGGGCCTTACCTGGCATCAATGGGAGAGGAGGTCCTTGGTCCTGTGAAGGCTCGATGCCCCAGTGTAGAGAAATGCTACTGTGGTGAGGAGGGAGTGGGTGGGTGGGTAGGAGAGCACCCTCATAGAAGCAGGGTGGGGGGGGGGTTGGGATAGGGTGTTTTCAGAGGGGAAAATGGGAAAGGGGATAACATTTGAAATGTAAACAAATAAACTATCAAATTAAAAAGAAGAAAAAATTTAGTGGTTTCCTATTTTGGTATTTTAGCTTAGTAAATATTTAGATATTTGGAGTTCTTTCTTCCTATAAAACACCTCAAATTTTTGAATTAAGTATAAAACTGAGAAAGAGATAGCTTGGCTGGTAAGGATAATATTCAGAGGCTAAAAATAATGAACATTTCTTACACAGGGGACAAATGAGTGACAGAGTCAGCCCCAGCCATGGGCATGTCTGGATCTGCCTCACACTTGCCTGGGAATGCAGAGTCTGGGAGACCATCGGACTGGTAGCCCCAGATCAAGACCAACTCCTTAGGAGGTGAACTGGGATAGCCTGCTCCATTGAAAGAACATCCAAAGTTGTTCTAGTTTGGTTTCTGTTGCTGTGATAAACACCATGACTAAGTCTTTCCTGTTTGGGTTGTGACTCTTGGCAGAATGTAAGTTAAAAAAAAAATGAAAGGCAACCTTCAGGTGCACAAAACCAGTCTCTGTTGTGTGATATCTACCTATCATCTATCTATGTGTCATCTATATCTATTCTCTGTCATCTATCCATTTGTCGTTTATATCTGCCTATCTATTATCTATCTACCTATCATCTATATCTATGTATCTATTATTTATCATCTATCTCTCATCTATCTACTTATCATCTATATCTGTTATCTGTAATCTATATATCACTATATCTCTCTACTATCTATCATCTATCTATCATTATATCTGTCTTCTATCTATCTATCTATCATCTATATCTGTCTACTATCTATTACTATATCTCTCTACTATCTATCATCTATCTATCACTATATCTGTCTTCTATCTATCATCTATATCTGTCTACTATCTATCTATCATCTATATCTGTCTACTATCTATTACTATATCTGTCTACTACCTATCGCTATATCTGTCTACTGTCTATTATCTATCTATCATCTATGTCTATCATCTATCATTATATCTGACTATTATCTATCAATCATCTATCTATCATCTATATCTGTTTATCCATCTATCTGTCATCTATCTACCTATCATCTATATCTGTTATCTATAATCTATTTATCTATCACTATATCTGTCTATCATCTATTTATCACGATACCTGTCTACTATCTATCTCTCCATCTATCTATCTTCTATATCTGTCTTCTATCACTAACTCTATTAGTCACCATCTATTGCAAAAGGAAGCTTTTAAGATGAGAATGGCCTTAATCTATGGGTGCAAAGGAGGAGGAACATTGAGTTGTCTTCTTGGACAAAAGGTGCAGTTTCTAAAAAGGCATAGTGCTAAGAAGCCAATCTGCCTCCCAGGTGGGAAGATTTGTAAAGAATGCTTCCCCTGTGTTCTTCATCTACATCCTCAACTGTATTGGTCTCATTGGAGTCGCCAAGGAGACCCACCGCTAGACATGTCTGGATCCGTGGAGGTTTGGCTGGGGTGAATGTGGGCAGTACCATCCTATAGGCTGGGATTCAAGAGTAATAAACTAAAAAGGGGGGAAGGAGAAAGCCAGCTGAGAGTTATTATAGCTCATTCTCCCTGTATCCTGGTCTGCCCAGATGTGAGGTGTCCCAGCTGTGTGCTCCTGAGGACACGAGCCATGCCCACCCTCCCCTCCTGCCTCCCCTCCCTGCCCCGCCCCCTCACCCCCACCTGCCACCACTGCTGTGATGGGCCTTGCACTCACAACTGTGAGGAGCAGTCAACACTTCTTCCTCTGAAATTCACAGACGCACCATCGCTCTAGTTAGACATCCTAGAGACAGAAAAGCATATTCGGACAGGCAGAAAATTGAGCTCACTGCTGGCTACTGCTGTCACGAATAGCTAGCTAATCACCATCCCATCTTACAATTTCTAAAATACTGCCAACAGTTCATCGGCATGTTTCAAAGGCTTGCCAGTTTGTTAGCACCATCTTTGCTCTGACTTACGACGGCACAACTGGTCAGACCTGGGAAGTAGCCCCATGTGTTTTATCTCAGAGTCTATGGCTTTCCTGCCATAATGTCACGTGGTCAGAACCACAATACAGATTGGGGGTCTCCTTCCCAGGGACAGGGCTTCCTAACCCCAGCTTAACAAACGATGGTTGGCCTTACCCCTTAGTGAGCCCACCCAGATCACTGCTTTGGCCTTACCCCCTAGTGAGCCCACCCAGATCACTGCTTTGGCCTTACCCCTTAGTGAGCCCACCCAGATCACTGCTTTGGCCTTACCCCCTAGTGAGCCCACCCAGATCACTGCTTTGGCCTTACCCCCTAGTGAGCCCACCCAGATCACTGCTTTTGAATCTATATTTTTATTTATTCTACTTTTAGGTAGTTCCCTGGAACTGGGGTTACCAATGGTTATGAGACACTGTGGGGTTTGGAATTGAACCTGGGTCCCCTACAAGAGCACCACATGCTCTTAGTGGTTGAGCCAATGTCTCTAGACCCAAATCTGTTTTGTGAATCTCTGGATTCTGATGTATGGTCATGTTTAGGAAGCCTTGCTTTATGAAATGAAAGGCCGATGCAACAGTTTGAGTGGTTTGGATCAGAGTGTCACCTTACAGCCCAGGAAGGGAACAAAGACAACTAAGACAGGTGGGTACAGCACTTGTGCTGGGCACAGCACTTGTGCTGGGTAGCTTTGCATCAACATGGCCCAAACTAAGGTCATTTGAGAGGAGGGAGCAGTGCTTGAAAAAATGCTTCCCTCTGCAAGATCTTAATTGGTGAGTGATGAGGGAGGGCCTGGCCCAGTGTGGGCTGTGCATTCCTAACCCTGATAGTCCTGGGTTCTACAAGAAAGTATGCTGATCAGGCCAGGGGGAGCAAGCCAGTAAGCAGCACCCCTTCATGACCTCTGCTCCAGCTCCTGCCTCCAGGTTCCTGCCCTGTTTTGAGTTCCTGTCCTGACTATCTTCCCTGATGAACAGTGATGTGACAGTATAGCTGAATAAACCCCTCCCTCCGCAACTTGCTTTTGGTGTTTCATCGCAGCAACACAAGTAAGGTAGCAGTAGTGCATCACAGCTATGCAAATTACCTGACTGCAGTGGTTTAAGACAACAACATTGATCATCTAACAATTCTGGAGGTCATGGGTCTCACTGGACTGATGCCAAGGCTTCTATCTCTGGCCTGCGTTCCTGGAAGGGGTAGGGGAGAAGACATCTCTCTGTCCTCAGTTTTTGAAGCTGCCTGACTTCTTTACCTCAGAGTCCCTTCCTTCCAGCTCCAAAGCTAGCAGTGATCCAGCTTCCTTTGTCACAGCTCTTCTGATGACAGCTGGAAGAGGCTTTTCACCTGTAAAGATCCCTGTGTATAGACTGCTGGCAAGTGGATAACTCTGGAATGTGCACCCCCACCCTCACCCCACCTCGCCTACCCTAGGCTTTGACTGTTGTTGTAAGGATAAGCCTGATTAGAAAGAAAAAGACAAAAGTGTCATGTGTGTTTAGTATGAATGAGACTTTGGAAGTGGAGAGGGGGGTTGTGTGATTTTACCAGAGTAAAAAGTTTGTTCAACAATAACATTAAACTTAGAATAGTCAACTTCATAGAGTCAGAGATAAGTGAAACTTGCCAGGGGCTGGACTGGGTTGGCCGTGCTTGTTAAATTTATGTATAATTTAATTTGCAAGATGAGCTATTGACGATCACACAATCAAAATGAGGTTATGACGTAAACTTTCTGCAATGTATACTTCACCATAATCTCCCACATTCTGGGGAGCACACCTGGCTGTACTGTGTGTCCGCCAAGTTGGAAAGCGCTGACCAGGTCAGGGAGTATGGAAGAACGTTCTGCTCTCTTCCACATGACTAATTCTTACAGCAACTGACTGGAGGTCTTGAGCGGTTGCCTCTGAAGAAGAGCTTCCAGATGGGCAGGGCCAGAATATTTACCCATCCTTGGCTCGGGTAGCTTTGGGCCTTTGAGTGTGTGAGAAGGACTCACAGTGTAAGACAAAAGGAGAGAGACCCAGCCAGCTTGGACCCTGCAGAGCCTAGGACATTGGAGAGGATGCAATTCACCGGGGTCCAGAATCTGGACCCGGCGGTGCGCCTGAGGCCGCGTCCAGCAGGGGGCGCTGCGGA
Organism: Mus minutoides; assembly: GCA_902729485.2. Taxonomy (NCBI): domain Eukaryota; kingdom Metazoa; phylum Chordata; class Mammalia; order Rodentia; family Muridae; genus Mus; species Mus minutoides. The sequence continues at coordinate 1,153,468 of LR749907.1, forward strand.
CCCGTCCCGCCCGGGCCGCCCGGGCCTCCCAGGCCGCCCACCCCGCGGGCGCGCCTCTCCGCAGTCCAGTGCCGCCCGGGCCCGGGACCCGCTCCTTCCGAGAACGCAGACCTCTCGGCGGGGATCGAGAGGACGCAGTGCGCTGGCGGCCGCCCCTGGCCTCGCTCCGGCTTGCGCTGTAGCCTATCGCCGCGTCCCGGGCTCAGACTCGGAGCGCACGGCTCACGCCCCGGGCAGCGGCGTGTCCCGGGAGCCCCGATCGCGGGGCAGGGCGCAGGGCGGCGGCCGGCTGGGGATGGGCGGACCGGTTGCGGCGCGAACCAGCGCCGGAGGGCTCCGCGCGCTGCTGCTGGCGCTGGTGGCCGCGGGGGTCCCGGCCGGCGCCTACAACCTCGACGCGCAGCGCCCGGTGCGCTTCCAGGGCCCCGCGGGCTCCTTCTTCGGCTACGCGGTGCTGGAGCACTTCCACGACAACACGCGCTGGTAAGTAAGTGTCCCCCGCGGATCCTCGACCCCGGCGCAGCCACCCAGTGGTCCCCCAAGTCGGCCGCCGCCTTTCCGGCCTCTTCCACTCCACCTCCCGCGGGGCCGATTTAAATGTCCGGCGGCCACGCTGACATCCTGGCCTGCTCTCCGAGGCCCAGGGAGTCCCTGGGGACCCTGCCCTTCCTGGGCAGTCAGACGCAGCGTCGCTCTCGCCAAAGCAAAGTTACTTGGTTGTCTGCCTTCGAGGGGCCACCGCGGGCTGGCCATCTGCCCCAGATCCCCGGAGGGCCCCTAGGAGGCCAGGCTGCTCTTGGGGACCACTTCATGTAACTCTAGGGCAGCAGCATGCAGGAAGCAGAGAAACGGGATGTGGTGGGAGTGGGTTCTGGTGGCATAGGGATCTCCAGAAGAGGTACCCAGGGGCGCCACAAAGTTCTGAGAGGATCTGGGATGCAGGGAGGAACCCCAAGGAGCAGACTGTGTGGCTGGTGGGCAGCCTGGAGCTCTCCCACGTGTCTAGAGACAAGACTTAGGAGGCTGAAGTTTTAAATCAAGGGGTACGGTTGTGAACCAGCGAGATAGGTGGGCCTGCAGAAAAGAATAAGTCTCTCCCTCATTAAGCATCAATAGTGAAGTTAACTGACCCCACAGCAGGAGCGCTTAGAGAAGGCGGGCAGACCACTTCCTTGGAATGAACGAACCACACCATGCACCACGCCCACCTTTTCAAGGCAGCTAGAGTTCAGTTGTCAATAGCTCCCCAGCCTCATTTGAGATGATGTTACTGTGGACCCAGGAGATGGCTGGTTCATGTCGAGGGTGCTATCCCGTGAGCGAGCATCTTTAGAAGCAGCAGGCTGGGAGATGGAGGGAGACCGGCAGTGTGTGTGCTTGGACATGCAATTTACTGGGAGTCTCTGCTGAGAATTGGACAGGGACTGAGGCAATTGGGGATTTGTGGATGCAGGTCTTTCAGAACCCTGGAGAAAGAGAACTTTGTGACTGGCCTTATTAACCCTTTCGTGTATTTAGGAGAGCAGCCTCCAAGAGAACCAGCTTTCAAAGTCCTTGTGTGTAGCTCTCCCCTGCATCCCTTCCTGACATTGATTCTGGTCACAGTTACCAGCCAAGGCTGCTTCCTGCGTTTGCCAAACCCTTCCTTTTCAGACAGCAGGGCAGAACACTTTCCTATGTTCCAAAGGCTCCAGGTACACCATGGGCTCTGGGCTTGGTACAGATTATGGCTGAATAGAAAGACTTTGTAGAATACACCCCAGAACCCCACTCAGTGTGGCCTCCGTACAAAGCACATGGGAGGAACTGTCGGAAATCGAAGGGCTGTTCTGGGTGGGGGTGGGGGGGCAGCTGTGGGAGCCAAAGGTTCAGTGGGAACTGCAGGCTGTGTGCACCTCTGTGCCCTGCAACAATCTGGTTCCAGGGACAGGAGCCAGACTTCTGTCACCTGGGTTTGGATGGACCCCAGGTCACAGCCTCTCTGGCTGGTAACTAGATAGGAGCAGATCCAGCAGAGACGAGGTGTTCAGCTTGCTTTGTTATGAAAGAGGTTGTGAATAGATTTTGCAGCGACAAAGGGTTTGACCTGATGCTCAGGCACTCAGGCTACACTGTAAGTAAGGGTGGTCATTCTGGGACTTGACCTTGTCAGGAGAGGGTCAGGCATTTCTGTGGTGACAAGCAGCTGGCCTGCTGATCTCAGAAGTGCCTCTCCTGCCCACCAACCACTCCCTGCACTGGAGTGCTGCTGGTCCCTCAGTGTTTTAGCAGCCCTCTGAAAGAAAAATACATACATATATATGTATATTTATATATAAAGTGTGTATGTGTTTTACATATAATAAACCATACAATAATACATATATTACATGTAATATAATATAAATATATATGAATGTATTATATATGATATGATTTATATATATATATCTTTGAAGCAGATTGTATTCTCACTACAGTGCTGTAGTCTCTTGTTGAATTCTCTTGCTGCTTAAAAAAACGTGTCCTCAATACCCTTTTCTTCCTTCATTTCCCCTACATTTCCCTCTTGGCTCCTATATAAGCCTCTTCTGATGTGACTCCAGGTAGGGACTTGTGGAGTTTGAAGCAGGGGAAACTCCCATTTCTTCTCTTCTTCTTTTCTCTAGAGCAAGGCCTGTATGAGGTCAATGCCCCCCCCCCACACACACAGAGGCTTTTCACTTCCACGAGCCCCGACTGAAGCCCCGAGCTTACTCTTATTGCTGTACATTGAGAAAAATCTTAGAGGTAGCCGCTGGCCTAGTTTTGTGAAATATGCATCTACCCTAAATCTTTGCCTTTACTTATAACTCTGGGGTTGGTTGATTGACTTAATGACTGAATGAAAGTCTCTTAGTATTAGGTAGTCCCCGAGCCCATTGTCCTCTAAACTTACCGGGTCATTTCCAGTTGTTTATAATTGTAACAACATATGTAAGCACTCTTACAGTGAAACACTGTGGACGTTCTTAATTATTTCCTTCCAATCAATTCCTGGAATCAGAATTCCTCAGTCAGCTAGGATGACAGTTTTACAGTATTCTGTATTGTATTACAAAGGTTCCTGTGAAATGGGAAACATGGGGTATTCAGGACTTGGGGTTTGGTAGCTGTTTAGCCAGACGCTGATGTGGTGCAGGGGTGGAGAGCAGAAAAAATTTCGTGGAGAAACTTAGAAAGTTCACAGTCCAAAGGTGGGGAATGGAAGGGGTTTCTATAGGAGAAACAACATTGAAACCTGGATAGGAAATGATGACTAATGTTAAGTAAACATTGTATCTTCTGTTCCTCTGCCAGATGAGATGGTCTTTAGCTTATCAGTTGTGATGTGACTTGGGACCTTTGTTTCATGCTAACTGGCTCCTGGTTGTGTTGTGCACAGGGCAGAGAATCTGCTGGAAAGGACAGGGCGAACCCAGACACCAGGTGGCAGAGCTGAGGGGTCTGGGTTTGTTACCGGTTTCTGTCACTGGAACAAACACCCCTAGTAAACTTACAAAGAGAGGAGGTTCATCTCGGTTCACAGTGCAGATTCTGACCAGAGTCCATTGTTGTTGGCCCTGCTGCTTTTTAGCTCTGTCGGGGTTGGAGACACACCATGGTGGAAGTTGGTGAAGGGCAAAAATGAGAAAGAGGTAGGGGCCAGGCTGTCCTTTTTAAGAGTAAGACTTCCCACAGGCTTAACCCCATAAAGGTTTACCACCACCCAGCAGTGACAAGCTGGGCCTGAGCCTGGTCGACAGGGTGTTTTACAAGACCCACAGTGCGTGTGTGTCACAGAGCACACGAGTGTCTCTGCAGTGAAGCTGTCAGCTCTTGGGTCTGTAACTAAATTCTTCATGAGCTTCATGATTATTCCTTCTTGAGGGAGGTCAATGCCCACATGAGAACATGAGCCACCTTGCCTTCAGAACCCCTGTGTTAAGTCTGGCTCCTGAAACCATATCCCTACTCATGACACAACCAGACCCAGCTTTGTTCAAAGTACTATTGACCAGACCCTTGTCACCATGCCTTGGACAGCAAGAATTGTCCCTGTGGATAAACCGTAATAACCCAGTGGCATTGGTAACAGTATTGATGCAGATATGAAAGTGAGCTCTTCTTCTTCTTCTTCGTCTTCATCTTCATCTTCGTCTTCCTCCTCCTCCTCCTCCCCTCCTCCCCTCCTCCCCCTCCTCCTCCTCCTGACACCCAGAGAGTATCTGCACACTCAGAACTCTCCTGTCCTCACCCTCCCCAACCCTGATTTTTTCTGGCATCCTTTGAACAACAGAAGTAGATGCCAGGGAACATAGACAAAGCCAATTTCTGTCCATGTCTCTAGCAGTTTCTCAGCTGCAGAACCGACAACTGTGACACTCTGAGATATAAAATGGAGCCCGTCTGCCCCCCCCTCCTCCTCCCTGCCCCCCCCCCACGCTCTAGAGTCCAAAGTGGTTGGGTGCGCTTGCTTCCTCTCTGGCGACGTGCTTCCTGCTTCTCCTGGGACAGCAAGAGTGCTGTGCTCAGGCACGGAGGGAGTTCGCGGAAGCGGCAGGCTGGCAGAGCATCTTTGAGCGAGGAATCGGAGCAGCTCCAACATCCGGTTCGCATTTAGAGCTGAGAATCCAAAGTTCCGATGTGCTGAATGCCAGGTGATGTTGACACCTGCCAGAGTATTGTGATTTACATAAAAAATGGACTAAAACTAGACAAAATCAAGAATTGAGTCTCACAGTCACGTATGAGCAGTCACATGGCTATGTCTGGGACAGCCCGAATAGGGAAATGTTTATCAGGCCCAGAAGGCTATAATGACTAAAGTCTTAAAGACCTAGGAAAGACTTGAAAGGAAACTCAAAAGCAACAACAGGGTGAATCCTTGGCATATTTAACTATTAAAGCCTCAGAAGATGTGTATATCAAAAACTTGTGGGGCATGGATGGGGACACGCTGTCTTTTCAACTGTGAAATTTTGAAGCACCTGTCGTGTACCGAGAGCTAATGGAAACGTCACCCACTGCTTTCTGGGGTTCTCACCTGTGCCTCAGGCAAAATATCAGCTGTATCATAGGCTCCAACTGAGGGGAGGCAGGCTTGGGGGATTTATTCTGAGGGAAGAGGGAGATTCCTGAGATGAAGGAAGAATTTAGAAGGGGACCTTGGGATTTGGGGCTCCGTTTCCCAATCCCACCTGGCCTTGTCAATCTCTGTGAGGAAACACCCGGAACTGGTGGTGGTGGTGTTAATCCTGCTCTCCGACCAATGCTGGCTCATTGCGCATGCTCAGAGAGCTCATCTACTCACCTCGGAGCTTGCAGGGGAAGGCGTGCAATCACTTCCTCAGAGGCTGTCCTCGGCACCCGTGCTCAAACCAGGCCTCCCTAGATCCACTTTCTCAACCAGGAGTCCCTATTCAAAGGGAACCCCAAAAGCAGCTTCAGAAATATTTCCCTAAAGATCCCAAGAAACAGGCAAGGGTGCTGTTTCCCCAGCTAGTGCTGAATCACCTTATTACCCAAGGGAGAACCTGCCAGAGCCGGAAGACACTGTCTCCTCCGTGGTCAGAAACAGCCCTGAGTGTGAAAGAGCGAAGGGCTGTCCCCAGCACGCTGCTATTCCCTGTGATATGCGTCTGTCCAGAAGCGAGCGCCTCCTGATAATGTGTGTGACCTGCCTTTGGAAAACTGTTCTCATGTCTATTTAAAGCAGACAAAGTGTTCCTGGGAACCGTTTACCTCCGATGGAGTCGATCGTAACTTTAAAAGGCAAACTGAGTTCTATCAGAGTGTTGCTGGGTAAGGCTTACAGGTCAGCCGCATCCATACGCATAATTGAATTTTGTTAAATGTGTGTGTGTGTGTGTGTGTGTGTGTGTTGCGTGTGCACATGTGTCAGCACATACATGGAGGCCAGAGGACAACCTGAGTTGTCCTTCCCCAGACACTGCCCACTCTGCCCACTTTCTTTATGTGACAGGGTCTCTCACTGGCCGGGAGCTGGCCAAGCAGGCTAGACTAGCTCTAGGAATCCCAGAGCCATGATTATAAGTACAATGTCACCACACCTGGCTTTTTAATGTGGGTTTTGGGGGCTGAACTCGGGGCCTCAGAGTTGTAAGGCATACACTTGGCCAACTGAGTCGGCTCCCCAGGCCCATTAGTTGAGTGTTATGCCCTGCTCCTTCCAGACAGCCCCGGAGATGTAAGAATTGATGATTGGCTTTTGGGAGTGACCCGGAAGCAGAGTCTGCATTATTCTTGCCACCAGTTGGCTCTTGGGCTCTCTGCTTCTGGTGCGAGGGGGCTCCGAGAGGGGCTTTGGAGGGCCCGCAGGCTTCCTAACTTTGAATCACTGAGGTCTATGAACTGTAAATCTTTTTAAGCAAGTGGACTTGGCTGACCACCAAGGCAGAATAAATCGTTTTATCCCACCTTTCTCTGTGCCAGAGGAAGTCTTAGGCAGCTAGGGCAAGGAGTAAGCCTGGAACTAGGGAGTGTGAGACTGAAACAAAAGGCTCACTGTATTATGTGTTGAAATTAGCAACAATGGCTGCACCAACAGGGAGGAGAAGGAGCCCTGGGTGGCCTGGAAGGCATCACAGGAGGTAAATTTCGTGCCTTTTTTGTTTCCCTGTATTTGGGGGCAACGAGTTACCTTCGTGCAGGTGTCATCAGTCTCAGGAGCACTGTGTGCTATTCAGACAGGCGGGAGCTTCCTCATTCCATGGCAGGAGCTGGGAGACCCGGGATGGATGTGGATGGGCAGACAAGGCAGGAAGCTAGGTCAACATCCTGGAGTATTCCATCTTTTCCAGAACACTTAACTGAATGCCAGAAAGACTTGATGTGACAGCAAGGGCCTTGAATCAGAGACCTATGGGATTGGCAGTCCTCGACTTTGGGGTGTCCTCCCTATTCATGGTCTTGCAGGGCTGGGATCAGGTAGTTCCTACAGCTGTCACAGGAGTTGTGGCTCCTGCCATGGGTTCTGCACGTAAGTTGTCACTAGTCAGTTTTTAAAAATCACCTCTGTGACCAAATACCTGAGAGAAACCACTTGAGGGAGGAAAGATTTCCTTTGGGTAATGATTTCTAAGAGTTAATAAGTCCACCACACCCCCTTTGCCCAGTACCCATGGGTAGAGTGTTGTGGTGATGGAGGGGTGTGGCTGAGGCACTTCTATTTAAGATATCATGTAGGGGATCTACTTCCCTGGATTGCACAACAGGCTGGGTATCTCAGCAATGGCTGTCTGTACTCAGGAGAGGCAGAGAGGCTGGCAGCTGCTTAGTCTGTGAAGAGCCTCATCAGGCCCAGACTCAAGCTGGTGATCTGGAAGATTCGCAGAGTCAGACACATGTCTTCATTTGGCTATGCAAGGTTGAAGGAGCTAGTTTCTGATATCAGCGGAGGTTAGTGCCAGTGGCAGTGGGTACAGCAGGACAGAACCTACAGCAGGACAGACATTCACCAATGGGAATGAAAGTGGGGCAGGCAAGCAGCTCAGGGGAGCTTTCTGCACCTCACAGTGACAGGGAGCACACCGGAAGACAGAAGGCGCTGAGCAAAATGTGTCTTCCAAAGACGATCTCCAGCTAGACCCTGCCTCCTGCCGTTCCCCCAGTGACGTCATAGAGAGTCTGAAAGGGCGGAGCCTCAGTTTTCGGCCGTCTCTGAATGTCACCACGGACACCCCGGATGATGCTTTATTAGTCTTTGCATTAGCATTTAAGCTAACAGTTGAGAGGAACCCCCGAGGATGGCAAGTTTGATGCTGGCCACACAGGCACAGGGACCTGGGTTCCACAAAAAGCAGGACATGGTGCCATGTCATTGTCATGAGAAGCCAGAGACAAGCAGATCCCTGGGGCCTGCAAAGTCTACTGCGTGAGTTCCAGGCCAGTGAGAACAAGCAGCTCAAAGATGCACAGTGCCTGAGAAATAGCGAATCTAAGTGTGCCTTCTGGTCTTTACACGCCTGTGTATATGTGCACACACATAGCACTAACCATCATAGCTGCCTGGCCTTTACACGCCTGTGTATATGTACACACACACAGGTCCTAACCATCACAGCTGCCTGGCCTTTACACGCCTATGTATATGTACACACACACAGGTCCTAACCATCACAGCTGCCTGGCCTTTACACACATGTGTATATGTGCACACACATAGCACTAACCATCATAGCTGCCTGGCCTTTACACACATGTGTATATGTGCACACACATAGCACTAACCATCATAGCTGCCTGGCCTTTACACACCTGCTTACATATATACACACAAGCACTAACCACCACACTGCCTGCAGTCCCGAGGGGATGTAGAGATGCTGAGGATTGTATAGTTTTACCGTTGTGTAGCTGTTAGGGTGTGAAAGCCTTTCTCTGCTTTCCTTGGAGAAGGAAACGATCAGAAACAACAGGAGGATATGTCCGCTCCCGCTTTGATCTCCAGAGGTCTAAGCTCACTGTATGGGACCTGACATGGGACCATAGCCTGTGTCCCAAGCCAGGTTCAGTCACCCACCCTCCATTAGCCAGTTAAAACTGCCAAATTCGTAGTGAAAAGCAGAAAGGTGTATCTTCAGTGTGAACAGATTGGGGTGGGGTGGCAGACAGATCCAGGAACGCTCCCTCTGCCCAAGTCTGTCTTCAGGTCTTGAAGTGAGGTTACTGTTTAAATGGAGGGCAGAGTTATGCATGTCAAGGCAGTCCTGGCCAAGGTATGTTCCTGCCTATCATTGTTTTGGGGCTCTGGTAGCCCCAGGAAGATGGGCCCCCAGGATGTCACCACTGAAATCTCTTTCTGAGAGACAAGTTCTTTCTCTGGCTGGGCCATACTTTAGCCCCCCCCCCCTTTTTTTAATGTCAATTTGGCATATACTTGTATCTCCTTATGTCCACATGAAAACAATAGCCAGGTAAAAATAATAACTAACATGATACAGTTGTCCTTTGTACAACTGCAAATCCATAAGTCGCCATTTAATACCATTTAATATACTTAATCGCAGCATTTAGCTTCATTCATCTTCCTGGTGGGGCTTTTTTCTTTGAACCTTACATTTTATATATTTCCTTTATTGAGATTCCTGGGGGAATTCCAGTTTCTGGGGGATGCATTGTTTTAGTCCAATAGCCAACTCCTGGGATACAAATGACACTCAGTATATCTTTGGAACCTGATAGTCTCAGCCACCTGAGAACACAGTCCTTGGCTGTGACTCCTCCTTTATCTGAAACCCTGAGCACATCTGTTAAGAGCAGTGGCCTCTGAGGTCCCTCCATCCTTGCATGACCCACCTCACTCCATGCCTTCTTCCCCTCAGAACTGATGACTCAGAACTCCATCAGCTTCACTCACTGATGGCTCTGCTTCTCTTCGTTTACCCCAAGCCATTTTGCCACCTTTGATGGATGCTTCTGTGTGCTGGAGGCCTACTATGGCTGAGGCACAGAGACACCAAGCCACCTGTCCAAGATTACACAGCAAGTACATGTGTGGCGTTCCTACTTGAACCCAAGCTGCCCTACTGCTTGGTAGATCACCAAACCTCCTACTCTCCCTTCACCCCAACCAAGCCCTTATTCAAGGAAGTATGCTCCTAAGCAGGAAAGAGATGGTACAATACCTCTAACGGGAACAATTTTGTGAGTCTTTACAATTGAGGCTCTAATTCACCCACTTTGTGGTGTGGGGTTCCCAAACACTTTGATATCTGCTGTTTCCCTTTGTGGCTCATCATATTGCTGTGCTAGGGAGACACCATGAAATCTCTCTAATCTAGAGGTAAGGAAACGAAAGGCCAGGGGATCTATCAAGGTCACATGGCTGGAGAAACCAGTCAGTTCCTGGGACAGTCCAGTAGTTATTTTTCTTGTGGTTACATACAACCAAACACCTGACAAGAAGCAGTTAAGGAAGGAAGTGTAAAATAATATGAATTGCACTTATCTACATCTAGCTTCGAAGGAATGAGACCCAAACTATGATTCATTTATTAGACTCTGCAATTACTGTGGGATGACCCCTAATCTAATTCTCTAACGCTAGACTGGCTACTTCCCCAGCTGTGCTCCCCAGATACTTGCTGTTTGAATCTTCCTGGGTTATTTCTGCTCCATCAGTCTGGTGTTCTGGGGAAGCATTTCACACAGGCACGTGCTGCTGGTCCATCATGACTAATGGAGACCTCCTGTTCTTTCCATTTTCTCCTCCTCCAAGCTCCCCCTCCATCCCCCTTCTCTTCCTCTCTCCTTTCTCCTTCTTCTGTGTGTGACCCTTACCTGTGACCAACCCCGCAACTCAAAACTCCACCTCTCTCTCTTCTCTCCAGTAATTGGTTGTAGGCATTTTTATTTAACCAATGGTTTTAAATCAGGGAGTAAGGTTTACAAAACATAGGCTGGTGTATATGTGAATTTGCTTATCGTGGGGCAACCAGATCTTGGGGTGCAGAATTTATTATATGAGTACAAGCAGCACCAGACCAACCTCAAGAAGGAAGCATTTGGTTTTGCTCATACTTCAAGGATGTACAGTCCACCATGGTAGGAAAGGCAAGGTAGCAGGAGCTGAAGTGGCTGGTCACACTGTATCCACAGCCGGGAAGTGGCTGGTCACACTGTATCCATAGCCTGGAAGCAGAGAGATGGATGCTGGCACACAGTTCACCTTTAACTTCAGTCTTTAGTCTTTGGGATGGTCCTGCTCACATTTGGGATGGGTCTTCCCTCCTCAGTTAATTCTTTCTGGAAACATCTTCATGGTCCTACCCAGAAGTGTGTTTCCATGGTGAATCTAAACCTAGCCAAGTTGACAGTGAAGATTAACCGGCACGGCAGACTTCCGGCAAATGTTCAGGGCTTTCCCAGCACCTACCACATCTCTCCCAGCCCTCAGTGATAGGTCTGTGGTCCTGGCTGGGGATGAGAGCCCTTTGGAGGAAGGAAAGGACAGCAGGAAGCAAGAGGAGACAGAAATCTTTCTCAGCAGCTGACCAGGATGACCAGATTAGACTCAGGGGCAAATGATGAGGGATAGTGTTACTGCAGCTCAGAGCCCTTAAAAAATAAACCATTGTTTCCAATGACCCTGAAACCCAATGGCTGTCAGCAGTTATCATTCTGAGGCTCAGGACTCCATGGTTGTCAGGTTAGGCTGGGATCAGCAAGCATTCTTCTGTTCTGAGCCTGGCTCTCTCATGTCCCTCTGTGTTGGCTGTTTAGCCAGTTAGTGCAAGATTGACTTCAGCTGGGTGGCCCATCTCTGCTCTCCATGATTCTCACCATCTAGCAGGCTAACCTGGGCTGGACACAAGGCTGCTGGGCAGAGGGCCAGGAGAGTCAGTAGAAACACACACAGGCCCAGGAGTCAGTCCTTCATCTCCCTTCACATCCTAGTGGCTAATGCAAGTGTCAGGAAGGAGGAAGCAGGCATCACCTTTCAGTGGGAGGAGCTGTAGGGTTCTGTGGAACAGGACAAGGGTACAGGAAGGGTGGAGGGTGGTGGCTGCTTCCCTAATGTGAGTGGTGGTGAAATCACCCGCATCGTCCCTGGATTTCTGGGATGTCAGCAGAAAGCCTCAAGTGATGCTGCCTAGTGAGCAGAAAACGGAGCTGAGGTCTAAGGGCCTATAAGTTCTTGGGGTGCAGCCAAGGACAGCTTAGAGCTGGCACAGTGAGGTGTCTAAGTGCTTGCCCCAGTACTACCTGGTATCTAAGCCCTTCACTGAGTCCCTGCTCTGTCCCGGGCACCACACTCGGTACTTTATATATAACATTCTCTTGACCAAACCTCACAAGGATCCTGTTGTGTCTATCTTCATCTCCCCACCCCCTCTCCATAGCAGAGGAAAACTAAGGCTCAGAGTGATTATAAAACACATTGGAGGTCACACAGCTTGTCAGTGGTGGGGGCAGAATTTGGTCAGTGCATCTTATATTTTATCGTGAGTAACTGGGCCACAAAGCGTAGAATACAGGGGGAAGCCTAGGAATGTGGTTGATATGGTAGAATGCCCGCGTCAGTTCAGCACTGCCTATACCAGGCATGGTGGTCCACATCTGCAATCTCACCATTCAGGAGGTAGAGGCATGCAGATCAGGAGTTCAAGGTCATCCTTGGCTAGACAGGAAGTTCAAGACCAGGCTAATGTACAAAAGACTCTATCTCCAAAAATGGAGAGAGCGGGGAGGATGACTCAGTCCAGGCAACGCTTGCTGTGCAATCATGAGAACCTGAGTTTGATCCTAACACTTCAAAGAAGTAGCATAGTATGGCACAGGCCTGCAATCCCAGGGCCGAGAAGCCACACATAAGGGACACTGGGACTCGATGGCCAGCCAGGCTAATAATAAATCAGTGATCTCCAGGTTCAGCGAGAGACCTTGTCTCAAAAACAAGATTGAGGAAGACCCCCAGCATTGACCTCTGATGTATACATGCATACTTACACGTGTGCATGCTGCCTACACATAGACACACACAAATGATCACACATATATGTACACTTACCTCCACACACAGACACAATATCATGTACACACATATGTGCATGCTTCTCTGAACATACAGATGTACACCAAAATGAATACACACATGTGCATGCTTACCTGCAAACACAGACACACCTCCACACATGTGCATGCTTACCTGCACACACAGACACACCTCTTCACACATGTACATGCTTACCTGCACACAGACACTCCCCCATGTGAATGCTTACCTGAACACACAGACACCCCCACACACATGTGCATGCTTACCTGCACACACAGACACACCCTCCACACATGTGCATGCTTACCTGCAAACACAGACACACCCCCACACATGTGCATGCTTACCTGCACACACAGACACACCCTTCACACATGTGCATGCTTACCTGCAAACACAGACACACCCCCATACATGTGCATGCTTACCTGCACACACAGACACACCCTCCACACATGTGCATGCTTACCTGCAAACACAGACACACCCCCACACATGTGCATGCTTACCTGCACACACAGACACACCATCATGTACACACATCCACAAACAACCCAGGTGGAGCTGTTAGTTTAAAGTACCCAGCAAGCCCACTGCTAAACCACCTGCAACCTTGGTTTCCTGAGACTTAAGAGGAACTTCCTGAGGCATTTCTAGTCCACGGCTCCTGGCAGTGAGCACTTGCCTTCTCCCTCTGAGATGAAGCCTGCAGTATGGTCGCAAGGCTCCAGCGCGGTTCTCCACTCTGCTTAGCTGTCTTGTGTCTAGTGAGAGGCAGGCAGTGGTTCCTGGGGGATCTCTGCAGTAGATAGACACTGCCTAAGCTGCGTTCCTGTAACTGGAACATAGATTCCTGGGGGAGCATTGGTTTGGAATCAGATGCATGAAAACAAACTTAACGGGTTGGAAGTTTGTAATCCCCACTCATTGTTCTCGAACTGGCTGTAATTTTGCCCTGTGGTATGGCTGCTGTGGCGTCTGTGGGGAGGGAGGGAGCTGAGAGGCACTGCTGCTCCCAGGCGTTCCCTAGGAAGGCAGCTCTGCCTCAGCCTAGTCGCTGATACCTGCTCTCTAAGGAAATGAGCTGTGAGAGGTCTGCACACGCACACACACTCCGGTGCACATACACAAACCTCAGCCTATTTTAAGTAAGTTTAAGCTTTTGTATTGGGTCTCATTCATAGCTAAGCTGGGAAACATGTCTCTGCCTATTAGGAAATGGTTGCAGGGATAGAAGAAAGAGCACCCCTGGATGTGGGCTCTGGGCTCAGAAGTCCCCACTACTGGGTACAGCACCTTAACCCAGTCTCCCCAAATGGAATATGCACAAGAAGCTGCCTGGGTGGATTTGCCTTCGTCAGGAGTCAGGCTCCCATGATCCTCAATGTTGCCAGTGGCTAAACAGACAGGCATATGTTTCCAAAGAGGTTTGTGAGCTATTTACTAGGGAGGCAGAACTTTGGTTAGCACCATGCTGCCAACGTCAGTGTCTATGAAACCCAAGGCCAGGGCTGGAGTTCACCTCCTCCATTCTGTGAGCCTGAGGGAGGAGAAAAAGTCATTCTTCATGTACCAGACCTCAGTCTTTAAGCTACAGACTCAAGACCAAGTTCCAACCTCACAGTGCCCACGGAGCCTCCTTGGGCTTCCCTGGCGTGGTCACACACTAGCATAGCTGAGACTGCTGGCTCCTTTTCCTCCCTTCTACTGAGCAGAAGCGGGCTTGGTACGAGCTGCTATGGGGCACACGCTGCATCCAGGTGGTTAGGGTCTAGGGCAAGTTTAGAAGCAGCCTTGACTGCCTGCATCTTCATCTGTAAAATGGGGATAATGTTAGCAGTTCCTATAGGTGCTCTCCCAGGACCACACTTGATAGAACAAGCAGAGGTGGGAACAGCTTGATGCTTATTTGATGGGAGCCTGTGGCTGGGGACATATAGGTCCTTTGATAGGGTACATGGCCTTCTCAGGGGTATCACGAGGATGTTTCAACTACTTGGAATATGGCTTTTGTAACCCAGAGGACAAAGAGTGAAGACGAAGGTGGCATGCCTTCAGTAGTGCACCCTGAACTCTGAGCTGTTGTGGTCTCCGTCTCTCAGGGTCCAGTTGGCCAGCATCCAGCTGAATGAGCTTCAGACGAGCCGCACTCCAAGGCTGGCCTGCTGGAGCTGTCTTGCTGGACTGTGGCCTAGGTAAAGAGCCAGCATCGGGCTGCCAAGGAAGCCACAATGTTCTGTAAACACAGAGGCAAGCACACTCTCCAGTAGGCCAGTCTGTGTGTGTCAGGCACGTGCATAGACACACGTGTCTCTTTAGCTCACATCACAGGATCTGAGAAAACTTTTCCTGTGGGGCCTGCTGGAGAGAAGGATGAACAGTGGATGCTAGCAGGGTTTGAATCACAGCTGTTGTTAGAACTATTGAGAACTTTGGGCTTGGAAGAGCATTGGAGTCCACCGGGTCCCTTTTCTGCTTTAGATTCTGACAGACATTTTACTCCCAAGTCTTGGCTCTGCGTTGGAAAGAAGCAGGTCTGAGAATTCTGCTGTCCAGGCTCCTCCCTGCCTGGCAAGCTAGGACTGTGTCTGAGCTGGAAGGAGTGGAACCACGGATGGTTCCAGGGTTGTGGTGTTAATGCCGGGTACATGGTGGACACACACAGCCTGCTTCTTCCTGTAACCACTTCCCGACTCCTGTGGGCCATGGGCTCCTCTCTCTTCTTTACTTATTGTGACTTCAAAGTTATTCTCTCTGGGAGAATTCTTCTCTACAACCTATTGGTCCTATTCACCCCTCAATCCTCCTGGGTCCCTCCTCCCCATTTCCCTCCTGCTCCCCATTTCCTCCCTCCCTCTATCGCCTCCACACCCCACCTTCCCCTCCTCCCCAGTTCCCCTCTCCCTCAACTTCATTTTCTTTTCTTTAAAAAAAAATCTTTTAATTAAGATTACTTATACTTACTTTGAGACAGGTTCTTTACATAGCTGATGGTCCTGGAAGTAAAGCAGACTGGCTTCAAACTTACAGAGATCCACCTGCCTCTGTCTCCCCTGTGCTGAGATTAAATGTGTGTGCCACAATGTCCAACTCCTTTTCCTCTTAAAAAAATAAAGAATTACCCACTGAGTCGGGTGCTTCCCATACGCTCAGTGAGGGTGTAGGTCTCTCCACTGGATCATGGGCAACCAACCAAGGGTCAGCTCCTTGAAGAAAGCTGATTCTCTGCCTCCGCTCCTCAGTAGCCATCCTTGGCCAATAGCTCCTCATGGAGGAGTGTGGCCTTGTGTGCCCCTCTCCCACCCAGGCAGGCAGGCTGGCTTGTTCCTTCACACTGTGCAGGCAGTGACAGGTGCTCTGAGTTCACGGGCATAAGGTTTCCCTTGTTTTCAGAATATACTTTTCCCCAGCAGCCCCTGACCTCCTCTTATACTCTTTCCAGCCTGCTTCCTTGATGTTCCCTGGGCCTTGGGGAGTGGGGTTGTGACAAAGACATCCATTTCTGACTGAGCACCTCAGTCACTCCCTCTCTGCACTCTGACCAGACTCATGTCTCTGTATCTGTCACCGCCTCAAACAGACGCTTCTTTGGTGAGACCTAACTCATCTATGAAGGATACGTGTGCAGAAGGCAGCTGGATGCAACGGTAGCGTCTCTATTTTTCTTTGGCGTGTGGTGCTGGAGACACTACTCAGGGCCTCTGGCAGGCGCTCTGCCACTGAGTGACACTCCAGCCCCTAGTGTGAAATGACTTACAAATGGTTGTTTACTGGGCTGATGGGAGACTTGAGTCTGTGGGAGGCTTGAGACCTTAGCACAAGGGTTTTACATTTATACTCCTCGCCCCCCAGGGCTCGACATGGCAGGCTGTAGATGCTTTAGCCGTTTTAAGTTGTCAATCTGATAATTCTTTTCACCTGTGAAAACATCGGGTTCTCTGAGGAAGGCTCTTTGACTCGCTCCAGTGGCTCAAGCTCAGCCCCAGAGGAAAGGGGGTGAAGGAGTATCCCTTAGTGTGGCTTTCCTCTTGGGTTTGATTCCCAGTGCCCTTATGGATTTGAGTTAGAGCATCCAAGGGCTGGCCAAACCTCCTTGTGTGGCTGAGCCAGGTGGTGAGTGTGGCCTGCTTGGGAAAGGACTTCTGTAGTTCCCATGGACACAGCCTGCTCGGGAATGCTTCATTGAGGCTCATTTGAGGGGCTGAAGGAGTGTGATCTGCCCTAGCAGAGATCCTGCAGGGACACATGGCAAGGCTGCTGGATGGTGGGGGGTGGGGATGTGGGTGGGAGCTGGCTCATTGGTAGCTCCTCTCATACCCCAGCAAGAAGCAACTCTCTATAGGTTAATGTGGGAAGAGATATTTCTTTGCAAGGATGGGGTGTGTATGTATGTGTGTGTGTCTGGGGTCCTCAGGGCTCCCCCAGGTTCTGGGGTGGGAATTAAGACAGAACCTTCCCGTGGGGCCTGACATCAGGCCTCTGGTGTTTAATTAGTGACAGTGTCCATGAGCCTTTGTTGAAGTCTGCTGAGGATTTCAGACATCAGCCCTGTTTGCCAATCTCTGCCTCACTAAAGCATTGGCAGGGAAGGTGCCAGACATCAGACACCTTAGTGGTGGGGAGGTGACTGGATGAATGAGACCCCAAGAAGAAGGTGGCCCCTGGAACAGAGCAAGGGGACCTGGGGCCAGCTTTCTCTACCCCAGGAAGGCTCCTAACTCTACTCTGCAGAGAAGCCAACAGTGGTGTCTTCTTACCCAAGGCCTACTGTATCTAATATCCCGGGTGGTCAGATTTGTTCTGTTTCCTGGAAGCTAGAAACGAAGGACATCCCAGGTCCTCACGGAGCAGGCTCTGGGAGCCCGCAGCTCTGGGAGCCCGCAGCTCTGGGAGCCCGCAGCTCTGGGAGCCCACAGCTCTCGGAGTGGCAGGATGGAGTTTGTCTGAAGTTTGTGTTCTGCCCTCCAGCAGTGCCTTTTCCTAGCGGCTCACTGCTCAGCACACATTGTGCCACTTGTTACGTAGTCTTCTGTGCTGTAGATCTTTTGTGATGGACCCCGCAGTGGGGAGGTGGAGACAGGCTCACTGGGGCTCACTGGATTTGTGAGGGCCAGGCCAGGAAGAGATCCTTGTTTTAAAACAAAAGATGGATAGAACCCAAAGAATGACAACCAGAGGTGACCTCTGCTCACATAGACACATGCACACACATGAGGGCACATGCATATATACATACACATGCACACTTACACCTCACGAATGCATGCACACACTTAAAGTTTAGGGCAGATTTATTTCTGTAACTCAAAGTGAACTTAATGTTGCTTCTCTCTTTGTGTTTTGCACCCACCAGGCCCAGACTGATCTGACCCCTCCCCTCCCCTCCCCTCCCCTCCCTCTTTATCCCTCTGGTAACCGGTAACTAGTCAAAGTGAGAATCTGTTCAATTACCTACCGATGGCATTAGTCAGGGTGATGAAAGACTGCGGCCACAGGCGCCCTATTGAGGGAAGGGTTTGTTTGGCTTGCACTTCACAACATTGTCCATCATTGATGGAAGTCGGCAGGAATTCAAAAAGGGCAGGAAGCAGGCGGCAGGAGCTGATGCAGAGGCCACGGTGCTGCTTACTGGCTCCCTTCTCATCACTTGCTCTGATTGCTTTCTTATAAAACCCAGGACCACCAGCTCAGGGACGGCCCTGCCCACCGTTGGCTGGACCCACCCCCACCAATCACTAATTAAGAAATTAGCCTATAGGCTTGCCTACAGCTCACTCTTACAGAGCATTTTCTTAATTGAGGCACCTCCCCCCCCCCCCCCCCCCCCCCCCCCGCCACTGATAACTCTAGCTGTGTCAAGTTTACAAAGGTTTGTGTTTCTTTTAATTGGTTGTTTTACTTAAGCTGTGTGTGTGTGTGTGTGTGTGTGTGTGTGTGTGTGTTTCCTGGTGCGTATTCACATTGCTCTCTCTTTCCTGGACAAAGATTAACCACCTGCCCTTTCTTCTCCAGCACTGGTTGTGACTACATGCTTTTTCTTTTTGATGTGTAGGGTCCTCGTGGGTGCACCGAAGGCAGATTCTAAATATAGCACTTCAGTAAAGTCTCCTGGAGCTGTGTTTAAGTGTCGTGTCCATACCAACCCTGACCGGAGATGCACAGAGCTGGACATGGCTCGAGGTGGGTGGACATGCTTGTCAGGGTAGAAATGGGAGCAACACCTTCATGCTTTGTTCTTTTTCTATTTAGGACAGCCTCACCACTTGCTGGCCTACCCTCTCTCCCTCGTTTCCTCCCTCCGTCTTACAGATGTGTATTGAGATGCTATACGCTATTAGGCACTGAGATAAGCCAATGAACAAAACAAAGAAGGAGCCTGTCACCCTGGGCCTATTTATTTTAATAGACATTAAAATAGACAATAGACTAAGAAAAATTCAGAGGGAAGGTGTGTGCTGGGGTCAGCTCTATATTGGAGGTTGAAACGGCTTCCTTGGGGGTCTTTCTGTGTATGAAAGATAGCTAGCTGGGAAGTCCAGGACGTGCAGTCTCCAAGCAAGGACAGTGTTGTCACAGGAGAGGTGAGCATGGGAGGGAGGAAGTTGTAAAGGACATCTGCCAGGTAGGAGGGACTACACCACACAGGGCCTCACAGGACAGGTTAAATGACAGATTTCACTCTCTGTGTGCGGTCAGAGGCCATTCAGATCAGTTTCAGCTTTCATGTCTTACTTGGTGAAGGGCATGATTGACTGGATTGTGGTGCTCACTTTTTTCTTGTAGGTAATGTAGATCTACTGGGTCAGTCTCCACGGGTTGGCTCTGGTCCAGCTGTAGACGCTGGGGATTGCTTGCACTGGATTACTCTGAGAAGACTGAGATAGGAGAGGCAAGCACAGAAAGCCACATGCAAAAGAGCCAGGCTTCCAGGCCTTGCTTTCCTAAAGACGTCAGCCTCTGGACTTGACATGCATGGACATGCTCACGAATGCACACCTTTCCAACATGTGGCACACACACACACACACACACACACATGTTTGCATACCTCCAATGTGTGTACACACATGCAAACATGTGAACACACACACACACATCCTGCAAAGCCATAAAGAGTCTGGATTTTATTTATTAGAGAGGCTTGGGCATGTGTGATCTTCTCTGTGAACTGTTTGTTACAGTGGCTTCCCAGAACAACATTAGGAATACTTTTTTCTTCATGGAGAACTTTGTTGTGGAAAAAGAAGGTGCTGAATTAAACAGCAATATTTTGTTACAAGTTTCTATGGAGTTGACATTTTGTTATAGGTATAAAAGTTTGAGTCCCCAGGACCACCCTTTGAAAAGCAGCAAGCTGTACCATCCCTCAATCCAAATTTGACCTCTTTTCTCCCTCCAGGGAGGACTCGTGGTGAGCCCTGTGGGAAGACCTGCAGGGGAGACCGGGATGACGAGTGGATGGGAGTGAGCCTGGCCCGGCAGCCCAGAGCAGACGGCCGTGTTTTGGTAAGACCTCTGGGGAGAGGGTGACTTGGGACAGAGCACCCTAAGAATGAAGGACTGACCCCAGAGGAAAGGTGGCTAGTACAGAAGCCAAAACACAGCATTAAGGCTAACTATTGTGCGTTTCTGCTTTGAGATCTGTTTGACCTGCACTTTCAGGGCACATGTAACTGCATGAAGCAGAGACAGCAAGGAGGTTCAACACAAAACTGTAAAGTCCCTTAAAACATTGTGATATAACTTTTGTGGGATTTAAAATTAACCTCAATTGTGTGGTTCTGAGTGTGACCCTTGTAGGTGACAGTATTGGGTTGCCATGTCAAAGGTTGACATGCCTAGAACCTGCCTTTGTATTATCTTTAGGCTGAGGATATAGCTCAGTGGTAGAGTGACTTCTTAACATGCATGAGGCCATGATTAATCCCAGGAAGCAGAGAGAGAGAGAGAGAGAAAGAGAGAGGCTGAGACAGAGACAGAGAGACAGAGAGACAGAGAGACAGAGAGTGAGACAGACAAACAAACAGACAGAGAGACAGACAGACTGAATATGAAAATATAGGTAGAAAGAAGTTTGTAATTTCATTTGCTACCTAAGTGTTTTTGTGTATGTTTTCAGATCAAGATATGATTTACATAAATTATACAAACCTTAAAGCTGTAGCTTGGGTTCTGGTACATTTGAACATCACAGGAAGTTTTCCAAGTCATTATCTAGTCAACCCCTCACATCCTACAGGCAGCTGCTGTCTTGCAAACACTGCTGTTGATTTTTCTAGAACTTTACATGAATGTAATTCTATGCAAGTGTTCAATTCCTGGGACAGGCACAGTGAAAGGAGAGAAGTCACTCTCATGAGTCACCCTCTGAAGTGTGCACATACACACACACACATAATATACATACACACATATACACACAGAGACACATACATACACATGCATACACACAGACACACATACACATGTACACATATACACATGCACACACATACACATGCATACACACATACACATACATGTCTACACACTTACATACACATGCACACACATACATGTGCACACACACATAGACATACGCATATACACACTAAGTACATGTTGAAAAAAACAAACCTCTAACTGCGACAGAGACTTGATTATTAACCATTTTCTCTTTTTTTAACATATACTTTTCTGTTGAGTACTCAGGCATGCATACCTCACGGTCTGCTGATGTTTTCACACACGTACATTCAGGCATCCCATGGTCAGCACCCTGCAGGCTCCTTCTGCCCTTTCCCAGGCAGCTGGTGCCCTGTAGGGTGATCCTCTTCAGACTTCCTGTGAAGTCTGCCCTTGGCTTTCCTCGAAGGCTGTAGGATGATTTGTGTTTTAAAAGTTCAAGGTCAAGAAGAGAAAGTGAGTCCAGATGCTATATCTCAGGGGTTTCCTTTGGGCCACAAGCTGTCAAAGCTGGGGGCTTTATGGATGTTTGTTCCCAGGGGAAATGGGCTTTCCTCAAGGATACAGGCCAGACGTTTCCAGTCCCTCTGAGGAACTCCATTCTGTGTTGATCTCCTTAACCCAACCTCAGCACACTTAAGAGACTCCTTTGGAGAGAGAGAGAGCAGCTGGATACTGTCACCAGCATTATAAGGCCTCCCTACTGGATGGACACCACTGTAGGTCTCATTGCCCCCTCCCCCATTTCTACTGGTCTTGGATTCCAGTCCTTTAATCCCTGTCTCAGCAGGCCATGGACGATGGCCAAGCCACCACATTCTTCTAGGCATGGTGGCCTGACCCCACAGGGTGACTCAGCCCCAAAGAGCCATATCTCTTGTCTTCCATTCTTGGGAAAAAGATGGGAGAAACCCAGCATGTATATTCCCCAGAGGGAACCCGAAGCTGTGACTCAGAACCAATTNGAGGAGGAGGAGGAGGAGGAGGAGGAGGAGGAGGAGGTAGTAGTAGCTGGGGACAGCAAGGCATGAGATGCCCCTCCAGGCACTGAATCTAGCCTGCTCTGCCAAGATACACTAACTTAGGGATATGAGACTTTAGTGTGGTTGAGAGTTTGCTTGCAAAAGTGCAAGACCAAGACAAAGCTGTACCAGTTGGTAGAGACTCGATCCAGTTTAGGGACTTAAAGCAACAGTGAGGATCATGGCAGACATTTGCCCCAAAGCCAAGAAGGCAGGATTCAAAATTTGTAGGAAGTGGTGCTGCAGACAATCCTAGCTAAGTAATTGGGCTAGATTTCTGTTTTACACAATGCTCGAACCATTCATTTGGTCAGTCACTCCCTAAGGGTGCTAGAGAAGGACAAATAGGCACGAGAGGGTATCTGATGTCTCTACTCCTGTTGTCGTCATGCATATAACATGTGAAGCAGCACCTCAGCCTTGAAGAGTATTATGTGCTCTGAGAAACCGTGTGCTTTCTTTGGGCATGCATGTTACTGGTAAATGAAAAGCTCACTTCTCTGCTAAAATCAGGAGACAACATCAGAAGTGGGTGAGAAAACATTGTTGTACGACAGCATCTCTAGAACTCTCCATCTCACAAATGCCAAACCCTGTATCTATCAAACACAACTCCCTTCCTCCCGCCCCCTGCTTCTTGGTAATCATCATTCTAATTTTGAAGTACTCAACATGTCAGATCCTCTGCAGGTAGGAGCAAGCAGGATTCATCGTCTTGGGTTGGCTTTTGTCATTTAACGTAGTGTCTTCACTGTTCAGCTCTGTCATAGCATGTATGACAGCATTCTTTTCTTTTTTTTTTTTTTTCTCAAGACCAAGTGATACTTTATCACACATGCACAGTGTTTTCTCTGTTCGCTCATGGATGCATGTTTAGGTGGCTTCTAGCTCCTTGCAATTATGAATAAAGTTGCTACAAACACCAGCAAAGATTTATTAGACACCCCACTTTCCCTTTCTTTTGGGTACATATGTGGAAGTGTGACTATCAGATAATGTGGTAATTTTGCTTTTCATTGTTGGAAATACCTCAGCACTCTGTTCCTCTAAAGTTCACGAACCATTTTGTGTTTGGCCAGCATGAAGAAAGTCCCAGAGACAACTAATTGTTCATCTGCTTGCTATTGGCATCTTGTGGTACTGAAGATAGAATCCACAGCCTTAGGCATGCTAAGCACATGTTCTGTTACTGAGCCACACCCCTTTAAATAGTAGCCACCCTAAAGAGCGTGAGGTTATAGTTCATGATGGTTTGCGTGTGTGAATCTGTGTTAGTGTTATTTAAACCCTTTTTGTTTTTTTAATATCTCATTTTTGTCTGTGAAATATTTCTGGGAATCAAATATATATATATATATATATATATATATATATATATATATATATATATATATTTAATTGAAGATAGAGAAGGCATTTTGATACCTAAGGAAAACTTCGTGGCACAGGATAAAACTTGTCTCCCTAGGTATACGGCCTTTGATTTCAAGGGTAGGATGGTGGAGGGGGAGAGCTGTGACTGAGAGAGAGTAAATCATCTCAGTGACAAATGGCCTCAGCAGGACCAATGCTGGCAAGACCCAGAATGTCAAGCTGGCCAACCAGGCTAACCTTGGCCCAGTGGCTGCTGATCTTGAGTCTGTGGATAATGTGGTTCCTTCTAGTTTCCACCAGGGACAAATGACCCCTACTACAAATGCTACCACGGGACTGAAAGCAAGTTCCCTTCCCACACCGTTCCCGCACCCCTGGAGTGCAGAGAAAGCTGGGCACAGCCACTCATAACTGCGCTCGTAGCCCTAGGAAGGTAGAGAAAAGGATCTCTGATGCTCACTGGCCAGCTGGTGAGAGCCAGCTTCAGTGGGAGATTCTATTTCAAAAAATATATAAAGCTAGAAAGCAAGGGAGGAAGGTACTCTATATTAACCTCTGGACACATGCGCGAGTGCGCGTGTGTGCACACACATACACACACACACACACACACACACACACACACACACACACACACCTACACCTCAAACTTTCAGAACCACGATCTTTCCTCATCAGAGCTGCCAAGCCTCAGATAACAGATTATCTAAACGGCTCAATATTTTTTCTGGGTGGAAGCAGCGCTTTCCGGCTCTAACTCCGCTGTTTCCTTTCTGAATGTCAGGGCTCTCTCTGGCTCTCTCATCTGCTTACTTCCCTTGTGTCCTCTTCAAAGCCACCCAGTATGTTCCTGTGGTTATTCCTGTCGCTGCTTCCTGGTTTGCTGCGTGCGTGCGTACATGTGAATGAGTGCTCTGCCAAAATATAACACATGAAGAAAAGTGCACAGGTTACGAGAACACACTCTGATGAGTTTGCTGTAGGTGAACATCTGCCAAACAACATTCCCAGTGCTGACCACCCCAGAGCCTCTTCCCCTGTGCCCCCCAGCCACCCCCAGCCCCAGGGAGGCATGGTGTCTTTGGGAGAATTCTGTGACAGCTCAGCCTTGCTTTAATCCTGTGCCCACTGCGTCTCAATGGCTGGGGTGTGACCGGGCTGTGCGTTTCGGACCTGGAAGCATGGCAGAGCTTGTTCATCTGTGGACAGCAAGTGCAGGTGTGTGAGGGCGGGAGGGACAGACAGGCGTTTGTGACCAAGCCACCCTCCAGGAAGGACATGCTGTATTCACACAACAAAGAAGGCCTTTGAAGGAGATTGGAGAATTTTCTTCCTCTTTTTATTGCTTGGGAGGATAATCAGTCCTTCTAACTTGAGATGTGTGAGAGCTAAGATTTGGGGTGATGGTCGGGTCCTTAGTGTTTTCCTGGGGTGCTTTAGGAGCTGAATTTAAACAGGTTATTGCCTCCTGAATCTCCTCCCATCTCTACCTCCTCCCTTTGTTTCCTTCCCCTCCTTCCCCTCCACTTTCCCTCCTCTATCTCTGTTTTCCCTCTCCCCCTCCTTATCCTCTTCCTTCCTTCCTTCCCTCCTCCTCTTCCTCTGTCTCTTCCTTCTCCATGTTGTCTCCTCTTTCTCTCTCCCCCTTCTCTTCTTCCTCATTTTCTTCCCTCATCTCAGGTCTTGATCACCCCCCTAAGAGCACACAGTAACTCAGGGTTACTCCAATAGCCCCAAAGCAAGTCCTGACCACTTCCAGAGCATTCTCTTCTTCCTTATCCTTCACTGCTCCCCGCCCTTCCTTACAACTCACTCCCCAAATCGACCAAGTCATGATGCTTTGCAGTTCCTCAGAATCCTGCTATTTTTATACAGGATGCAGGTCAGACAGGCTCACATGCGTGAGGATGATCTGGCTTAGCACAGCGTTTTCTTCTTATAATTTATATTCAGAGTTCCTTTGTGTTTTCTGGAGTGGGGTCTGTCTTTGACCTTTGATCTCTGTCCTCCCAGAATATTGTAAATTAGATGAGTGTAAAATGTAGTATTTGGGTCTCCCAGGGATTCTCCAAGGTCACCCTTAAACAGTTTATGGGATGGAAAGCAGACAATATAATAAACATCAGTGATGCTGTCCATGTGTGCAGCTGGCTTCCAGACACACCACGATAATCTTCGGCCTCTCTAACTCAGCATGCTATAGGTAACGAGAGCTCTCAAACAGTGGGCTGAGCCCTTCAACTAGAATAAAGCCTATTTGCTCAGGAAGTGGGTGATCTAAGGAACTCAGATTTACAAACTGTAAGAACTAAGTCAGAATCAAAAATGAAAAATCTGCTAGTCAGCCCTTTCTCTCCACAGGTTCTGTGTCTGTGGATTCTGCGGGCTATGGGTTTGATATCTTCAGATTCAACCAATTGTGATCAAAACTAAATTTTAAATCTGCATATGCCCTACTCATGGGCAGACCTTTCCCTTGTATTCATTCTCCAAATGGCGTGATGTAACAATTTCTGTGGTGACTGCACTGTTATAAGTATAGAGATGATTTTAAGTATGTAGGGACTGGGGAGATGGCTCAGTGAGCAAGGGTACCTCGTTCTGCAAGTGTCAGGACCTAAGTTCTAATCCCCAGCACCCATGTAAAAACCATATATAGCCATGCATGCCAGTAGCCGGAGCATGGCACTGGGGAGCAGGGAAGCTGACTCTAGGTTCAGTGAGAGACTCTGCCATAAGGCAGTAAGATACCATACACACATACCACACATGAGGGATATCTCTATGTGGAAGTGCAGGACAATTGATAACCTTGTGATCTTTCCTGTTTCTCACTAAGGGCTGTCTCCATTTGCTGAGAATTTTTTTTCTCATAATTCAAGAATCAAGTGGTGAGGGAAGATAATATCGTGAAGTAAGAGAGACAGCTGATCTGTCATTGACTATCTCAAACATGGCACAGAGCATAGCCCAAGCTCAGGTCTCCAGTGCCATACTGAGGGTCCCCTCTGCCTTTGGGCACCCTTACCCCCACCCCCTGTGGCAGTGTCACTGGAGGGAAGAAGAGCAGAGAGCTTAGATGACAATGATCTTATACAAGGAGTGAGGAAGAGCCTGCAGAGGCCTTGGGTGTCCCATTCCAGCTAGGTGTCAGGGCCTCATGTGACAGGTTATAAGAATAGCCAGTGTCCCCACTTCTCAATCAGAAACCCAGAATCTGATGATAGAAAGGCCTTATGCAAGAAGAGCGCAGGAACAGCGCTCTCCAGTCCCGGTCTCAGCGTTTACTGTGTTACCCAACCACTCCCTGCTACTTAGTAATCCATGAAGAACATAGAAGTCCTGGGCTAATAAGATGACTCGGTGGGTAAAAGTGTTTGCCATGCAACTCATGGTGACCTGAGTTCAATTCCTGGGACCACATAAAGGAGAGAACTGACTACACAAAGTTGACCTCTGACCTCTACACGGGTGCTGTGGCCGAGCCCTGCCTTACCATGATTCTCTCAATAATAACATAGTTTTAACAATTTAAGAAACTGGCTCAGTCACTATTCTATTGCTGTGAAGAGACACCATGACCAAGGCAACTCTTATAAAATAAAGCAGTTCATCGAGGGCTTGCTTGTAGTTTTGGAGGTATAGTCCCTTATCATCATGGCAGGGGACATGGTGCTATGCATGGTACTGGATCAGTAGCCGAAAGCTGTATCCTGATCCACAGGCAGAGAGAAACACTCTCACTTGGCCTGAGCTTTTGAAGCCTTAAAGCCTTCCTACAGTGATATACTTCCTCCCACAAGGCCACAGCTCTGATCCTTCTAATCTGTTCAAACAGAGCCATCCCCTAATGACTAAGCATTCAAATATATGAGTCTATTGGGGCCATTCTTATTCAAACTACCGCAAAAAATAGAAAGTGAGAGCTCTGCTACTTCCTTCCGGGATGGTAGAAGTCAAAGGCCGATCACCAGTTTGCCAGATGCCATGACACACTGGGAAGATGGATCAGAGCCTAAAGTACCTGCTGGGCAAGCACAGGGGCCCTGGTGCAATCCTCAGCACTATAAAAAGGCTGGCCTGGTAGGAAGACAGTCCACGCACTGAGGAGGTTGAATTGAGTGGATTCCCTGGGAGTTGGTGGCCAGTCAGTGCCCCAAGCTGAATTGGTGAATTCCAGGTAAAAATTAGAGACACTGTCCCAAAACACAAGGTAGAAGACATCCTGAGGAATTAAATGTGAGGTTGAGGTCTGGTCTCACTAAACACACACACACACATCCACAAACACACACACACATATACTTTTACACACATATACACATGTACATACCCACACACATATACACAAACATACATAGACACTCATGAATACACACACACATACACACACACAAACACATGCACACACATCATTCACATATACACATATACACATGCCGCATATACTCACATACACATATACACACACATATACACACACACATACACATATAGAGAAACCAACTAGACATTAAAATCTCTGATTATTTTAAGACAATGTATCCATTGGCCAAAGCAAGGTGAATTGATCCCAAGAGTGAGTGCTTTGCACGTAGGAGAAGGAGCCAGGCTGGGCTCTCCATTCTCTTCTTCATGCCCACTCCCCACTCCCCTGAGTCAGCTGGTACATTTCCCACTATCAGATAACCTCATTCCATACTGGGGCCACAGGTCATGTTCAGGCGTGAAGCAGTGTGTGTTCTTCAGAGCAGTATGAGCCAGGTCTGTGCTCTGCCTGGTGGCCCCTGGTCCTCTTCATAGAAACTGATTGGCCTCAATGTCCCTCAGAAGTTTGACCCTAGCACTGAAAAACTACTCTCAAAAGCTGGCTGAGGACTGACCTGTCCCTAAGGGTCTCCTTATCTCCTCATACACATGACTCTCTCACTCACCTGTCCCCAAATCTTCCCTTTGTCACTTTGCCCCATGCCCCTAACCTCTCACTCACCTGCCCCATGCCCCTAACCTCTCACTCACCTGCCCCACGCCCCTAACCTCTCACTCACCTGCCCCACGCCCCTAACCTCTCACTCACCTGCCCCATGCCCCTAACCTCTCACTCACCTGTCCCCAAACCTTCTCTTTGTCACTTTGCCCCCATTCTGTCACTTCTATCCCTAGGTCTCTTCACAGGGCTTTTTCTGACTAACCTGTGAAAGGCAGCAACCCCTGCCTGGCACTGGGGGCATCTGAAGGTTTGGTGGCACAGTGGTGGGCATTTACCAAAGCTCGTTACGGGTTTATTCAAGATGTGTGTGTTTTGCTGGGCACCAATTACTACTTCAGTGGAGGGACCAGCCACACACCTTTGTCTGGTTAGGGAGATGCTGAGTGACTGTAGATAAACTCAAAGATCGGATTCTTCTCTTCCCAATGTCTCTTCCCCTGTCCTTCCTCCCTCCTGTCAGCGTCTCATCCCCTTCTCTCTTTGCCACGTTCTGTCCTGGCCCAGGCAAGCAATTCTCTCCCAGGGATATCTACTTCCATCCTGCCCACCTAAGTCTCTGCCTGGTGGATGAGGGAACTATCACCACTCTGAATAGGATTATGCCACACACCTGCGGAAGCTCTGCCTGGTGTGCCGTTGCCCAGCCCCTGAAACCAGCCACCTCTGAATCCATAAAACCCGTCCTCCCCATCACCACTGGGGCCTGGCCACCTCTCTGACATCTTCTTACTTCAGACTCTCCCCACTCGCTATCTTTCTTTCCCTGGGACTTCCAAACCTGACTCACTTCTCATGTCCTTTGCACCAAATGCTTCTCTTTCTGGAAGCATCTCCTTTCTTGTGCCCAGTGTGGAGGGTGTTGTCCACTCTCTAGGCTTTCCCTGACCTCTGCCTGGAAGCCATGTCTCACTCCAAGACTCAGTAGCCCACTGTCTTCTGTCTCTGTGTTCAGGTCCAGCTATGATCACTCTCTCCTCCCAGTGGCCTCTCAGGAGCTGGTTCTCCTCCATTTTATTTTCTGATGCCTTAATTGAACTTATATTCTCCCTCTGTCCCCCTCTGTCCCTTTAGGCCTGTGCCCATCGTTGGAAGAACATCTACTACGAAGCAGACCACATCCTGCCCCATGGATCCTGCTACCTCATCCCTTCCAACCTCCAGGCCAAAGGCAAGGTGCTGATTCCCTGCTATGAAGGTGAGCGTGGATTGGTGCCCTCCTTGCTGGGTAACTCCGACAGTCTCCAGCCCTCTCCCTCATGCCACTGCCTCAGCTTCTCTCTGGCTTTCCACACGCTGGTGTGAGAGCAGGCTTCTCTCTCTCCAGATTGCCTCTGGCATCAACGTCACGTCCATGGAAGAGGCAACTGCAAAGGGGACAGTGGTCCAGGCCCTGTCCAGCCCTGCCCCTGCCACAGTGGCCATGGTGTTCATTACCAAGTTCCAGGGATAAGGTTTAGCCAAGCAATCCAGCTGTTCTCTTAACTTTCTGGAATTGCCAGATGCTGTAAGGACTTGGGAAACTTACTATCCTTTCCTGGACCTGAGAGTCCTTATCAGAAAGGCCAGGAACTGGTTCAGGTGATCAATACAGCACCACCATAAAGCCAGGATGGTCACTGGACTTCCAGAAAACTCCTGGATGTTCTAGGCTGTGGGAAGAGAAGATCCGGTATCTATAAAGCCATAAAGTGGCAAAAGTTCAAGTCAGGTCCATTCTACATGTTGTCTTCTGAGATCATGAGCTCTGTGGGGTGTGTTTGTGAGCACAGGGTCAGTCGGGGTCTTCTGCGATGCCCTGCCTAGAACTGCACATTCTTGGGCAAAACTGAGTCAACCTAGTTCTGGTGAGCTGCTGAGCCAGGTCCCTCTCTAAGTGCAGAAGGCTGATTTTTCATTGCCTTCCACTTATGCCTTTGGAAAGAGGTCTCAGTGGCCTGGGTCCATACTGCCGGGCTAAGCTCCCTGGGCTTCCTTAGGTTTTGTTCTCGTCATCAAGAGGGGTTCTAACACTTTATGGATATTGTAAATAATTTTTGTCTCTCGAGGTGTGGGGGGAACCCCATGGTACTATGTAGAACTCAGAAGCCCCAAGCAGGACATTCTGTGAACTGTTCTCTACAGAAAGGTCAGCAGGGACCTGGGTCAAGGCACAGACCCTCTTCTTGTGTGAGGGTGGGCTATTTTCATTCTTTCTCTGCTTGAGGCTGGGCCAGATGGGGAGACTGAAATCTGGCCCTGTTCATCTCCATATTGTCCTAGTGGGACAAAAAACTTCATCCTAAACACCCATGATATGGCCACGGGTGTAGCTCAGTTGGTAGAATGACTGCCCAGCATGCGTGAAGTTCTGGGATTTTAACTTCCTGTCCAGCTTGGGAACATGAATGAATGAATAAATGAATGAATGAGTGTCATCATTCAAGCAGCAGAGAACATGAGCACCAGCCAGGACATTTGGTTTTCAACCACCCATCTCAGCACTTTCTACATCCTATACAGCTCACTCACTGGTCCCCAAACACAAACACATGGGACACGCCAGCCCACCCAGGTCAGCTGAGCCCTAGCTCATGCATAGCTGTATGATCAAGAAATCAACATCGTTATCATTTGCCATGAGAAATTGAAATTGTTACGCAGAGGTAGCTGACAGATGCAGGGCTCCACGTGGGAGCTCAGAGTCCTCCTGCAGGGACGGCCTAGGTTTCTTTGCTTTGTCTATTTCTTTACTCCACAATGGTCAAATGGAGCCAGAACGGATTTGACCAGAGAACATATTAGCAAGATGTTTGCTCCCACCTGACTTTTCTTCCTTAAGGACACACACACACACACACACACACACACACACACACACACACATATTCAAATTTGTACTTTGGGAAAAACAACAACAACAACAACAAACCCAAATCAAAAACAAAACAAAACCCCACCACAGTAAGGAGAGGGGCCAGTATAGAGAGAGTACTGGGACTAAGAGCAGCTGCTGAGGGGCTGGTGAGATGGCTCAGCAGGTAAGAGCACCCGACTGCTCTTCCAAAGGTGATAAGTTCAAATCCCAGCAACCACATGGTGGCTCACAACCATTCGTAATGAGATCTGGTGCCCTCTTCTGGAGTGTCTGAAGACAGCTACAGTGTACTTACATATAATAAATAAAATAAATCTTAAAAAAAAAAAAAAAGAGCAGCTGCTGAGGAAATCCGAGGACCGGACAAATGGTTCTGTGTTCTTGGGTCTGTAAAATGGGTGGGGTGGTGAGCTCAGATTTCTCAGGAAGACTAGGGTAGTGGGTGAGGGGGTGGGGGTGGGGATTAGGTGGGAGGCAGGACCTCAGTGAGAAAGCCCTGTCCTGTCCTGTCCTGTTGGTTTTGGAGATCTCTACTTCCCTGTTTTGTGGTTGAAACGAAACCAGCTTTGGCTCCTAAAACACCATTATTTTCTCTTAATGTGGAAAATCTTGGTAAGGCAAGCTCCCTGTTCCAGGTGGGGATCGCATTATGGTTAAGGACAATGGGAGCATTTAGAGTCTGATAGGACATTTCAGATGTCATCTAGACCAGCTTTCGGGGTATATCAAGGTCCCGAGAGATAAGCACGGCTTGCAAGTCTGAGTTTTCACTGTGTGGAGGGCGAGCCACACAGTGGTTAGAACAAAACCCAGGACTCCAAATGCCAGAAGCCGAGTCCTGCCTCTCTATAGTTCCCTCCCATTAACACCGACTGCTGATGAGGATGTAAATTCTGCGTCCAGCTTAAGCGATCAATACTTTTGGGTTCTTAGAGCGTGTCTGGCGTGTATCCGCTAGCATACTATATGCCAAACATATTACATATGTTAATATGTTTGTTATATGATAGTGACCCAGGCACTAAGCGAGGTTTATGAGTCATTACAAGGTGACTGACTTGTGTTTAAAGAATAGAACTCGTTTAGTTGTGTTAAGTGGCTGACGAGCATCAGATAGACAAAAGCCAACACACACAGTCCCAGAAGAGAGGGCAGTGGGGCATTGTGGGTAGAATAAAGAAGAGAGGTGAGTATGTGAGGAGAGAACAGGAACCAGTGGGAATGGGGAGGGCCATGGGAGGGCCATAGTGGAGGAAGGGATATCAGAAAAGTGTGTGCTAATATATACACGAGAGATGAGGAGATGGCTCAGTGGTTAAAGGACTAGAGTCTAGATCCCCATATACATGCCACATGAATGTGGCACACCCCTGGAAGGCAGAGACAGAGGGGCCCCCATGGAAGACTGGCTAGTGAGACCAAGCAATTTTGGTGAGCTCTAGGTTTGATTAAGAGGGCCTGAGTCAGGGGAAAGAGCAGAAGAGCACTTGAGGATGATTTCTGATATTAATCTTGGGCCTTCATCTGCATGTACACACACACACACACAGGCACAATACACATATGCACACACATACATATGAAAAATATACATGCTTGAAAACATCATAATTAAACTTATTTTTATAATAATTAGAACATGGACTAAAGATACAACTCTTCCAGTTGTGTCCCAGTCAAGGGGACACTCAGGCAGGCCTATTTCACCCCATGATTGAGGAATTGGAAACCTTTTTAAGGCTTACGTACAGTCTGCTGAAGTCAGAGAAGTGAGGAACAGAGGCACTGCATTGTGAGTCATGGCAGTGGGCAGGGCGGGGTTTGGAGAGACTCCTCCTTCCAGGTTTACTTCCTGTGCAATAGGGGCAGATACATGAGGCCTGAGACAGGCTTGCTGGAGGCTGCTGTGCCACACTGCATCTCTTGGTGCAGTTAGAGGTCTTGCCAGTGCAGTGGATGCTGGCATGCCTCCACTCCTCTTTGAGCTGTTCTAGGGAGATCACGAGAGATCCCAGAGGACAGTGCTCACAGAGCCTGCCTGTTGCTCTGTAGTGATGTCTCTTTGTTGGACTTCGGGAGGGTCAGCTGTACAGACTCCTGAAGATTGGAAGGTTGCTTGGTAGACTAAACTTTCTGGGCCACATTTCTAAAATGTCTTGAGCTTTTTGGTTTTAAAAAGGTTAATTCTTAAGTGTCTCTGTGTGTGTGTGTGTGTGTGTGTGTGTGTGTGTGTGTGTGTGTGTATGGTGTGTGTAATGAGTGTTTATGTAGTGTGTGCATGTGTGGTGTGTGGTATGTGTGTGTGTATGTGTGGTGTGATTTGTGTGTGTATGTGTGATATGTGTGGTGTGTGTGTGGTGTGTGTGTGTGTATGTGTGGTGTGTGACTTGTGTGTGTATGGTATGTATATGTATGTGTCCTGTGTGTGTATGTGTGGGGTTTTTTGTGTGTGATTTTTTTGTATGTGTGGTGTGTGTGTATGTATGGTGTTTTGCGTGTGTGTGTATGTGTGTGTATGTGTGGTATGTGTGTGTGTGTATGTGTGGTATGTGTGTGTATGTGGTGTGTGTGTATGTGTGGTGTGTGTATGTATGGTGTTTTGCGTGTGTGTGTATGTGTGTATATGTGTGGTATGTGTGGTGTGTGTGTATGTATGGTGTTTTGTGTGTGTGTATATGTGTGTATATGTGTGGTATGTGTGGTGTGTGTGTATGTGTGGTATGTGTGTGTATGTGGTGTGTGTGTGAATGTGTGGTGTGTGTATATGTATGGTGTTTTGTGTGTGTGTATGTGTGTGTATGTGTGGTATGTGTGGTGTGTGTATGTGGTGTGTATGTATGGGTGTGTATGTATGTGTGGTGTGGTTTGTGTGTGACATGTGTGGTATGTGTATATATGTGGTGTGTGTGTGTGTGTGTGTGTGTATGTGTGTGTGTGTGTGCTATGTGTGTATCTCTGTGTATGTATGTGAAAACGAGCAAAGGTGCCAATCTGACTGGATCAGATTTCCTAGAACTGAATTTACAGGTGCTTTTGAGTCCACTGAACTGGGTGTTCTGTGAGAGCAGTGTACAATCTTAACTGCTGAGCTACCTCTTGGGTCCCTCAAGCTTTTGATTTCTTCAAAAACAACAATCTTGGGTTTGGCACGGGACATTTTCTCATGGCTTCTCAGCTGCTTCCTGCTGGATGGGAAAGGCTATCAGAGCATCCTGTTGGAACCAGGAAATACAGAAGGAATTGAAAATCAAAAAGGACTAGGACACAAAATCAGATAAACTCACAGTGCATCCCTACAGCAACACATCGAGTTTACACCTGTCTCAACCTCGGACAGTATCATTATAGCCAAATGTTGTCTTTGTCAGGATGTGGGAGAAGATAAGAATTTAACGCATATGACTTGGGGAGATTACCAGAAAAAAAGTGAGCACTATCAAACATTAGTTACTTAAACACAACACACCAGAATGCTTTTAGAAGCGTTATCTTATTTTAAATTGTGTGTGTGTGTGTGTGTGTGTGTGTGTGTGTGTGTGTGTGTGTGTACAGGTACGCATGAGTGCAATGCCTTTGGAGGCTGGAGGTCAGATCCCCTGAGCTATGTCTCCAGTCACCACACCAGGGTATTTAAAGCCTCTCCAAACTTAAGTCAGTACATGTGATAAAATCAAGTACAGACACTTCTTTTGTCCTTTATCCTTGAACCCACCAAGGCAAGAAGCCAGAACTCAGCATGAGACTGTAAGCAACTCATGTTTTTTATTGTGATGGGGAAAAAAATATCTCATGAGTCTGGGGTGACTTGAGAGCAGCCTAGAAGAATTTCGAAAAGTGTTCTCCGACTGAGAGAGGGGCTGTGAGAGGACCAGCTGGGAAAGGCACTTGCTTTCTGCTAAGCACCAGGCCCCACGTGGTAGAAGGAGAGAATTGATTCCCATAAGCTGCCCTTTGACCTGCACGTGTGTGCACTAGCATGTGCACATGCCCTTGCTCTGCAAACAAACAGAAAAATGATAAATAAATGTAGATTTTGTTTGTCAGTAGCAATGACAGTACCATTATATTTCAGGATGTGGTGGCACCAAACATTGACACAATTGACAGTTTCTGTCCCTCCATTCTGATGAAGTGACGTTGCACAAGCTTGAAAGGTCTCAGTGTTGTCTCCTGTAAATTGGGGTGATCAGTACCTCCTGACAAGGGATTGGGGTGTTTTAAGTTCCCAATACCTTCCAAACTCAATAAATGAGAATTTCCCAGTTAACTTTCAAATCACATAATATTCTTCAATTGTCTCAAGAGATGTCCCTTAGAGGCTTCTTTAGTCAACTGATAATTAAGGACAGAGAGCTGGGTTGCATTAAAATGATCTGAAGAGCTGGAAAGGTTTATAACTGTTTGTTTGTGGAGTCAGGTGTCACTATGAAGCTGAGGCTGGTCTCACATTCTCTGTCCTCCCAGCTGCTGAGGTTACAGGCATGCACCACCACGCCTGGGTTATATTTTCCTAAATAGCTTTGAAGATCTTATCTGTGTAATCCAGTTGTTAAGCCTTTGGCTCCGGTTAAATAGAAAGGATCTGAGGTTGTGTGCAAATGTTCTTAAATCTGAATTTTAAGGTTCTGAATTGATCACATTTTCTTGTGCTTTAATTTAATTGATTTCAATTCTCAGAGCAGCTGAACGTTTATTTCCCATGTGCATTTCTTAAGGCTGTGGTCATTCCCACTGTAAGAACCAGACCAAGGCATTCAATTGTGAAAACATTTTTTCCTCTCTTCTTAATGCTGAAGGGCAGGACCCCACAGGGGATAAAAATCAATTATGATCCATTTACAAATCAAAAGCAGTCGAGGTTTGGGTGAGCATTTCTTTTGTTTTTAGAAGGAATTGTAAAAGGCTACGCACATCCACTTAAAGATTCAAGAAGAAGCCCCTTCCATTTTTATTAAATAATGAGCCCTGCTTTTACAGAGGGCTTTCTGTTTCCTAAAGAGCTTTTGCAAGCATTACATCACTTAAATAAATATGGTGAATTAAACAGTAAGATGCTACTCAATATTTTATACAATTAAGAAGAGGGTCCTAGGGCTGGAGAGATGGCTCTGTTGGTAAAGTTCTTGCTGCATAAGTATGAAGACCCCACTCAATCTCCAGAGCCCATGTTTTTGTTTTTGTTTTGTTTTTAAAAAAACAGCCAGTTTCAAAATGCACACTGCATTGCAGCTCTGAAGAGGTTCGGATAGGAGGATCACTGGATCTCACTGCTTGGTGGCCAGGCAGCCTAGATAAACTGGAGGGCTACAGGTTCAGTGAGAAACCTGTCTCAGGATAACGTGAGGAGTGACTGAAGAAGACCTAGTGTTAGCATCTCACCTCTACATGCATGAGTGCACACACATATACATCCACACACACACTCACACACTCATGCACACACACTGACACACAGTCTCATATACATACTCACACACTCTCACACACACTCACACACACTTATGCACACATACACCCAGATTCATATGCATACCTATTCATGCACATACAGTCACAGTCTTTCTCTCTCACACACACACAGACACACACTCACACACTCATACATACATAATACTCAATCAGTCTCATATACATACTCACACATTCACACACACACACACACTCAGTTTTATATACATACTCACACATTCATGCACATACAGTCACAGTCTCTCTCGCTCACACACACACTCACACTCAGTCTTGTATACACAGTCTCACACTCATGCGCACACTCACATACACACTTATACACATACACACTTAGTATCATATACACACTCACACACTCATAAACACACAGTCACAGTCTCTCTCTCTCTCTCTCTCTCTCTCTCTCTCTCTCTCTCTCTCTCTCTCACACACACACACACACAAATGGAGACTTGCTCCACAGGACAGTCAGGGCTGAAAGGAGGTCAGAGGTCTCTGAAAATGACACTGGGATTCATGGGAGTCTAAGTTTCTTATTGGAGCCAAGACCTTTAGACAAAAATGGATCCTATACCTCAAAAAATCTTTCCACACATTGTGTGGGATTACTGTTTAAATTGTATCTTCTAACATTACAGA
This sequence comes from Mus minutoides, assembly GCA_902729485.2. NCBI lineage: Eukaryota > Metazoa > Chordata > Mammalia > Rodentia > Muridae > Mus > Mus minutoides. The sequence continues at coordinate 1,190,784 of LR749907.1, forward strand.
TGCTCACAGTTTCTAAGTCTCTTTTAAAAGTACCTGTGTGGCTTAGCATCTTGAGGATTGTTGTCTGAGAAGCACCCAGATCAGAATTCACCTGACAATAAATACTTTTTAGGAGCTAGAAGGTAGGACGGCCACTTGAATCTGTAATTATACTTATGAGCACCACATTTTGGAGTCAGCATTTTCTTGTTGTTTTGTGAGACAGAGTCCTGCTGTGTAGCTCTGACTGCCTTGGAACTCACTGTGGAGGCCAGTCTGCCTTTGGACCCAGGGTGATCTCCTGGCTTTGCCTTCTCGGTGCTACAGTTACTGGCTTGTGTTCCTCTGCCTGATCAATGTTCACATTCCCGTTGTAGAGATGAGAAAATTGGGGTGCAGAGGAAGCTGATGAGGGTGTATTAAGCACAGGGAGGGTTGTTGGTCCTTAAAGTGCAGCTTAGGTTTCCCTAGATGGCCTGTTTCTGTTGGCACATTGATTCCTTTGTGGTCAGTGGGGCCACAAGGAAAGTCATCCAGTTACTACGTTATGAACTGATGGCTTTTCAGGACATTATAGACTTCTAGTGTCACACTTCAGTTTGTTTAGTTGTTTGGTTGGTTGGTTGGTTTTGTTTTCTTAGATGTAACCTAGAGGCGAGCCCTGCAGTCACTGGGAGCAGACAGCCTTAGCCTGGTGAAACTCAGCCAGAGGCAGGCAGGTCTACTCTGCAGCCCGGGTCTCTCTCAGTCCCCCACATTCAGCTTTTGTAGCTTAGCTGCTCATGTTCTATCATGGTTATGACATGAGCATTTCAGTTCTCAGATGGAGCTCTCCCTGCAATGTGACTGTCTCATGCCCAGGGCTGCTTTTTCTGGAGGGAGGAAATGTAACCTAGTGTGACCCCGTGGGGACCAAGATGAATAGATGCTCGTGGTTATGCAGCTTGCAGGCTGACGCCTCTGAAGTGGGAGGAGGCAAAATCTTGCCTTCTAATCCTGAGTGGAAGCAACCACTAATGGGCTAAAAAAATGTTTATTTTACTTTTAGTTATGTGTGTGTGTGCACATATGTGTGCACACACAGGTGTGTAAGTAGGTATGTGCATATGAGTCCAGTGCCTGTGACAACCAGAATGGGGAGTCAGGTCCCCTGGACCTAGAAGTCTAACTCTAGCAAGAACAGTTAATAGCTGCTCTTAACAGTTGAGCCATCTCTCCAGACACTTTTCTTTGTAATTTTTTACTGCCCCAAAATATACATAACAATGAACATTGTAACCATTTTTGAAGTGTGCCTCATTCTTGTCCACTCTGGGCAGCTGCCACCTCTCTCCCGAAGTCTTTCATGATTCCTATCTGAAACTGTCCTTGGTCAACAGCAGTTTTCCATCTCTTTCTTCTCCAGCTCCTGACAAGAACCACCTCACTTTCTCCATGAGTTTGCTTACTCTGGGTTCAAGCAGAACCATCCACTATGTGACTTGCTAACTTCATTTTGCCCTGTCTCCTCAGGGTGTACTCCATGTCCTAGAATGTATCAACATGTCTTTCCATGTCAAGGCAGCATAATATTCCTTTGTAGCCATACAGTAACATTTTAAACAACCTGTTTTCCCGTGATGGTAAACCTTCCTCTGGAAAGACAGCATGAGAGGTGGCAGAAATGGGTGACATAGATGCCAACAGTCCCACCTTTCGCTGCTGACTGAGGCTAATACAGCAGCCCTGTGATGTTACCTGAACTGCTGGATGTGAACAATGTCACCTTGACCTGCAAAATGGATGTAAAAGGTCAAAACTATGAAATATTCTCTGTATCCTTTTCTTCTCATCAAACGTCCTTCTTGCTTGATTGCTTGATGCAGTTGGCTTCCAGGACTTGCCACAGTCTACTCGGGAACTGCTTCAAGAAGTTTTCCTTCTTCCTCTCTGACCTCGCTATTTATAGCATAACTCTTATTTCCCACGTAGACGGAAGTCCATCAGAACAGAAGGTAGTTTATCTTCTCTTCCCTTTGGGGGAGGTAAATGCTTGTTTTATTACTAATGACCTGTCTGCTAATAAGCACAGGCCCCTACATTTTTGCTTTATCTTCAGTTACTGAGAGATTAATTACTCCTTGGTGATGTTTGGAAATAATTTAAGGCTAGAAAGCTATTTTTCCAGATACTTTATTTTCTAGCTGAGCTGAACAACTGGAAAATGACTTGGGGACCAGTGTGTTAAGACTAGTTTTGAGCCAGGTGTGGTGGCACACGCCTTTAATCCCAGCACTCAGGAGGCAGAGGCAGGTGGATTTCTGGGTTCGAGGCCAGCCTGGTCTACAAAGTGAGTTCCAGGACAGCCAGGGCTATACAGAGAAACCCTGTTTCGAAAAAACAAAACAAAACAAAACAGACTAGTTTTGAGCAGGAGACAGGTCTGAGATTAATGTGCCTACTGCATGAGCATGTGCTGACTTCAGACCCTCAGTACCCACATAAAGACCAGGGTGGCACTTCATGTCTGATACATGCACTGGGATGGGAGACTCGCCAGGCATGCTAGCCACATCCAGGAGCTCGGGGTTCAGTAGGAGATCTTGTTAAAACATAGAAAGTGATTGAGGAAGACACCTAAGGTAAACTTTGGTCTCCCCATGCACATACATGGGCAAGGACACATGTGCGCGCCTACACACTAGCTTTGCCAAAAGCTAAACATAGAGCTATCATATGAGTAGTATACTGTCCTATTTCTGTCTGTATACATGAAGGACTCTATACTCACAGGGACATCTCCATATCCATGCTCACTGTGGTGCCAGCCAAAGGGCTAAGGTATAAGACAGACTAGGTGCCAACAAAAGGATACATGCAGAAAGTTGTATATACATATGCACACACAAGTGGTGTGTGTGTGTGTGTGTGTGTGTGTGTGTGTGTGTGTGTATGAATTGGATCATTAAAAAGTAAAATTCTGTCATTTAATACCAATTAGATAAAGCCTGAGATCATCATTTGAGTGAAATAAGTCAGACATATAAAGACAAATTGCACGCTTTTGTGTTCTTTGTGGGCTGTCATAACTGGTTTCCGCCAGCTTAGCGCAAACCTAGACATAAATCAGAAGACAGAATCTCAGTGAGGAACTGCACCTCTCAGATTGGCCTGTGAACAAGTCTGTTTCTCGGTTGCTGATGGCTGTGACTCCAGCCTAGTGTGAGCAGGGCCCCCCAGGGGCAGGTGTCCTGGGCTGTATAAGAGTGACCTTGAGCAAGCCAGGGGGGAAGCAAGCCAGTGGATGGCACCTCTTAGTGTTCTCTGCTTCTGTTCCTGCCTTGTGTGCCTGCATCTGTAGGTAATGGGCTGTGAGCTGTAAGATGAAATGAAGCACTTTTCTCCTCAAGCTGTTTTAGGCAGTGTTTCATCACAGCCACAACCTAGGTCCTAGAAGTGTTTATAGATACACAAGAGCACGTGTGTACCTGAACACCTAAACCATTGATTCCTAAAGCAATGTTTAATGTTCAACTGTTAAAGCACTTAGCATTCCTTGGTCATGCCCTCCTCCTCCCCTCCTCCCTCCAAACATGAGAGAGAGAGAGAGAGAGAGAGAGAGAGAGAGAGAGAGAGAGAGAGAGAGAGAGAGAGAGAATGCATGATTAATTGGCTTTGGAAAATCATATTTTCTCCCACATGCAAATGAAAGTGAGAGTCTTATGAAGAATGTATGTACCATTGATCTACATAAGTCTAAGAGTTTACCCTTAGCATCCAGTTCAATGTCTTTCTAACGTTAATCACAATTCACTAGCTTCAGAGTAGACTGTGGTCTTAGAAGCCCTTGCTTCTCTTCATTTTGGAATTACCTTCTATTTAGACAGGGTTTGTAAAACCAGCAGCTAAACCAAGAGAAAGGCTACCACTTTGGAAGGAGGAGCCTGGGACTTGATGAGTTAAAGTGTGTGATGCCAGTCATGCACATCAGAGCTACCCACATAAGAGAGGTCTCCACACTGCTTCCAGGTCCTCTTGTTTAACCCCATCTCTGTTCAGTGGCCTCAGTTTTCCTGGGTCAAACAGCTAGGCACAGTATAGAGAAAGTGAGGCACTGTCAAAGCATCTTGTGTCACTGAGGTAGATACACATTCTGTCCTGTAACAGCGGGAGGGCACCTAGTATTTTGCTGTTCTCTCTGTGTGGCTACGTCTGTGGGGACAACTTGATACTAAATGATCAAGCCCAGGGTCGCCTTTGTGTTTGTGCAGAAAGGGTCTTCCTGGGAACACAGGAGGCTGGAGGTCATCTCCAGCTCCTCCTGGCTTCCTCCACCCCGTGCTTCCTGGACTGCTCAATGGAGACAAGGGTGTGACTCATACTCTTGGGCTCAGCCCTACTGGGGTCCGCCCTACTGGGGTCCGCCCCTCAACTCTGGCTCTACCCAGCCCTCTTCCATAGCTCTGTGCGTAGGACATTCCTCCAACTCCAGTCTAGATAAGCAGAACAAAGTGTTTACATTTTTATTTGAAAGAACATTTTAAGTATTTGACTATATTAGCACAACTCTCTGGGCACTAGACCCTTAGCGTCTATAAGATATTGTCTCTGAGTTTGTTTAGTTTAGACACCGTGTCTCATGCTGCCCTTAACGATCTTGAACTCTTGATCCTCCTGCCTCCACCACCTGAATGCTAAGGTTTTAGACATGTGCCGCCATGCCCAATTCACGAGGAACCCAGGCCTTTAGCACGCACACAAGCACTCTACCAGAAGAACTACATGCCCAGTCCTCATGATGTTGTGTCTAGTTTCCTGTTACTGAAAAGGATTGGGGTGTCTGGGCTTAGCAATGCGGAGTGGGGTTCAAGCCCCCGTGGCTTGCCGATGCTGCATCCAGGGATGGATGGGGCCTAAGGGGTCCTCAGTAAAGCTGCTCACTCAGCTTCAGAAGGCTTCGCTCTGCAAAGTGGCCATGAGCACAGGCATGGTGACATCCCATTGCTGTAGCCTTTGGGAACAGGCTGTCTCATGTGTGCTATGTGACTGCTCTCAGGTCTTCAGAGATAGTCAGGAACGGTCATAGCAAGAGTGGCATGGACTGAAGAGATGGATGCTCTGTCCTGCTTCTTCTATAGTCTACAGAGAACACAGAGCTGCTCAGGGTAGAGTCAGTGTGGGAAGTCCAGAGGAATCTGTGTTGTGGGTCTCCCCCTCATCGCACCCTTGTATGTCCTTGGATCTTGGGGTTAGTGGTAGCATGGTTCTGGAATCCATGATTCTTAGCACTCGGAGCACAGAGCCTTTTCCAACTGTGCTGAATGGCACCGAGGGAGCCTGACTGGTAGGAGGTGGGAAGGGTAAATGAGAAGGCCATGGGGTACAGAGAGATTCAGAGTTCAGGACCTGGGTGGCAGGAGAGCCACCATGCATGGTCCTTGTGCACTTCTACCTAGGTCTCTGCTCCAGTGCAGGTGTGTGCCCAGGTGACAGAGCACAGTCAAGTACAGTAAACGATACCAGCCTGGCGTGCAGGACATTTATGCAAATAAACGCATCATCTTTGTGATGGGAAGTCTATCATTTGTGTGTCCTTACACGTACCCGTAAGGTCACCTGGGCAGAGAAGCCAAGGGGGCATCTGGAAGGCTGTGGATTCCCTACAGCAGCTAGGAAGCTGAGACTTCCTGGAAGAGAGTAACCAGGCCACTATTGTCCCCGAGTGTGTGTGGTCAGGGTGGGACAGGAGGCCAAAGGAAAATACACAGTCTTGCTTCACATTGAGAGAGCTCGTGACAAAATCCTAGAGGTTTCTGGGAGGCTGGGATGTGGCCTGTCCTCTAGAAGGGATTTCTGGGTAGCAGGGTCCAGGTGGGACTCCACATTTACCTTCCCTCTGGAGCTTCCAGACCTAGTAACCAGAAATGTCTAAGCTCCTGCTGGTCTGCCTCACACCCCCAGCCCTGGAAAAGGACAGTGCCAGCTTGGAGAAATGGTAGCTGGTCTCCAAACAGTGTCCCCTGCTACCTGAGGCTGGAGTGCTAGTGACAACATCTCCCTGTAGGACATTAGCCTGGGCCAGGACGGGGCTGTCTTAGAAACCTTGGCTCTCAGTGCAGGGAACACCCTCTCAATTTGGAAGGTATTGACAGAGGCACGGTGATGTTTCTCTGTGAACTGTCTTTAGAGTCTCCACTATAAAGAGACTCCAAGGACTTGGAAAAGAATACCATTTGCACATAATTGCTATTGTGTCAAATTTATAAGGCTGAACAGTATCAGGCAGGATGGTCTCATTGGGCTCTTAGTGTCCGAGACTCCTTGATCATCTCCTGGTTAAGAGTTACAGTCACAGGGCTGGGGAGAAGCTCAGTCTGTAAAGTGCCTAGCCTGCAAGCATGAGAACCCAAGTTCAGCCCCCAGAGGGGTGCAGCGATTTGGGCTTGTCCTCTCAGAATCACTGGTGGACTAGCCTAGCGTAGCCAGTGAACTTGAGGTTCAATGAGAAGCCATGCCTCAAAAACCAAAGGTGGATGGCTCTGGGAGAGTAGTACCTAAGGCTGTCCACCTCTCTTCACACATGTTTTTGCATGTGCACCTGTGTGTGAACCTGCATCCAAACACTGGATCCAAAGAGGAACACACAAACACATACATGCAAGAATTACAGTGGCGTGTTTAGCTTTAGAGTCTGTAGGGTGAAAAAAACCAATTTACCCGACATTCCAAGCTTTATACCTAGCTGCTTAAGATGGACATTTCAATCTTTTTTGCTGTTGTTCTATTTTTTAAAAAGACTTGTTTTATTTTTGTGTGTGCATGAGTGTGTGCATGTGTGTGCATGTATGTGTGCGTGCATGCATGGCTGTCTAGTAAGGGTTTTACTGCTATGAACAGATACCTTGACCAAGGCAACTCTTATAAAAACAGCATTTAATTGGGGCTGGCTTACAGGTTCAGAGGTTTAGTCCATTATCTCTAAGGTGGGAGCATGGCAGCATCCAGACAGGCATGGGGCAGGAGGAGCTGAGAGTTTTCCATCTTCATCTGAAGGCTGCTAGCAGAATACTGGCTTCCAGGCAGCTAGAAGGAGGGTCTTAAAGCCCACATCCACAGTGACACACCTATTCCAACAGGGCCACACCTTCTAATAGTGCTGCTCCTTGGGCCAAGCATATATCAACCATCACAGTGTGTGTGTGTGTGTGTGTCTGTGCGTGTACTCACATATGTGCAGGTGCCAGAGGAAGGTGGACAGTCCCCTGGGAGGTAGTTGTGAGAGGCCCAGCATGGGTGCAGGGAATTAAACTCAAATCTTCAGGAAGAGCAGCAGGTGTCCTTCACTGCTGAGCCATCTCTCTAGCTAGTCCCACATTGTGCTATTTGAGGCAAGATTTATTTTCCCTTTGTACTATTTCCATGCCCTGCAATTGATATAGGATTTATTTCTTTGCCCATATCTTCTACCCCAGCCCCAAGTGTAAGGTTTTGGACTGTGTCTGGCAGCAGGGGTGGGGGGCTCTTCTGTATGGTGACCGGACAGGATAAGGTGGGAAGAACTATTGTTAGCCTCACAGAAGAGAGGCGCAAGTCAATTAACATTCTGTTGTAATTTAGCCTGGATTAATGGTCACTTACTGGAAAAATGTTCCCGGCTCTGTGGTGTGTTGCTGGAAACTGAATTTCTCACTTTATTTCCCCAGAGCCTTTTTTCCCTTCCGCCTGGAGCGCACACTTGGAGCTTCAGGAAGCAGAGTCCTGTTGCAATCACGGCTTCCTTGTTCCTTCATATTATTTATTTAGTGTCTTTCAGAACATAATTCCATTACCTTTAATGGTACTAGAGACTCGCTAAGAGCCTGGGGACAGTGCAGGGGGTCACTGGGTTATTTACTGGGCTGCCCCAGCCCGGTAGTCTCCAGCTATATTATTGCCACACCATCGGAAAAGCTTGAGGGTTCTCTCGTGTCTTTACGTCCTTGCTTTACCCTGAGATGACTTCAGTCAGTCAGTCAACCTCTTGATCTTGCGAAATCATTCACTTTGCAAAACCCCCATTAGGCCACAGAGATAAAAGACCATGGGTTAAGTAGCTGCGTGACCCTTGGTGACTTGCTTTACCTCTCTTAGAATTGGTACTCTTAGTTCTTGAAGAATGGAGAGATATGTTTTGAGGTACAAGAGACCCACGGAAATGATGGGGGGGTGGGGGTGGGAAGAAAGCAAAGCCTGAGACCTAACAAAAACCCTCAGGTGGCCTCCCTGTTCCTGCATGACTTAGAGCAAAACAGCAACAGAAATGTCTCCTGTGCTGAATGGTGTGCATGTGGCTGCATGATCAATTGTGTTTATGTGTGCCAGCGTGTGCACATGTGTGCAGCCCTGCACGTGGAAGGCAGAAGTCACCCTCATACGCCACCTACCTTGATTTTTGAGACAGGATCTTCACTGCCTTGAGTCTCACCACGCAGGTCCTCCTGTGTCTGCCTCTCTAGCTCTGGGATTACAAGTGCACACGCACTCTGCTTTTTTGGAAGCATGGTTTCTGGGGACTGAACATGGCCCCCATGCTTCCACCATTCAGCTAATTCCCCAGCCTGGCTCAGTCTCCTTCTAGCCCCTGGGGCTTTCTGTGCTTCCTGTACACAAGGCAGATGAGGCCCAGTACACGCACGAGGTTCACACATCTCCAGAGTGTGACTGCGTGTTGGGGCCAGTTCTCTCTTCCTCAGCCCACAGGTGGATGGCTCGCTTCTGGTTGCTAAGGAGAAGACAGACTGCCAGAGACTGTCCTGAGTGACTCTCTGGGGGCAGGGATGGGGGTGGAGGTGGGGGTGGGGGAGCTGGCCTCCTTCCAGGGGACTCCACATAGGAATGTCCAGAGACTTCCATTTCTAAATCCTGTTTTTAACTCCCTGGGCCCTCTTGGGACCGTAGTCCTCTCTGAAGTCAATGGCATAATTGTCACCAGCCTCCTGGCTAATGACTGTGGCTGTCATTCCCCTTTGTCCTCATGAATGGAGGTAATCCTTTGGGGCACTTGGCAGCCTGGCCACCTGGTGGCTTCAGAGTCTCGATTTTTGAGTCTTGGAGTCCTAAAACCTTCTTCCTGTGCCTCAGCCTGGATCATATCCCTGGGCCAAGCCTAAAGAGGCATGGGGGAAGTGGCCAGATCAGCACATGCCTGACACATACTGACATGGCTGTGGTCTGCTTTTCTCTCTCCCTTCCTCCAGAGTATAAGAAGAAGTATGGGGAGGAACATGGCTCCTGCCAGGCTGGGATAGCAGGCTTCTTCACTGAGGTGGGTGTGAGCCATGTGGCTTTTATTTCTCTTCCCTTCTCGGTGTTTGGTCCTTTCCATTTTGTGGTTGGGGTGGCCCCTGGAGATGGGATTTCTGGCATCCTGGGTAGTGTAGATTCTGGTGTGAATCTGCACAGTGTCTACCCAGAGTCCACAGGGAACCTCCCTAGTGTCCTGAGTGAGTAGACTCTGCTGTTTCTAGCGGGGGGGTGGGTGGTGGGTGGGTATTTAAACCCGAGAAGGGCATCTGCTGAGCTGGGTGGAGGGTAGGGCTGGCTCATGGGAGATTTCTACAGAAGTTGGCTCCATCTGAGATCTGTGGAAGAAGCTGATAGCAGTTTGAAGATATGTCAGTCACCTGGGTGTCTCCTCATATCACATCTACTTCCTTAGCAAAGAGACTCAATTTTACACACATCAAGCTTTCCAGTGTTTTAATTCTGAAAGCTTCTACTCTGGAATGTCTCTAGGTGACAGGAACAGAATGATTATTTACAGCTAGGACATTTTTTAGGCACTGTTTTCTCTATCAGAAATACACTTCCGCAGGGCAGTGGTGGTGCACTCCTTAAATAGCAGCACTTGGGAGGCAGAGGCAGGTGGATTTCTGAGTTCGAGGCCAGCTTGGTCTACAGAGTGAGTTCCGGGACAGCCAGGCCTATACAGAGAAACCCTGTCTTGAAAAAAACAAAAACAAAAACAAAACAACAACAACAAAAACAAACAGAAATACACTTCCTTATTTTGTGCATGTGCACATGTGTATGGGTAAGACTATCATGGCTCATGTATAGAGGTCAAAGGGCAACTTGCACAAAGTGGTTCTCTCCTTCCATCATGTGTATATATGTGTGTTTATGCAAGTGAGTGCAGTGTCCACAGAGGCCAGAAGAGGGCATCAGATCCCCTGGTTGGTTGTGAGCTGCCTGACATGGGTGCTGTGAACTGAAAGCAGGTCCTCTGGAAGAGCAGCAAGCATTCTTAACTGCTGAGTCATCTTTCCAGGCCCGTGTGTGTGTGTGTGTGTGTGTGTGTGTGTGTGTGTGTGTGTGTGTGTGTTTGTATCACTATCAAATGTGCATAACATACATTCTCCCATTTAACCACTTTAAAGCCAGTGGCTTTTAATGAATTTACTACTGTGGAGGATTTTTTTCACTCCAGCCTGGGTCCTTCCTTGAGTGGTACCATATGTTTCTGCCCAGCAGCATGAGGGATTTAGCAAAGTGAAACCTGACATTCTGACCCCATGGCCTCTTATTACCTGGAAGACAGAAGCTCACATTCTTTGTCACTGCCCAGGGCCTGACTCTCGGGGACCCTGTGCCTTTTCCTCAAAGAGGATCATGCACCACATTGAGGGGGCAGGAAAGGGAGTGCTCTCTGGCCCCGGGGTTTTCTTTCTGAAGAACTTCTTCACAGCATCAGGAGTAGAATTGTTTACCTTTTCAGAGAGGCTCTCTAGAGTCAGAGAGAAGGCAGATGGTGATACAGTGTCTAGTCCAGAGGCAACAAAGAAACGACAGCTTCACCAGCTGCCCTCTCAAACTTGTGAACACCAGGTACTTTGCTTCCAACCCTGCCTTCAGTAGCTTGCCACGCCCATTCACACCAGTGCCTTTTCCCACTCTCTCTACCAGCATGTGCCCCAGTATCTCCATGTTTGGCCCAACACACAAAAAAAATGCATTTAAAACATTATAAATTTACTTTTGCAAATTTATCACATTTGCACGGTTCTTAAGCAGGCATGCCAAGTTCTGTTCTGTTACAATGTCAAAAGGATGGACCTGCCTGGTCCACACAGAGTTCCATACTGGGTTCTGGGATTGGCACCACCATTTGTCAAAGCTCTTGAAGTTAAGAGGAGAATCTCCCCCTACCTCCCTCTCTCCTATACCACAAGTCTACAGTCCACCAGCGAGACACCTTTTCTCTTTGCATCCTCCCTCCCCACCCCAGAGCCCTTGTCATCTTTCCCCAGGCTGGCCTCCCAACAGGAGTGCCTCCGAGCCACCTTCTACAGGCAGCGAAGGCATCATGATTGTCCAGCGTCTTCCCATCTGCTTTTGATGAAACCTAAACTCTGTCCTTCCCTCAGCCTCCTGCCTCTCTGGCATTCTACAGTAGCATCTGAGTGTGTTCAACAATTGAGTTTTGGTATATCCTGTTTTCAGCATGAGTATGAGGTACTGGGCTACTCATAGAGCTTCTTCGAGAACATTTTTGGGCACAGAGGCTGGCCTTGGGCAGAGTTAGGCCTTGAGTGACTCAGCTTGGGGTGATGTGGAGATATTTCCCTTGAGGATAGAGGAGAGGGTTTATTCATGGCAGAAATCAGAACTCACTAAGCTCTTGACCAGAACTGAAGGACAAGGATTCATGTTGGGGAGGTATCTTTTTGGTCCTGTCTGATAAGTTGGAGAGGTTGGGACATTAGACATTGTTAGAAGGGGGATTGCAAAGGATGGAGAGGCAGGGATGTGTAGGAGCAACCTTGGCAGCAGTGTAAGGTAAGGGCGACCAGAAGGAGGGAACAGGGACTTGGAGTCCGAGAAAACCTCAGAGCCTTGTCATGGGCCTCCTGGGCTCTGCAGAGAAACAGGAACAGAGTGTTGGGGGCACAGGAGAGGATGGGTAGCTCTGAGTGGGAGGACCCCTCCCTCTACCACATAGTTCTCCAGTCCTAGCCATTGTCTCCCAGCTTGCCTGGGTCTCAGCCTTAGCTTTGGTTCCCAGGCCTTGGCCCCTGCAAACGGCAGTTCTTTGAACTCTCTGACTGCCTCATTTCTGGAACTTCGGCTGTCGGCAACTGAACAGGAAATGTAGTTGAAAGGGTCAGGCAGGCTGGTTCCCCTCCTCTGCCCTCCGGCTGACCTCCACACTGGGCTGCCATGAGCTGTAGCTTGCTGGACATGGCCACGATGGGTCAGAGCATTCCCACCCAAGATGTCTGCTTGACCCGTGGTCAGTGTCCCCGAGGACATCAATCCTCTGAAAGTTAAATGCCTCATGTCCTTGAGGATAAAGGACTGCTTTAACCACTTTGTAGACCAGAATGGCAGAGGTGATATACTCCAGGCTTTTAGAGAAGACATGGGCTGACCTACCATGGGGATGTCAGGGGGACATTTCTTGGTTCAGATTTAATAGTATATGGTGGCAGGCAGACAAATGCTGGTGGCTCCTTTCAGTCACATCTAGGTGACACTGTACCATAAAGGAAACTGGAGAAAGGCCCACAGTGTTTATTGAGGGACTGGATTTAAGCAGCCATGACTTTTGCTTGTGTGCATTTGTGTGCAACATTAGCATTGGCCGCTTCTTACATGGTGAAGAGTTTAGAACTGATCACACTTTCCTGACATTTGAGAATGGAACCAAAAAGGATTCAGCCACCAGCCATGGTGAATAGGAAAATCCAAACCCAAGGGTTTCCAGGAAGACAGCATCTCTCGGGGGCTGGAGAGATGGCTCAGTGGTTAAGAGTACCGACTGCTCTTCCAGAGGTTCTGAATTCAAATCCCAGCAACCACATGGTGGATCACAACCATCCATGATGAGATCTGATGCCCTCTTCTGGTGCATCTGAAGACAGCTACAGTATACTTAGATATAATAATAATAATAAATAAATAAATCTTTAGAAAAAAACAAAAAGAAAAAAAAAAGACAGCATCTCTCTTGTGTACAGCGGAGCGTCACAGCCGGCTTGTACAGAGATAATGTGACAACTGTAAGAAGAGGGGGAGGGGGAAGACCAGGAGCTTTGTCTTCATGTTTGAATTTTTAAACGTTATTGTTTTTATTCATGTGTATATACATGTGCATATGTATACATAATATACATATGTACATGCATCTATAGAGGCCAAAAGTCAGCTTCATGTACTGTCACTGTTCCTTATTTTTTGTGTCAGGGTCTCTCAATGAAAGACCTGAAATTTGTTAATTAGGCTGACTGACTAGTGAACCCTGGCCCTTCTAATTGTCCCCAGCGCTGGTGTTATAGGAACACTCCTCCACACCTGGTGTTGGGGACTGTCAAGTCCTCACGCTTCCAGGCAAGTCCACACCTGGTGCTGGGGACTGTCCACTCCTCACGCTTCCAGGCAAGTGCTTAGGAGCTGGCTCTCTAGCCTGGCTTTAAGGACTGAGACTACTTTGTTTATATGATTACTTTGTTTATGCACTTTGTAACACTTAAGAGGTGACAGGAGATATTAGGTATCTACTTAGTTTTTCTTCTGGATGAAGGCAAATCCCAGGGAAACATCCCTTCCCTCACCCAGGGCCCTGCAGAGCCTTTGCAGGCCCCTGCTGCTCTCAAAGACTTGGTCAAGAACAAGCTGCCAATGAAGAAAATTGTTTTTACAACTGGTCCTAAGGCCATCAGTCATGCTCCTCTGTGCCCTCAGTGCTTGGGCATTGATTACAATTCCTTTTTAAGCTCCAGGCCAGAAAAATAGTCTCTCTCCTCTAAGAAACTCATGGTTTATCTCTCAAACACCCTTTGAGAACTGGCAGTGCTCTTATACCAGTGTGAGGGGAATAAGTGGATGGGTGTATTAGTTAGGGTTTTACTGCTGTGAACAGACACCGTGACCAAGGCAACTCTTATAAAAACAACATTTAATTAGGGCTGGCTTACAGGTTAAAAGGTTCAGTCTATTATCATCAAGGCAGGAGCATGGCAGCATCTAGGCAGCCATGGTGTAGGAGGAGCTGAGAGTTTTCCATCTTCATCTGAAGTCTACTAGGAGAAGAGTGACTTCCAGGTAGCTAGGAGGAGGATGTTAAAGTCCACACCCACAGTGACACACCTACTCCAACAAGACCACACCTCCAAATAGTACCACTCCCTGGGCCAAGCGTGTTCAAACCAGGACACCGGTTGAGCGATTGTGCATTGTGCCGCCTTTTTCCCCCCTGGACAGCATGGAAATGATCTGTTCTCATGAAGTAAGAGGGAGGATGAGATAGAGAGAAGAGAAAATGGCTTCCCATAGTTCTATGGCCCAATGAGGAGGGGCCATAAACACATGGAGACTCAACCTCCTGGTCTGTGTCACTCAAAATTTAATAATCTTCATAAAAACTCGTGTACCCTAAGATAGTCTCTCGGTGCCTTGTGTCTTCTGTTAGGATTTTTATTTTGTTTTATATAGTTATTTTCTTCTTTAAAGACTTTCTTGTATATCTGCACCATTTGTGTTCATGCTGTATTTTTTTAAAATTATTAACTTACAAAAGCATTAGGTTTCATTGCTATTTTTTTGATGAAATTTTTGTTGTTCCTTTAACATATTTTCCATATTTAAACTTTTACTTATTTATCATTGTGTATGCATATGGACACACTCGATGTTTGTATGCATGTATGCAGGTGAACCTGCCACAGGACATATTGCATGATTGAGGACACATTTCAGGAGTCAGTTCTCTCCTTCCACCTTGGATTTGGGGGCTGGAACTTGGGTGGTCAGGCTTTTGCAAAACCTCTTTTACCAACTGAGTCATTTTCCTGGCCAATACTTGTATTGGGATAACATTCCATGCAACTGAGGTTAGCTTTGAACTCACTATATAGCCAAGGCTGGCCCTGACCTCCTGCTGGGATCACAGGAGTGCACCACACGCTAGGCTTGATACTGCTGTATTCTCAAGCCCTGTTTGCTGGAGTCACGTGTTTTAGGAACAGCATCTATTGCTCACCATTCTGTATTTTATCTTAGGGTGAAATTGGGGAGGTTGGGGGAGCCTGCAGCTGCTTCAGTGGCCAAAACAGGGACTTGGTCTGTCTCTCATTCTCTCTCCTTGCTTAGTAATTTCATATTTAGGCCTGGAAATCCTAGCAACATGATAGACTCCAGATTGCCCAGGACCTGGTACCATATGTGTTGCCATACGAGGCATTTCGAATTACTCTGCTGTGACTATGGCTCTCAATGCATCACCTAATCCTCCCTGTTCTCCTTTGGATTCCTCTCTAGGAGCTGGTGGTCATGGGTGCCCCAGGTTCGTTTTATTGGGCTGGGACACTCAAGGTGCTGAATCTCACAGACAACACATACTTTAAGTTGAATGATGAAGCGATTATGAATAGACGGTATACTTATCTGGGTGAGTATCTGGGGAGTCTGTTGGTAATAAGGTGAACCATGAGGGATCTCCATTAACAAGAGCTCATGGATTATTGCTCTATTAATAGAGAGAAGCAGTAGTTGGCCTTTACATTCATCAGTCTAATTAGTCACACTTTTATTAGAGTTCTTTAGCATCTAGTTGCACACATGGGTGGGAGAGAGGGGAACAAAAGAGGAAGGTGGTCCAAACTGGGTACCTTTCTAGAAATCTGATGGGTGAGCTTCCAGGGAGAAAGCATTTCCTCGCCTTGGTTTGGCAGTCAGTCATGTTCAGATGGTCAGATATGAAATAAGCCTGACTGAATCCTGGCTTTCCCTGGACATCATTTTAAGTGATGCGCCTGCTTCCCGGTCATGAGTAGAGACGGTAAGAACCGGGAACTTCCATGGCAGCTCACAACCTCATGCTGAGCCTTACTCTAAGGCTCGGAGGTTTTTAATCTCTCTTTTTCAGTTTTTTTTAACTGTCTAGAAAGAATATCAGCATGGTTTAACTTAGCAGCCACCAGGCATGAGTGGTCCTGGGCTGGGTGCGGTGGTGTGTCTGTTTCCATGTTCTTGCTCCTCCAGAGCCCACTGTCTCTGCAGGAAGTGTGGAATCAAGGATATTTGAGTCAATCTGCATAGTGAGATGCTATTTTAAAAAAGGGGGGGGGAGGAAGAAAGGCAGAAGAAAGGAAAGGAAGAAAGAAGGAAGGGGAGGGAGGGAAAGAAGGAGCAAGGGAGAAAGAAAGTGGGGTGGGGGACAGGAGGAGATGGAAGGTGCAGAGAGGAGCCATGCTCCTTTAAGAACAGAGACAAGCCAGGCATGGCAGTCCATCCCTGTGATCCTAGTATTCTGGAGGCAGAAGCAGGAGGATCACGGATTTGAGGTCAACTTGGGCTACTTAGCAAGACCTTGTCTTAAAAAAACAAAAATAAGACAAAACAGAGACGGGCTGCCTTTGTTTGTGTGACAGTACCGAGTCTCTGATCTTCAGTCCGGGCCTCAAGTGGACTGTAAGGGAAACTAAAGTTACGTTAATAATGACAAAATAATGTATCTTTCATGGCTGCTGCATATACATGAAGCCAAAGGAACATCCTGACCCCCTTTTTGCCTAGAGAATTTTCTGGAAAAACCATACTAGGTGGGTGTAAGGAGCTGGGGACTTGCCACTCCCGCCCGGCACGACTGTTTGGTAGAGTAGCACAGACTCCACAGCAATTTATAAGCTCTGAGGTGTTTCCTCATCCAGCTCCTTTATCCACCACTTGCCAAGCATTGGCCCAGCGCTGTGCTTGGTTGTGTAATTCATTCTACATTCCGAAACAGCCTTACAAGACAGCTATCACCACTGCCGTGTGCGGTTCATAGAGGAAGAAGTGCGGAGTCGCACCATTATGCAACTTGGTGGTGAATCCAGTTACAAACCCATGGTTTAAATAAGTGCTGAAGCCTCAACCCCAGGGTGTGCTCTTGCCTCTGATACTAAACCTCCAGTGAAGCTAGGGGCACCACGAGGGTGGGGGCGTCACCTCACATTCCGGGACAATGTATATGTGCTGTATAGACGGGACTCAGCAGTAAGTCAGAAACGTAAGGGAAGGCACAAGGAAGCTGCAGCTGGTTGGTGGCTTTAGGTTTGGGGACAGATCCTGAGAACTCTGGGACCTGTGGTTTCTCTCTGAGACCTTTATCTGCTGCAGGGATTAGCATGGAACAGTCGAGGTGGAGTATCACTCATGGTAGTCTTGGGCGAAGTGAGCCTTTGGGAAAGGTCAACCCCGTGGAAAACAGGAGATAGCCATGCTAAAGTGATTGCGGCTGACACATGTCACAACAGTCAGTGTATAATCAGAGCAGTAGGGTTGGAGGTCATGAGAAAGCTTGAATGACAGAAAACAGACAGGGTTTGGACTGGCGGAGGCGTGAGTTTGGCCTTCCAGATGGCTTTTAAAAGGCAAGAGGCACTTCAATCAAACTCACACGACCGTTTCCCGTGATTTTCGGGTTCCTTTCAGACCCAGATTCATTGCCTCCCTGTCTGCTCACCTGTCCATACATCTGTCCATTGTGGCTTCTTACTCATCTCTTAAAAAGGACATGACATAGTTTCTAACTTTAGCTTCTCTGGAGTCAGACACATCAGGTTTGAATTTTACTTCATAATCTTGGGCATGGTTGTTTAACCATGTATTATCTATAATACAACAAAAGTCTATATCTATAGCAACAAAAGAGAATATTAAAATATTTTGTAGTATTAGGAATCGAACCCAGGGCCTTGTAGATACCAAGCAAGCCCTATTTTACCTCCGAGCTGACCCCAAGCCCTCTGCTCATTTTCTTGACTCGGACGGGGTTTGCACCATAGGAATATGTGTGGTCACTCATAGAGTTGTACCCTTTAGCATGTGGACTGTGTTGTTAGAATTACATTTCCCCCAAATAAAAAACACACAGAGTATTTAATACCCTACTTGTTCCATGGAGCATAGTCTGAAGGCATGATCCTACCGGTGTCCCTGTGAGCATGCATTTCTGTGAGACAAGATATTTAATATGAAAACATTGGCAGTTGCCATTTGCCCTCCAGAAGGTCCATGTCCCAAGAATAACTAGAACGTGCTATCTACACACCTACCTAGGAAATGCGTTCTTCTGCATATTTTTCCTTATCTGACCTCCTTTCCCAAGCGTGTCTTTGCTTTCTCTCCATCCTGTTCAGGCTATGCAGTGACGGCTGGCCACTTCTCTCATCCATCCATCACTGATGTGGTAGGAGGTGCCCCACAGGATGAAGGCATTGGAAAGGTAAGGAGAGAAGCAGAGGAGGGGTGGTACATGCTTCCCTGGAAGGGATTTCTAGTTTGCTTTGCCCTGAACACTCTACAGACAGGCTGATGTGTAAGTGCCCAGCTGACAGAAAGCCCTGTCTTCCTCTGCCCAAGCTGAGAGAGTTTACCTTGAAAGCTTAGAGTGTGGATGTTATTCTTTGCCAATTCTCTTCTTGGCAACTGACTTTGTGTGTTGTCATCATGGGCCCTTCCACCCCCACCCAAGAGGGAGATCCAGTATCCAGTGCTATCCAGTTCAAACACCACTCAGGAGACCCAGTATCCAGTGCTATCCAGTTCAAACACCACTCGGGAGACCCAATATCCAGTGCTATCCAGTTCAAACACCACTCGGGAGACCCAGTATCCAGTGCTATCCAGTTCAAACACCACTCGGGAAGATGGTGGTCTTTCCAAGCCTCTGCCTTGCTCCTGACCCGATGGAATCCAATCTTTGGAGCTCTGTGATAGCAGTTTTTTGCTTGTTTCCACAATGTTTCAGGAAAAAAACACCCCACTGTGTTCTCATGACCAGTGTAACCGAGGTTAGCCTGGGAATGTGTAGACATGGCTTTCTCTAAAGTATCTCCTAGAAGGTAGAGGACACTGTGGGACTATGGCCTCTAAGGGCTCACTATGGGGAGCTGTGGCTGTTGATATTGTCAGTCCTGCTCAGGAGCCCAGTTTTATCTTGCTGGCCGTACTCATCACTCTTCTCATTGCTGTGACCAAATGCCTGTCAGAAAACAATTTAGGGAAAGGCAGCTTTGTCATGGCTTAGAGTCTGAGGAGATACACTCCATCATGATGCAGAAGACGTCACATTGCATCTATGCTCTAGAAGCAGAAAGCTCACCTCAAGGCCTTCAGCGAGGCTCTACCTCCCAAGCCTCCCGAACAGTGGCATCAACTAAGAGCCAGGTGTTCATGCACATGAACCTATGGAGGACATTTAATGTTCAACCACAGTGTTGGGGGAAACTGAACACTGGTGTAGACTTTGGGCCTGTAGTCTGACAGGTAGACCGGGGATCTGTCTGACCATTCTCCTGGTTCGGAAAAGTGGAATCCTGAGTTGTGGGCCAACACCGTGGTTAATGAGAACCTTCAGCCAAGAGGTCAGAGAACTAAGAAACATTGGCTGACACACTTGCCTGAGATGTGCCCATGGTGTCCTCTCTACAGATTATCTTGGGCAGGAGGCAGCAGTCGCTGCTTGTGCTTCAGGAGAAGGGTGCTGTGGAGAGGGGTCCTTTGAAAACGAAACCAAATGTCAGGGTGCGGAGACAAAGGCTGTGGAGGATTGCATAGTTGAACTCTGATAACTTCTGTCCAGAACCGGCTCATGTCTGAGTCACATGAATTCCTGTACATCATGGAAGAAAATGCCCCAATGGTCATGGCGCCTCCTGGGGAGGAAGCAGGGTCACTGGACTTCTCTATTGTGACCTTTAGGATTTGGGTCATCTTCATTCCTGGCGTGAGAACACCAAGGCCTTCATACCAACGTGCTGGTCCTTAGCCAAGGAAAGGGCCCTCTGCTCTGCTTCTTATCTGCTCATCTCTGCATCAGATGTAAGCAGAGAGGCTGGAGCCATGGCTCAGTGATTAAGAGTGCTTGCTGCCCTCGTAGATCGCTAGGGTTTAGTTCCCAGAACCCACGCAAGCAGCTCACAGTCCCCCGTCACTCCAGATCTAGGAGATCCCATGCCCTCTTCTGACTTCTCCACATACCACACACATATGCTGTACATTCAAACACATACACACAAAAAGAGAGAGAGACAGACAGACAGACAGAGACAGACAGAGACAGACAGACACCACAGAGAGAGAGAGAGAGAGAGAGAGAGAGAGAGAGAGCTAGCGCAAGAGAGAGAGAGAGAGAGAGCACTGGTTGCTCTTGCAGAGAACCAGAGTAAGGTTCCCAGCACCCACATGGTGGTTCACAACCATCTGTAACTCCAGTTCCAGGGTGTGGGCAGTTCCAGGCATGCATGTAATAAATCCCTTTATTGTGGATTTTTTCCAGGTCCACAATAAAGGGATTTATTTAATGTTTACTTGTTTATTTTCCCAAACTAAGCTTGTACAGATTCCACAATTCTAAATCCTATGCGGAATCAGTTTGGGGAGGTTATCTCCAGTGCCAACATTCACCCATTTTATTTGTCTTAGGTTGGGCCATCCATTAAAGCTTAACTCCTGGGACTGACAGAATTAATTTAAAGAGAAGGCTTGTCTATCTCCCAAGGGTTGAATCACTTGGTTCTAACTGAGGAGACTTCCGGGCCTTACTGTGCATGGTTTCTACAAGCTGTGTGGTTCAGGAGCTGTGGAGATCCTTCCTGCCCCAGGATTGCTGGATGCTTTCTTAGCAAGAAGCTGAGAGTTCTGTTCATACCCTGTCATCATTAATCCACGTGCACACATCCGCGGGAAACAACAGGAAGATACTGATGAATGAATACCTTTAGTCAGAGCTTTCATCCTAACTAGCATTTTTTTTTTAATTCCATAGGTTTATATATTTAGAGCTGACCGAAGATCAGGGACCTTAATAAAGATCTTTCAGGCGTCAGGAAAAAAGGTGAGTTCTTGATGTGGTTCGTGTGAGAGCCAGGTCCCTTCGAGGACGTGTATAATGTAGGGTTTCTGCTCATCTGAGGAGATGTAGCAGATGGGTTTCTACATGGCTAAGCTACATGTGTGCTTTAAAGGGTGTCACTGTTCAGGCACTGGCATGCAAATGAGGCACGCTGTCTCTCTGCCCCTCCCTTCACCTCTGTGTCCCTCTGGCTGTCTCATGGACACGCATCTCCAACCCACAGAGATTGGGATTGTCAAGGGTAGGCACAGAAGCAATCACTTTCGGTTTTTTTTTGGGGGGGGGTTCAAGACAGGGTTTCTCTGTATAGCCCTGGCTGTCTTGGAACTCACTTTGTAGACCAGGCTGGCCTCGAACTCAGAAATCCGCCTGCCTCTGCCTCCCAAGTGCTGGGATTAAAGGCGTGCGCCACCACTTTCAAGGGGTGCAGGTGGATGGATGTTTCTCATTGCTCCTGTCTCGTCTGCCTGATGTTGTCTTCTACTCGAATCATTGTCCTACCTGAGGGACAGCTGTCACATAAAGAAAATTCAAATAAAACTCACCTTAGTTATATGTGCAGGGATGTTCAACCTACAGTCTCTAGGCTGTGTGCACCGCAGGAAGCCGAGATTGCGGTACAGCACAAATTACAAAGTTCCTTAAATACTGTGAGGTGGTTTTACATTTTATTTGTTTGCTTGCTTGCTTGCTTGTTTGTCTGATTTTGTAACTCTATCCCACCATCCTCAGATATAAACTTTTTGGGTAATGACTTTGTCTTCTTAGGACATTGCGTATAAAATAACCAAAAAGCCATTTCCAAAGCCTGCCTTGAAGAAGAGTTATCTACCTGGGACATCCCGCCATTCTCACATCCCTCCCTGCTTCCTGAAAGTTTCCGTTGGAGCCCATGAGATTAAGCCAGTAGATCGTTCTGTGATTCATCACTTCCTTTTCCTGGGCTTCCCATCCTGCCTGTGCTTTCGCAGCTTAGATCAGCAGGAGGGTGTTGCTGAGTTTAGGGGCTTATTGGGCTAAGGTTGAGGCCAGGGGGGTTTTGGGATGGTATGGAGGCTGTTGGAGGCTTTGGTCATCTCTGGGACAAAGCTTAGGATGTGGGAGGGAGATGCCAGGAAGCTTTGCCCACAGTTTCCCTGACACGAGGGGAAACAATGATTGTCCCTTCCTGGCCCACTTCCCTGGTTCCCACTTCATTCCTGCTTGGAGTTGTTCTTGCTGCACAGCAGCCCTGGGAACATTTCATGGTGTCCCAACAGTGAACGTTATTCGGAGTTCCAAACCCCTCACTTACATATAGGTGTTATTCTTTCTTATGGTTTCGATTTTAGCAGCTTTAGTATGTACACTCAGTATATAGAGATCATGCATGCAAAAAAATGTACCCACAAACTCGGCTTTGCTTTTAGCTCTCGGAAGTGTGTTGGCATGTGTTATTTTAACATTTCCCAAACCCCGAAATATTAGCATCAGAAAGTAACTGAAATATTTGCAAGATAAGTTTCTAAGCAACCTTAATGTTAGAAAAGAGATAGCTACATGCTATTTGTGATATATAAAAAAAAGAGCCCCCCAAACCCAAGTAGGGGTGACTATCCTATAATAAATGGCTGGTGGGGTCGACTGAGGATAATGTGCCTGCACTTGACAGTGTGAGCATCCCTTCAGGTGGCTACAGACCGGGAACGGTCTCCATGCCAGATCCTCAGTGTTCTATTATCCATCAGGTTAGGTCTGGAGCATGGCTTCCTCAGTCAGTTGTGCCTCAGTGAGTTAGCTTTGGGCAGTGATGTGGAAGTGGATGCTGTAGCCTTTGAGAATCCTTGTCTCAGCTGCCTGAGGAGCCAATGCACTGGGCTCTAGGGCAGACACAGGTCTGCTTGAATGGCCTCATTATGGTAGGATAAGTCAGGTTCTTCCATGCAGAGAATGACTGGCCAAGGTACTTTACCCCAGCTCCATAGCCAGCCTCTTCCTAAGTCTCCCCTCCCCCTCCTATGCCCACTCTCCCTCCCTGTGTGTGTGTGTGTGTGTGTCTGTGTGTCTGTGTGGTCATGTGGATGTGCACATGTATGTGCATGCATGCATGCTGGTGTACATGGTGTATATGAATGCATATGTCTTCCTCAGTCACTCTCTACCTTATTTTTGAGAGAGGCCCTCAGTTGGACTGGCTGGCCTGTGAGCTCCAGGGATCTTCACCTGTCTCTGCTTCCTCAGCACCAGGATTATAGATGTTCAAACTCAGGTCTTCATGCTTGCACAGCAGGTCAGGTTTACTGCCTGAGCCGTCTCTTGGGTTCCAGCCTTTCCCTTTCTATAGGGTTCTGCTCTCAGATCCTTTGTCCTGCTCTGGAGTTACCCCTACAACATAAGCCTTTCCATTCTGTAGATACCTTTTGCTTATTGCTGCAAGAGATTCTCAGCTCTCTGGCTCCCCATTATCTCATAGGAAGAAGACATGACCCCTGGGGCCTCCAAAGCATGCCCCTAGCTTTGCCCTTCTGTTCAGAGCTACATAGACAACAGGAGGTTCCAACTCAGAAAGCCACCCATATGTCTGCTTTTGTTTGGCACCACTTCAGTTCAAATTGTCTGGTGTCCTGTTCCCCTTCCGGGAAGAAAGAAAACTAACAACAACAAAACAAACCCCAAAAACAAAAAAGAGGTCCTTTC
This sequence comes from Mus minutoides, assembly GCA_902729485.2. Taxonomy (NCBI): domain Eukaryota; kingdom Metazoa; phylum Chordata; class Mammalia; order Rodentia; family Muridae; genus Mus; species Mus minutoides. The sequence goes on from LR749907.1 coordinate 1,214,296, forward strand.
GTTGAGTTGACACCTTACAAACAATAAACACAAGAGCCACTACTAAGTCTGTGGCTCCGATGTGAACACAGTCACATTCCAAGCTGCTGGGCATCTCCAGTTAAGTAACTCTGGCTCCAGAACATGTCCTTGACACGCTCAAGTGTTCTCGGCTTACATCAGTGGGTTAAGTCGTCTACATTTTAAAAACTGAAGGATTTGTGATTGAACACCCATGAAGACACCAAGCTAAATAGCCCACTGGGATTTATCTCCTGGGGCTCAGCCCAAGGGAACAGCTGTTGGATCTGCTCTTCTTGCCTTCCCTGGGTTTCTAAGCAGCTTTCCCAAGTCCTCCAGGGCCAGTGTTAACTGCAGGAAGTAGGTTGCTTCTCTTGCCTCTCTCAAACTCCCTGAGGTCAGCTGCCAACAAGTCTCAGAAACAGAGAACATTCCAGGTCTTTCTATTTGAAAGCATTTATTTAAAAACAACAGTACATTCTCTTTTCTTTTTGTTTCAAACCTGCAGCCCTTTGGGGTGGGCACAGCTGCATGCTTCTGTTTGGCATGCAAGGATTCCTTTATACACGTATCACAGAACTTTATATTAGCTTAGGAGCTCTCATTTGCTAGGCAAAGCTCTCGTACACTGTGCTATATCCTTAGCTCTTTTATAACCATTACTTAAAAAATTATTTTTATAATTTTACACTATGTGGACACATGTGTGAGTGTGTGCACATGAGTGCCACTATGCTTGTGAGCCGGTGATGTCATATCTTGAAGGTAGAGGGGCTTGCGTGCTGTTCCATGTGGGAGCAGGGAACAGAACTCGGGATCGCTGCAAGAGATGTATTCGTGCTCTTAGCTACTGAGCCATCTCTCCAGCCCCCATTTTACTTTTGACAGAGGATCTTGCTAAGCCCTTGTACTTCTGATTCTCCTACCTCAACCTTCTCAGTAGCTGGGATCACAGCCCTGGACCACCAATCCCATAGCAATTAGTCTAATAAAAAAAAAAACACATTCCAGCCAACATTTAGATCTTCTCTTGGGAATGGAGAAGCGGATGTGGTGGGAGCCAGCTCTCCTGGTGGTGGCAGTGAGCCACAGCTAGGTGGGGCTACCTCAGCCAGCCCGTGGGCTCCAGGTTGCTGCTGACTCCAACAATCCGTGTCATGAGTTAGACTCATGATTTACACTCAGACACTGCTTAGCTCATGCAAGCACACTTGAGCTGCTAGTTCTCATTTGTTTGTTTCATCCAGGTGAAAGCCTGGATCTTTGGTCTTTGTGTTTGAGCCTTTGGATATAAAATAACAGATACTGGGGCCGGGGAGCTGGCTTGATTGGTCTTATTGCACATGGATAAGGAGGAGAGTGCAATCCTTCGATCATACAGAATGCATGTGGTAAAGCCACGAGTGATGTCATGCTCCTGTAACCTCAGTGCTGGGGAAGTGGAGTTGGGTATATATACCTGCACACGTATGTGTGTGAACAGGCACACACATGTGCACATACACACACATACAGACACACAATCAAATAAAGTAGCAGGGGCTGATTACATTCTGATTCAAGAAGATACAGTACAAATGAGCCCTGTGTCCCTATCTGTCAAACAGCCTCTAGCTACTTGTTTCTCTGTCATGTCAGCTAGTGCCCCATCTCTTACTCAGTAGAAGGATGGAGAGGCTGTATGCCCCATTTTGTGTTTTCCTGCCTTTTTGTGTTATGAGATTTCATGTTCCTACTTGCTTTGCCTTGTCAAATGTCTGGTTCTGGAGCACATATACAAACATGGCTTCTCATTCTCTGGGAGCTAGCCTATTTACCTCTCCCTCACAGGGCTCTAGGAAAGGGGCCTACAAGCTGGCTGGCTTTGAGTGGGAGGTCCTCAGGAGCTGGCTATGTGCTCATTGCTTGGCTGACACAGCTTCTGAGGGGCTGGGAACACGTGCTTTCTAAGCTAGTGGGCTGGTGAAGCCAGGGCCTTGGTGTATAAGGGCAGACCCTGAACACGTTGTCACGACAACTTGGTTACAGATGGGCTCTTACTTCGGCTCCTCCTTGTGCGCAGTCGACCTGAACATGGACGGCCTCTCTGACCTGCTTGTGGGAGCCCCCATGTTTTCTGAGATCAGAGATGAGGGGCAGGTCACCGTCTACCTCAACCAAGGACATGTGAGTACAAAGTGGGCAATGAGGAGGTGGGGGTTGGGGAGTGACATCGGTGTAGTCACGTGACAGGAACCCACTGGGCCCCACCGGAGGGAAAGTATGCATTGGGCCATGTTACCCAGCGGAGAGGAAGGGCCTGGGTCCTACATGGAAAAGTTTAATGATCCATTAGTGGACAATTGTATACAGTGTGACACTTCATTGTGGGACCCAGGGAGAGTCTTAATGACTATTGGCTACTGTTTCAGATTTTCTTGCTTTCTCTAAGTGATGTCACTATGATATACACATGGTTGTAAGGGTCTCCATTTTTCAGATGAGATAAACCAAGGCTCAGAAAAGTTAGCTCCCTTTTCTCTAACCTTACAGCTAAACAGTAATGAGGCTGGGATTTGAGCCTCAGCACACTGGCTTCATCTTCTCCAGGCTGGGAGTCCCTATGCCTCTTTCTGGAGAGCATAGAGGGGCTAGGATATCTCTGAGGAATCCTGAGGAAGCAGTAGGAATTGAGTGGAAAGGTGAAGTGGACTGGGCCTGAGCTTCCAACAGGAAGATGTGCATGTGGGTTGAGCGTTGAGGTAGTAGGACCTTTACCTAGTTCAGCAAGGAGTTCATACTGGACACCAGCTGATAAACTGGCCAAGGGCTTTAAGCATGATGTCCCTTATTCTGTAGAATCACAAAGGGGAGACAGAGATGCAAAGATGCCTCTCTCTCCTCTGCAGCTGGTGGAGGAGAGGGTGGATGGGGCCTTGAGAGGGAAGGCAGAGCAGCAACCAGAAGTGGCAGGGGACCCAAGAAGAAGCAGAATCCAAGTGTTCAAGCACACATGCCCCACCCCCACTTACCACCTTCCGGCTACATGACTACTCTATGCGACAGGGTCTTGTTTCTAGTGACCCTTAGCCCACTCGGTTAGTAATTATATGGCACTATAGGGTGGGGGGAGTGAAGATGTAGGTAGGCCTGAGCTCAAATCTAAATCTTGCCAAATCTTTTATGCAAAGGATGAGCAAGTAGCTTGAAATTGAGCCCCCATTTCCTCCTGTACAGAGTAGGAAGTGCCGTATGCTCTAACCAGGAGGGCTGCACCATACATGGATAGATGTACACAGAAGGCCTTGGGATTTCCCCTATCACACTAACAGGAAGAGTTACAAGCTGGCCATCTGTGCCCAAGGGTTCTTGAATTTAACCAACCACAGACTAAACACAAGAAGGGACAAGAAGTCCGTTGTGTGTTACTAAACATGCTTGGACCTCCCTTGCCATTGCTCCCTGAATGATGTAATGTAAAACCTATTTGCATATCATTTGCATTGTATCAGACATTGTGAGTAGACTAGCCATGGTTTAAGGACAGGGGAGGGCATTCATAGGTTCTATGCAAATACCAAACTGTTTTATATAAGAAATTTGAACATCTAAAGTTTTGGTATGCTAGGGGTCCTGACACCAGTACTCCCAGACACGAAGGGACATCCATTTTTGTGTTTTGAGGTGGGGTCTAGGTGATTCAATAAGTCAAATCATCACATCTTTATGTATTTTTTTCAAGCTGTGCATTCTGTTTATAGTAGTAGAAATGTAGTCACAACAAAAGATAGATCATGGTGTGGTGTGGACTGTGTGGGTAGACAGTAGGCCCAAAGTGCCTCCACACCAGGGAGGTCTAAAGATTCTTAAGCTGGAAAGATGCCATGTGTAATAATGTCCTGGTATTTCTATATCAATTATTCATGGGGACCATGGACATTCTCAAATGGCTCCTGCTGCCGTATACACCCTTGACCCTTCTCAGTGTTTGCCCAGGAATCTTAAAGCTGAGCCACATGTGATAGACCCCCTTACCCCAGAGGTACTGGGTATAGAACAAGGACCTCTGACCTCTGACAAGGTTACTAATGCCTGCCCTGTGCAAAGCATCCTCAAGGAGTTTTAGGAAAAGGTGCAAGAGAGGGGAAAATAGACAAACATGCATTCCTTTGGTTACCAGAGTCTACAGTTCCTACCCCTCACCTCTCTACCAAAAGCTAGAGTCAAAAATTTGAGAGAGGAAATAGATTTATTCAAGGCCATCCCTGAGGAAAAGACAGGAGAGTTCTTAATCTCAAATCAACATCCTGGGTGGGAGGCTCAAGTGTGCAAAGACCTCAGACACCGGCTTCAGGGAGGCCCTGGGCAGGACACTGATGCGCTTCAGAGCCTTTTCCTCTCAGAGCCTGTCTCCTCGTTTCCTGAAATTGACCTAAGGCCTTGGATCTGGACCATCACATGCACCTTCTTTTAGACAAACACAGTCAGTTCACCTGCTCTGAGGAGGGGAGACCTTCAGAGACTCCTCCTCTTTATGATTTAGAAAGCCACAGGAAAAGGGAAAGTGGCTCGAAAGGTCAGGTAGGGAATTATGGAAGGGAGCAAAGGTCACCGTTTCTTCCTCTGCTGCACCTTAAAGCAACATCGGATCAGCTGTTGTGGCACACGCCTTTAATCCTAGCATTCAATAGGCAGAGGCAGGAGGATCTCTGAGTTTGAGGCCCACCTGATCTTCACAAAGACTAGCCAGAGCTGCACCGTGAGACCCTGCCTCAAAGAAGACAAAAACCAACTTGGGGGGAAGATTTAGGCTATGAAGAGAGCTGAGAAGAAAGGCACCGTGGGGATGAGGAGAGGATAGGCTTGCCTGTCTGAGTTTGCCCAGGAGAGGTTCAGTCTTTGGCTCACCTGCTATTACCTTTCCTCTATATCTCAGGCTCTTCCAGACTCTCACTGTATAGGTGAAAGGCCTTATTTTGCCCTGAGGAGAGATATTTGGGTTCCTGTGGTGCTGCCCAGCTGTTTCCTGTTCATAGTTGTGCCCTAAGAGGGTAGTGTTCTGAGCTCTAAGATTTTATTGTGTTTCCCCCCATCCCCTCCTCCTTCCTCCACTCCATCCTGTTTCCCAGGGAGCCCTGGAGGAACAGCTGACCCTGACTGGAGATGCTGCCTACAATGCGCACTTTGGGGAGAGCATTGCCAGCCTGGGCGACATTGATGATGACGGGTTCCCAGGTGAGCAGGGCCTCTCTCGGGGCACGGGGTCCCTCCAGGTACAGTAGTTTGTCACGCTCTGACTTTGTCCCTTGTTTGTGACTGGCTCCTGGATTTTCCATTCTACACCCAAAGGCACAGCAAGCAGCTCCCCTGGGGAGGGTGGGCAACTCCCTGCTTCTTCTCATCATTGATTGACTCTGTATCTCGGATGCTCTATCATGTTGCTGGGGGAAAGTGAATACAGGGAGAGTTAGATATCGTCTTCCCTGATAATCTTAGCCTGGCTGAGTTCGGTGTGTGTCAGAAGAATGGGTGGTATATGGACCTAATGTCCATTTCTTCTTGGACAATGGTCCTCTCCACAGCCTTTTGGCTTCTCTCTCTGGTCTTTTTAGTACCTCTTCTCCTCACCATGTATACAGACATTAGGAGCTGCTTCTGTAGGGCAGGGATGTGGCTTGCTTAGGCCAGCTGCTCTTCAGTGCATCACACCAATGGCCACAGATGGCTTCATTCAGTGAGAGGGCTATCACCTCGGGGTCAGGGTGAAATACAGTTCCCACCCTTGGTGTCACAGGAGCAGACATATGACTTGTTAGAAGCCAAGGGCGGAAAGGAAGGAAGATTCTGGGCATTAGCCACCAAGTGTAGAACTGGGACAGACAAAGGTTAAGACAGGTCCTCTTCATTTCTGATTCTTTTATGGATTGCTTCCATGTCCTTCCCTCAGAGGATGAGGAGAGACACTTTTGCTAGGAGTAAACTCTCCTCAGCCTTTGTAAACTTCCACCTTTATATGTTAGGAGACCATTTGCTCAATTTAACGTTTGAATAATGAATAGTGGAGACGTTGTGATGAGATAGAAGTCAGACATGATGCCTGGGATTGAGAAAGCCTCCCATGGCGTCTCTAACAGCTGTCTCCCCCTCAGATGTGGCTGTCGGGGCACCTAAGGAGGAGGACTTTGCTGGCGCAGTCTACATCTACCATGGTGATGCCAATGGGATTGTCGCCCAGTACTCAATGGTGAGTGGTAGGAGGGGCCATGATGACTCTGTGTGTGTGTGTGTGTGTGTGTGTGTGTGTGTGTGTAATGTGTTGTGTGTAGTCCAGGCTGGTCTCAAACTTACAAGGTAGTTGAGAGCATCCTTTAATTTCTGATTCTCCTTCCTTTACCCACTAAGTGCTAAGATCCCTATGTGTGCCACAAAACTCCTTTTTATATGGTGCTAGTAATAGAGCCCAGAGCTTTGTTTATACTGGGCAAGCATTCTACCCCCTGAGCCACATCCCCAGGCCTCTGAGAAACATCTTTTAAAATATAATTTAGGGACACAGGGATGCACAGAGGGCCTAAAAGTTGTCACAGGCTATTGTCAAACTTGGCATCCAAACCAGAGCTAATCAAAGCCCCGGTTTCACATCCCGGACTTGGGGACGTGAAAGTGGCGAATTCTCTATTTTTGCCGTATTAGCACAGTGCTCAATCTTGCTGATGGCATCAAGCTGGCCCATGGGAAAAAAGGAAGTCAGGCTCTCAGCAGAAACTCAGTCAGGATATGTGTGGTGTGTGTAGAGCGGCTTGTATCTTTCTCCTAGCGGGTCAGTGACAGAAAAGAACACGCAATAAGAACTCTGCAGTTAGTTGGTGGGGTGCTTGTGAGCCTGCACAAGGTCCCGGGTTCCACGTTCAGCACCCCACAAACCACACATGGTGTCACATGTCTGAAATCCCAGTACTCAGGAGACAGAAGCAGGAAGATCAGAGGTTTGAGGTTATCCTCAGCAAGCTTGAGGCCAGCCTGGGTTATAAAATCCTCATCAGCAAACTCAAAATAAAACAAAACAAAAACCCCCTTTTTAGTCAGCAAATATTTGTAATCGGATTCTTGTGCATTGAGTACTTCCTGTTCACACCTGTACACAGAGATTTGTATCTTTTATGGCTGAGCTATCTCTCCAGCCCAGGTTTGCATTTTTCAAAATGTAGCTTTGTATTGATTCTTGGATTGATTCTTTGTATTGATTGAATTTCACATCACTCACCCCAATCCCACTCCTCTCCCCATTCCCATGTATCCACCTCTGCTCTTGCAACCTTCCCGCCAAAACAACAAAAAAGTCCTATTGTCGATGCTGTAGTGTGTCACAGTGTGGTCCACGATCTACAGTCTGTCCACACAACTTCACTTGCAAACGTTCATTGCAATGAGCCATTGGTCTGGTTTAAGCCTCTGGCCTCTGCTACAGATCAATTCAGATCCTCCCCAGGACTCCTCTTGGATACCCTGTCGCTGCCCTGTGTCATGGACATCCTGCAGCTTTGGATCTGCAAAACTGGTCCCTTCACAAGTTGCAGCAGATCATAGATAGGGTAGATGTAGGGGTGGGCTAACTCAAAGCTTTAGGTCTGGGCTTAGGTGGTATCAGAGTTCCTTGGCTCACCAGCTCTCTCACACCTACACCACCAGAGCCAGCTCTCCCGTGCTCACGCCCTCAGGCTGGCTCATCCAGTGCCACAGCAGGCAAGGGATAGGGCCAGCTCTCCGGTTCTCATGCCTTTGGGGCCAACTCACTCGACCTCACACTATCAGGGCCAGCTCTCCTATGCTCACACCCTTAGGCTGGCTCACCAAAACTCCTAGAACCAGGGCCAGCTCTACTGTGCTTCCTGGGTGAGGTGCTGGGCCTGCTCCCCCCAGTGCTACAGCTGGCAAGGGGAAGGAAGGGCCAGCTCTCCTGCTCTCATGCTCTACCACGGTGCCCAGGATAGGGGTGGGGCTAGCTCTACACAACCTCAGATATCAACATGGCCTCAGGCAGCAGCCCAGACCAGGGATATCCACCAGGCCTTTGGTGGTAACAGACCTCTGCACTGTGAGACCATGGACACAGACATGACCCGAGTGGCAGCACGGGCCAGGACCTCGCCATGGCCTTAGGTGGCATTGCTGGCTACCCCCAGCAGGCTGTTCCTCGCTGCCTTGGCGTCTCCTGTTCTGCTCTCTTCACTGTGCACACATCCTTCTGCTTCTCTTATTCTTCCATCTCTCCACATTCACTTGCTCACCTTAGTGGCCCCCAGGCCTCTGGGCGTCCAGAGTTGTCTCAGAAGTGCTATGCCCAACTCAGGCATTGTGGCACCAGGCAGGGTTCATCTGGGACTTGCTCTGCCCACCTGGGCCGTGTGAGCCAAGGTCTATATTGTAGGAAGCATGTGTAAATAGGGTTACAGTCTCTCTCATATTTATTTATTTATTTATTTATTCATTTATTTGTGTGTGTGTGTGTGTGTGTGTGTGTGTGTGTGTGTGTGTGCATGTGTGAATGTGTGTCCACATGTGTGTATTTGTAGTGTTATGTGTTTGGAGCATGTGCACATACATGTGTGATACACACAGGCTGGGGGAGGGTGTGAGACACCCCTGGTCTGTCACTCTCTCCTTCCTTCCCTTGAGACACTACAGCGAGGCTGGTGCCTTTTAAGGCCCAGCAATCTTCCTGCCTCTCTCCCTGTACATACCTGCTTTCTATGTGGCTGCTGAGAATTTGAACTTGGGTCCTCATGTTCTGCAGTAAGTGCCCTTGCCCATAGAGCATCTCCCCAGCCCCGAGACACAGTGTTGCACATGTATGACAGTCCTTGCAGCAAATCTGAGTTAGACAGTGGGGTTTTGCTAACGACTGGGCCTAGGCTCTCTCTCTCTCTGCCAACACCTGCTTAGTCAGTGCTTGACCTCAACTAAGGGAAAAGTCCTTAGGGAGATTCCCAGAGAGGAGGAGGAGCTACTGCCAGAGAGCCTGTCATTTCTCCATCCCGAACCTCATCACAGCTGTGTGAGACGGACACAGTTATTAGCCTTTGGCTTTCTGATGAGCCCTGCAGAGGGTATTGGATTTGCCCAGAGTAGCTGCCTTCCTCAACCACATTTTTGCCCTAGGAAGTTCCATAGGAAAACCTACAGATATGGAGACTTGTACACACCCTTCCTGGGATGTCCATACACACAAACTGCTCTTTTGTCCTTAGATACAGGTAACCATGGGAACAACAAACTATAGGTGATTCTGCCAGCTTCATTAGAAGCTGGAAACACAGAGTGTGGCCTCCAGGGTTTGGGTTATGGATGCTCTGTCCCCATGATGTCATCTAAGGAGCCCATCCTCAGGTGGGGGTGAGGGGTGGGGAGTGAAGGGGGAGGGTCATTCTCCACACATCCTCCTGGAAGCTTGTGCCTGGACCTTGGAGGCTAATCACACAGAGGGGCCACCTGCAGGATCCCCTGCCTCCCCTCTGGCGTGGCTCTCCAGTGTTTTGTTTGGTTGCTGGGTGGAAGCCTTGCAGAAAGCTGCAGTGCACATTTGTGGTTAGCGTGGAGAGTCTAGTGGGAAGCCGAGACTGGCAGCTGGAAATGGTGCCTCCGTCAGCACGCATGCTGGCTTGCTGAGCCTTCGCAGCTCTTTGAATAAAAAGGGTGGAGAGAAAATGAGCAAGAGAGAAACAGCCATGGTCACATTTTCTAGGCTTGCTAATATGTATATGATAAGGCCAATGATTTAAAAGGGAAAAACAATCCTTTAATGACAGGTTCTTCCGGACCTGGATCCTGGACAGAGAGGGCATTGTGTTTAAGAACTGGAGGAAGAAATCAGAACTGAATCTAGGCACTAGGATCACTTTTCTTTGGATGCAACTAGTATTATTTCTGCTGGAGAAATTGTGAGATCAGAGCCTGGACTTCTCCCATGTTCCTCTCTAACTCATGCCACCTCCTTGAGGTTACCATGAAAAGTGTTGATTTTAAGATCCTCAGATGCCTTTCTCAATCCAAGAGCCCCCGGGCGGGCACGTTGTGGGGGCCCCTGTGATCTTTCCCCTGCCCTAACAGACGCTGCACATAAACCTGGACAAGTGGAGGTTTCCCACAGTTCCTGGTTTCCATTTACAGTTATTAGCACCGTGCAGACTTATCTTCCTGGCTTTATAGCATAATGGCCTGCAGATGTCAGTGGATAACTTAAGCCTGCATTGCCACCCCCCCAATGGACCACCCCTCGATCTCCCCCACTCCCAGTCACAGTATACCCAAGAAATGAGAGCCCACAGCAAGCTGCTTCCAATGTTCTTGGCCTCCAGAGCCGGGATGTGCAGCTTCAAAGTATGGGTTTTACTCATACACACACGTTTGTTTAGACAGAGCCGTGTGGGATGTGTGGCTGAGTCCTGTTAACAAGCAGTGTTTCTGCAGTACTGCCTACAGGGCTCCGAGATGTCCTTTGATGCTCACACATTTCCGGCCGGATGCCTTAACAGAAGATGGCAAGCCGCCGTCTTAGATCATCTCTGGGACAGTTCCTTGTAGTTATCAGCTGCTGAGGGCAGGGGATATCCTATCTCTTCAGCAGAGCCCATGGACACGCCCCCCCGCCCCCCCAAGGCTTCCCCACAGAATGACTCAGTAAGCATAGAGAAAGAAAGGCAGAGTGAGCCCCTGGATATCCTGAACGCGGTTCTGCCGTGGGCTTCACTATACAATAGTTTGCTTCAGGTATCAACTTGATACAAATCTACAGTCATGAGAAAGAGAAAGTCAACCGAAGAATTGCCTTCATTAGATTGACCTAGGCAAGTTCCTGTGTCATTTTCCAAGTTGCTAGGTAATGTAGGAGGGGGCCAGCCCACCGTGGGCGGGGCCATCCCTAGTAGGTGGGCCTTGTCTGTCTGAGAAAGCTGGCCAAGCAAGTCAGAGCAAGCAGGCCGATAAGCAGTGGTCCTCCCATGGTTTCTACTTCAAGACCCTGCCTTGACTTCTCTCTGTGATGAATTATAATCTGTAAACGGAAGTAAACCCTTTCCTCCCGGGGCTGCTTTTGGTCAGTTTTTTGTTTTTTGTTTTTTGTTTTTTGTTTTTTGTTTTTGTTTTTGTTTTTTTTTAAATCACGGAGTCAAAGAGCTCACTAGGGCACAGTGGACAGAAAAAAGGGCAAAATTGATCAGATCTCAGAAAATGAGATTTTCTGGCTCAAGAAGTTTGGTGTCTTTGAATGGAACTGAACCGCAGGAATATGAATGGTAGCTGGGGGGGGGGCGGTTGTCTGGTGGTGTGAGATGTATTCTTTTGTTAAAAGTATATTTTTACTTTTTAATTATGTGCATTTGTGTATGTTGGGGTGGGGTGGGGGCTGTGCAGTGATTGCAGACACTGAGGATGTAGAAGAAGGTGCTGGATCACCCTGAACTGGAACCGCAGGCAGTTGCACCCAAATGTGGGCGCTGGGAACTAAACTCAGAGTCCCTGGAAGAATACTGTGCTCTAACCATGGGGCTACCTCTCCAGCCCTGCATTCTTTGTTAAAATGCATGTGCACATGTGGACACGTGTGTACTGAAGCTAGAGAACAATTCTAGAGGACAATTTCAGGTGTCATTCTCAGCTCCACTGTCCACAACCTTTGACTCAACCTTTTTCTCTAATAGACCTGGGTTCCACTGACTAGATTATGAGGACACCATTGTCCCTGACTCCCCCCACTGGGATTGCAAGCACATCCCACCATGCCTGGCTTTTTATGTCAATGCTGGAGCCAGGTCTCAGGTTCTTGTGTTGCAAGTCAAGTGATTTACCAGGTGCCCGAGTCCCAACAAATATTCCTGAACAAGGCCGTCTGTCACGATGAAGTTAATGGTGTATAAAATGTGACCTGGTGAGGCGTAGTGGATGTGACCCATGGGTTAAGGTCTTTCAGGAGAAGTGGCCGACTCCCTCCCTGTACTTTCTAGGAGGCTCAGCACTGTGCAGTTCTAGATTTATCAGGTCGAACTGCTGAACCATTTCTATGAAGCTCAGGAGTCTGTAGACCTCCTGGTTGGCTGCCTGGAGGGTAAGTTTCTACACCGGTGTCTTTCCAGCTGGATACAGTAGTGACCTGTCCATCTTAGGAAAAGCAAATGCAATAGTTAGTACCTAACTAAGTAACAGATGGGAGGGAACTCCTGTCTGTATCCAGCATCTCAGCCAGTTGTGTCTGAGTCAAAGCAAAGGAGACAAGAGAGATGGCTCAGTAAAATACTTGCCTGCCTTTTAATTCCAGCACTAGCGAAGCAGGTTCAGTTGGATTGCTGGGCATGTTGGTCAGTCAGACTAGACCACTTGGTAAGCTTTATACCATTGAGAGACACCCCCTTTATTTGTCTTGAACATGTCAAAACCATACATGAGCCAGCGAGATGGTTCAGTAGGTACAGACATTTGCTGCCAAGCCTGACAACCTACAGTTAATTCCCGGGACCCGCAAGGTGAAGGAGAGAACTGGTTCTTTCAGGTCATCTTCTGCCCTCCGCATGTGTACTGTAGTCTAAGCAAGCCATGTACACAAATAAATAAATGCAAAAAAAATAATGTCTTTTAAATCAAGGGTTAATAGACATTTTGTTGGCACCAAACCCAGGCAAATTTTAAAATGAGGACTTCTGGCTAAGGCAAGCAAGAATAAGGAAATGTGTGATCTTCAAGTATCTACTATAGACCTTCTGGCCAAATTTACCCACGGTTTCTTTTCTTTCAACAACTTCAGACCCAGTGCCCCAGGGAGCTGGGTTCCAGCAGTTCCGGTCCTCACTGCCCTCCTGTGACTCTGAGTTTCTATTGTCTGTTTCAGAAGCTGTCTGGGAGGAGGCTAAACCCGACCCTGCGGATGTTTGGGCAGTCCATATCAGGGGGCATTGATATGGATGGAAATGGCTATCCCGGTAAGCTGTTTTTCTCAAAACCATGCCAGATAAATGAACAAAAGTGTGTGAGATAAGATAGGTTTTCAGTTTAGATAACAGTTGTTCTCACAGTTGAACGGGAGCTTTTGCCTGGTGGCTTCAGCTACCCTAAGAAACTCCTTTATACAAAGTCTTGCTAAGAAAACCCAAATCCTTGGCAAAAGATCTGCTTTCAAATCACTAAAAAGTTATCCACCAAACACAGATTACAGTAAACTATATATTCCAATAAAATCATATCTGCTGTTGCTTAATGATTAACACTTAATCATTGCTTAATGATATATTTATATATAATAGTATATGCTAGTAACTACAGAAAAATATACATAAACAAGATGAAGTTAATCTTCATGATGTGTAGTCCAAGATAGCCAACATTTTATCATTTTAATGGGTAACTAGTATAAAAGTTATTAATGAGTTAAATTTTTAAAATTAGGTCTTCAAAATCTGCTATGGATTTTACGCACCCAGCTCTGTTCCCAGGCCTCTGTACCCACATGTGGTTGGCTGCCACTTAAGTTAATGTGGCTGTAATTCTTACAAAGTCATTACACAGGCAGACAGCAGCAGTAGGAAGGGCTCCCTGACCACAAGGCTGGGCCTCTGTCACTGTGGCCCCGAACCAAAGGGCAGCTGGGGGCTGCTTTCCACAAGGTTCTGAGTCTGAATTCTTGTTCTCAGATGTCACCATCGGAGCCTTCCTGTCCGACAGCGTGGTTCTCCTCAGGTGAGATGTCTGGCTCTTGCTCGAGGGGCCATGTTCTTCATGAGTAACAGCTGGAGCTTTGCTGGGGAGGCCGGGACAGATGCTATCAGCTGGCTCTTTCTTTTGTCTTACTCCTTGCAGGCTGAAGGTTCTGCACACACAGGGGTGTTCCCTTTATTCTCGGTCATAGTCTTTACCACAGAGTTCCAGAGTGTGGGCCTTGACTGGTTTACAGGGAGCTGAGACCTTTCGGGGACATCTTGACAGGGTTTCCGGTGACCCAAACCCTGGTCCAAGGGTTGTTTGCCTTTGGTCGTGACCAATCTGCCTTTGTTGACATACATACAAACATTCTTGTTTCCTATAAGTACCAGACACTCAAAGCTCTGGGAACCCTGTCCAGCCCAGGCTTTTATCTTTATAACCAGGATCATCATTCAGTTAGTCCTCAACTGCAGGAACCAGGAGCCTCCTGTCACTAGCGCAGCAGAGGTGAGGGACATGTGCTTGGGCCCAGGACTTGCTATAGCCTACTGAGTACCATCTTTACCCGTGTACCGTCTTCAGTATTTCGGCCTTTGTGAGTCAGAGGAAGCAGAATTTTACTTTGGAGTGGAAGCCAACAGTTTTGTTAATAACTCGATGGCAGAATGTTCTAAAATAAACTGCTATAGTCTTCCAGCTGGAAGAGATCCAGAGCCCATGTAGCCCTCCACTCCAGATGCTTTGAATTTAGTTCTGCCTTCTCCATGCCTCCCTGAAGGGACACACGCTCCTCTTAAATGACATACCCCACAGGAAAGAACCAGCTGACCACTAGACAGTTCTAAACTTTGAATTGCCCATGTGCCAGCAAGAATAACCTTGAAGTAGGGTGTGACATGGAAGTCAGGTGGCTTGAGTTTAAGCCCTGCCTCTGTCCTTCTAGGTGGAGCCTCTTGTGCAAGCCCTTTGACCTCTCTGTTCTAGGATTTTCCTCTGCCAAAGACAATGCCAGGAGTATTTCCCACAAGCTGTGGGTTGATAACATGTAACTGTGAGACAGAGCCTGGTATAGAGAAAAGCTAGTCTTGTGTGGATATGGTTGGTTTGACTTTCTAACATTCTGCTTTTTGGTTTTGTATCATCTACACAGAAGCCCTGCAGTTTCAAAGAGAACAGTGCATTCCCCAGATGCCAAAGGCAAACCTCCCTGGCTCCTTAAATTATCACCCTCATGACTCGGTTTCCACTCTTTCCTCCCATTTCTCTGGCATGGTGGCTTTCCTCTTGGGCATGGTGGCTTTCCTCTTGGGCATAGTGGCTTTCCTCTTGGGCATGGTGGCTTTCCTCTTGGGCATGGTGGCTTTCCTCTTGGGCATGGTGGCTTTCCTCTTGGGCATAGTGGCTTTCCTCTTGGGCATGGTGGCTTTCCTCTTAGGCGAGGCCACAGTGAAGGGCTATGCTGGGGGGAGCCACAGTGACACCCTGTGAGGCTTGTATTCCCCTCACAATGACCTGAAAACTCCTGGTGGGTCTCAGGGTCCCTCTTAGAGGAAACACGTCCCCAGGCTTCTCACGAAGCAGCCTTGATACCCAGAGCACCTACTTGTTTTTGTGGTTTGTTTCTGTTGTTGTTTGTTTTTGTTTTACAAGACCTGGAACTCACTCTGTAGACCAAGCTGGCCTCGAACTCACAGAGACCCACAGCCTCTGATCTCCAAGTGCAGGGATTAAAGGCGTCTCTTAGGCTTTATCATTCTTTAAAATTGAAAATAAATCCTCTTTCCTACAGTATATCCTGATCACTGTTTCTGCTCTCTCATATCCTTCCAGTGCCCCCCCCACCTCCCCATACGTCCAACACCAGGCCTTCCTTCTCTTCCTTTCCTTAGAAAACAGAGAAATCAAAACTAAACAAAAGAAAGAGAAAACATACTCAGTATTTAAGAGAAAGAGAAAAAAACCACAAGAAGCACATGCAAACCCGTAAAAACCACAGAATCAGAAACCATAACAGATAAGTGAAAGATTAAAAAGAACAAAAATCTCAAAGTGTTATGAGAGAAAAAAAAATCTGAAAATCCTGTTGATTTTGCGTTGTCATCTACTGCGGGCATGTGGCCTGCCCTTACGTATGGTTTATATGCTCACGGAGACTCCGTTGGAGTAAACTAAGTTTTCCTTTGCAAGGAGTGGGATAGCTTCTGGGTTAGGGTGAGAGATGAAGCCCACTTCCCCTCTCAGTGCTGGGACCTCATCTTTATTTCCCTGTGAGCTCTGAATCCAACAGAGTTTCTGTTTCTCTGTTTCACGGGTACAAATGTTAAGTGAGTTGCCCTCACTGTGGATGGGAGACCTCAGACTCCAGAATGGAATAGAAGGTCGAGTCTGGTGAGGTAGAATGCCAGGAAGACTGCACATGGGTGAGGGAGTGAGCAGCCCACCCCTGGACAACAATGAGCCCAAGTGAGCTTCAGAGGAGGATAGGGGTACCGCCATCACAAGAATCTATGCCCCCCTCCCCCCCGCTCTCTCTGCTTATATACACTGCTCTGTTGACATGAAACTGTGCGTGTATTCGATGCTAGAGACTGGACAGAGAACAGGGTGGCAGGCAGTACTGGTCCTGGGTCTTTGATCCTAGCCAGTGAGCAATATACAAATAGATGATGATGCGGGTAACCATGATGCGAGCGCCTCCCTCGCACTGGGCACTACATGAGCGTTTTATGTATAGTTCTGTGCCTAGCCAGCCACAGGCAGGCACTCAGAGGGATGCTTCAGTAAGGTGATTTCATCATGGCCTGAGTTTCACAGTATGTACTTACAGTAAGCTAACGCAGCTATGTGGTGCCATCTATGGGATTGCCATCATACATGCGATCTGTCTTCACCGTAATGCAGTGCATGACTATATTCATTGTGTGTTCTCCTTCTTTCTTGAATTGTAATTTGTATACAGCAAAACATACCAGTTTGAGCATACGGCTCAATGAGCTCTGACTGGTGCAGATACCCATGGAAACTAAACCACCATCAAGACAAAAAGTATGTTTCTGCCACCCTGCACATTTCCATATGCTGTTAAAAGTTCTCATCGTTATTGTGTTGGAGAGGCGCACATTAGGACAACGTTGTGGAATGGGTTCTGTCCTTCTACCTTTATGTGGGTTCTGAGAAGCAAAATCATGACAAGTACTTTATCTACCGGTCTTCCTCTGTTCTAATAGCATCTTTCTCCCAATAGGCATCTACCATTGTGGTTTCTGTCACCACAGGTCACTTTCACCTATTCCAGAATCCCACCTAAGTGGGGTTACAACCATATGCACTCTAATTTCTGAGTTCTTTCACTCCACTCAATGTTTCTGAGATCCTGTACTCACAGCGTGAACTGACCTCTACCCCTCTAACCAGCTCCATGGCGTGTATCCTGCTAATAACCTGCTTTGTGGGTAGAGAACTAGGAGCTTTGCGGCGGTGAGCTTGGTTGTCAGCTTGACACACCTGGGAAGAGAGAGCGCCAGTGGAAGAAGAATTGCTTCCATCCGATTGACCTGTGAGATGTTTTCCTGATTGCTAATTGATATAGGAGGGCCTGGCCCACAGTGGGCGGTGTCATCCCTAAGGCAGGTGGGCCCAGTCTGAACTTGAAAGCTAGCTGGGCAAGCCAGAGGGAGAAGCTGATGAACAGTGAGCCTTGATGGTTTCTGCTTCAAGCTCCTGCTTTAGCTCTCCTTAACAATGGACCACAAATTGGAAGCTGAAATAAACCCCTTTCTCCTCCTGTTGCTTTTGGTCATGGTGAGCAAATTAAGAGAAGATTTTTAGAAAATTCCAGATGCTGATAAGGGATGGTAGGAAAACACTGCAGGGCCATGTGGTCAGGGGCAACGATGGTGTCACATTCAGCAGAAAGGACCAGGTGGGCATGTCCTGGCAGAGGTGATGCCCAAGGTCAGTGATTATATTGACTGATGCAGCTTTTGGGTATTGTGTGGCAGGGGCCACACAGCTGTGGCTGGGGGAAGGAGACTGGGGGAGAGTGGATCTTGGCCGCTGTTACTGAAGCTGGGCTGCTGAGGAGTACACAGATCCACAGATGGTTCAGGAACAGTGCTTCGGGGAAGTTAGATTTGGAGTTTCTTCTGATTTGAGGTGAACCAGGCAAAGAGGACTGTGCATGTGTGCATGCCTACAGATAGCTTCTGGGTTCGCTGCAGTTGCAGGCACCAAGGGATGCACTCGGGATTTGGGGATGCTTTGAGCTGTGGCTCAGAGAGAATCTGACTGAGCATCTTTATCTGTGACAGAGGAAAGCCCGGGGTTGGTTTTATAACTAGCCTTCCCCTGCCCCTTCCCTGTCAGGAGCACTAGGACACCACCCCGTGAGAACTGTGTCCTATCCACTTTTATTATTTATCTGGAAGTACAATGTGAAGATTTGATGTCTCGGCCATTGAAAAGCACTCTAGTTACCTGCTTCTTTGAAGTCTTAAAAGCACCCCTGGCTCTGTCCTTGGGTGCCCCTCGATGCCTCTGTTATCTTAGGGGTTGGTGAGTGGCAGATAGGGTTCACCCTAGGAGATCGAGCAGCTCCACCCTCAGGAAGTTTGCACAGGGAGGTGGGGGCGGGGCTGGTCCTGAGTTCTGGTGATAGGAGCTTGGTGCCAGGCTACCAAAGAGCAAAGGAAATGACCAAGAGGCTTATGAAAGATTATTCTCCTCATCCAAAAACAACACTTGAAGTGGAAACAAAAACCCCTGAGAGACCGGATGTAACAGATGTTGGAAGATGACCTAGGAGGGCTTTGCCCACCCTTTCTTTCAAAGAACCCTGTTTTGTGAGGTTTGCAAGGCGGTTTGTTGATGCTACCTACACCTGGCTCTTCCTCCCAGCCCCATGCTCTCAGAAATAAGACTCAGTCTCAAAATATGTTTACAAAACCTTGCCTACATATCTAGGCTCTTCTTGGACTAGGATTAATGCATGATAACCCATTTCTTTTAATCTTCGTTTTGTCACGTGGCCAGTTACCTGTGATCAGGTACCATGTGTCTGTCTCACATCTTCCAGTGCCTTGCTTGCTCTTTCCCAGAATCCTTTCTGCCTTCCGGATGTCCCACCTTCTATTTCCTGCCTAAGCCACAGACCCTAGGCTTTTTAACTAACAGTGATGTATCCATACAACACACAGGATATTCTCTCTACCATAGTTCTGTCTGGACTGCTCCTTCTGTCTCCTGCTCATCATGCCACCATGCTCAGCTGAGCTCTCTGGACCTTGCCTTCTTTCTGACCAGCAGATAAAGGGATGGACTCTGTCTGGCCTTTCATCTTCCTTTCCAAAGCCTAGCAGACGGGAGTTGCCAGGGTATTACTGTAGAAAAGAGCCTAGCTCTCTCTCTCTCTCTGAAGCTTTGGATACTTTTTATCTCTGTCTCTGTGCTCCTCTGCCCAGAGATGAGCTTCAGACTTGTGGGTCAGGTTTAGAAAGAAACAGTAGCTATTTTCCTTAGTAATGCAGCAGGCAGAGTCAAGTCATAGAGCTGAGACCACATATGTTTGCGTGCACTCGAACAACACACACACATACACACGAGAGAGAGAGAGAGAGGAGAGAGAGAGAGAGAGAGAGAGAGAGAGAGAGAGAGAGAGAGAGAAACACACTAGGGAGGCTTTCCAGGCAGCCTGCTTTTATACAGAGTTCCTCGGCTTCTTCCTTGCCTACTTTGTATTGCTGGGACAGAAAGCCTGGACAGAAAGCCTGGACAAAAAGCCAGGACAGAAAGCCCGGACAAGGAGTCAAGGAAGGAAAGGTTTGTTGTGACTCTCAGTTTAAGTCCATTCGCAGTCACGGAGGCAGGGGGGTCACACTGCATCTATAGCTGTCAGGAAGCAGAGAGAGCCAAATGCTGCTACTCAGCTCATTTTCTCCTTTTTATCCAGCCTGAGACCCCCACTTAACCTGACCTAGAAACTTGTCCTAGTGTCCTTGTGATGACTGCAGACCCTGTCAGGTTGACAAAGTTAATCATGACATCATTTGTACACCAACGAGAGTGTAGTGATCTACTTTTTCAGTAGTTCTAGCATCTTCAGGAAGAAAGATCATGGAGAGGCCAGGATGTCGGTTTCTTTCAGGCCTTAGTGCTGCCTGACTTCCTTTTGCCCCATAGCCAGATTTGCTCAGAGTCCCCAGTTCACTGCCTGGTCACAGCTGCCCTTCTGTCTCTGCAATGGCAGCTACAGCAGGGTCCCCTCAAGCCTTCTGTCTTCTCAGTGCCTTATGTGGCAAGGTTTTCCTTGAATGTTCGCTTGTCCTGGAGTTGGTTGGTCCTCTGTTCCCTCTGTCCTGTCACCGCAGTGCACTTTGGTTGATCCTTACACACATTTTTCCCATGCTGTGGGTGCCCCTTAGTCTCGTGTCACTCCAGATGCCTAAAGGCCGGGTCTCCTGAGAGGTGAAAGGGTCTCTTTGTGAGGGCTGGAGGGGAGAAGGTCAAGCCACAGCTTAGGTGACACCTCCTTGAGCAGATGTTTATGATGGGAAAGAGATGCCTGCTTCTGTCTCGGCTTTTGTCTTGATGCCCCAGGGGATTCCAGGGATGCTGGCCATCCGTCAGGCACTGGGCACGTCAGGGAGAGGGCTGTGTTTATTGAATTTCATTTTGTCCTAAGGCCAGACAGGCTGATTCCTTGAAGTGTTCTGCTGGTACCAGCTGGGACTCCATTAATCAATTCATTTTAGAGCATAACCAATGTGTTAATAGACATAAATGAAAGAGGATATTTGGCCAAGTGGATGAGATAGAAGTTTGCCAAGTTCTAACTCACTTAGATAAAAAGGGAGAAGCCACTCAGTGTATACCCAGTGTTCTTCCTCTCTCTCTCTCTCTCTCTCTCTCTCTCTCTCTCTCTCTCTCTCTCTCTTCCCTGCCACCTGCTTCCTTTGGCTCGCTCCGGTACCCAGGCTGGCCTGGAACTCTGGGAAATCCTTCTGACTCAGTTACTGGGATTCTGGTTCCAGGGTAAGCTGTCACAGCCGGCTTTGTGTCTAGTCTCTGAGTTACAGCTTATGTTGTAGAAACTTCTCGACAGTGTCTCTCCAACGAGATGGAAAGCGGAACTTCTTGGGTGAAATTTTAAATAATCACCCAGCATCTGGTGGCTGATTTATGGCCTCAGCCAGCTGTGTTTCATTAACAACTAACTTGCCTTTGTTACCGGGAAGCAAATCATTAGTATTTTAGGGAATGTGCTACTTTTAAAACCAGAAAAAGTACTTACAGAGAGCGCACTGGCCTTTTTCTCTTGGGGCATTTCATTCTTTAATTAAACGCTGGCTGAAGGCCCGGGATCTATTCTGCCTGTGTAGTTCGTGTTTGGTTCGGGGAGCTGCTACTTAACACAGGTTCCCCTCCCCCTCCTTGTCCTGCAGGGCCAGACCAGTCATCACTGTGGATGTCTCCATCTTCCTGCCGAGTTCCATCAACATCACAGCACCTCAGTGTCATGATGGACAGCAGCCTGTGAACTGCCTGAACGTCACTGTGTGCTTCCAGTTTCATGGCAAGAATGTACCAGGAGAAATCGGTAAAGAGTCACAGTGTTGGGACTCACCAGTCTTAGCTGGTTTGAGGTGACAACCCTGGAGGATGCTCCAAGTTTCGCTCACTTTGTGTCCCAGTGGGCTTTGCAGGCAGGGGGTCTCGTGGACTGGATACTCTCCCTCTGTGGCTCTTCCTTCCTCTTCCCCACTTATTTACATATTTCAGATTTCACACACCCTCCAGCTCTAGGATGAGTTACACCGAAGACCTCCTCCCAAATTCTTTCCCCAAATACACGAGGACCAGATGGGAACTCACCAGTGGGGCAGAGTGTGGGCTGCTGAGATGGAGAGCCTGAGCCTCCTCTGCATGCAACACTCCATTCATTAACAAATGGAGATGATAGGAATCTGGAGGCCTCCACTAAGCTTGCACCATCAACTAGGTACCCGGCACACAGCTGACTTTGGGATCCGGAGGTGAAGGTTTCCAGGACTCAGGTTTTTAAGAGTGTGGCATTACTCTGGCATCTCAGAGAGTTGGGGGCTCTGTATTCCTTCCCACTTCCTTTCGGTGGTGAAACCCTAGTGGTCCCAGGTGTTGTCTATGGACTGTCTGGTGATGCCTGTCTGGAAAGGTCTTCTGGACACTCGGCATCTCTGTATTCTGGGCTGTTTACCAACAGATGGCTGCCATCCACCTGGGCACCTGAATTACAACCAAGGGTGGGGTCCTCTGTGGCATCAGTCTGGTGGGTCTTCAGTCACATTACCTGTTTGGAGGATGGCTTTGGGAGCCAGAGAAGCTGTCTTGTCCCTTGAGCTTCTGCACCTATCAGGCTTCAGCAATGGGAAATCTCAACTCTCATTTGGTCACAGCAGTGTCAAGGTCAGCCTGTAGAGGGGCAGTGGTGACTTCTGGGAATACTGTGAGAAATGGGATGTCCATAAGGGGTGAATTTGCCTTGGTCACTGTAATAAGCAAAATCCAGCGAGGAAACAGATTGCAGCAGTATACATTGTAAGAGGGTTTGACTCCTCTCGGAATGGACTGAGCAGGCCAGAGAGGAAGCGGCAGTAACTGCTGCGGCGGCTGAGTCCGAGCCAGCTAGCCGCTTAGATCAGCTGTGTGCCATCTCCTGCAAGCTTTCCAGTTAGCCATGCATGCTCAAACTGAATGAGAATTCCCGGTAGAACCTGTGCTTCACCAAGCTTCCGGGTGGCCAGTCAAGTTTACACTCAGTTAACTCAGAACCTGAGAGTTTGTGGAAGGGACCCTGTGCAACTCCAACCCAATTCTTTAAGCAGAGAGCACTGGGTGGAGCTACACACCCCTCTGAGAAAGTACGATGAGGGCTTTGGGCCATGGAGAAGAAACCAGGAAGTTGAATTATGGCCCTTGGGGCCAGCTGCCATGAAAAAAAAAATTGTTGGTTAAGCCGATGAATAAGCGTGGAGGAGAAAGGCCTTCTTACCCCTCCGGCCTTTCAGGCTCCTTCTCTCCTCTCTCTCCCTCCCTCTTGTTATTGGCAGAACCTCACAGGGAGCTGTTGGCAAAACAGGTTTGTGGGATTCCAACCCTAGAGTCACGGCAGAGTGGATGGTGGGTTTGGAACTGAGAACCAAGGGCTTCATAGACCAGCAGAGAAGCATCTGGGTTCATGGGGGATCTGAAGTATGAAGGCCATGCTCCTACTCCAGAGAGCACTGGCTCTCAGAGGCCGTTCTCCGTGCTCACCCTGGACTCTGGAAGCATGGAGGTGGGAAAATGAGCCTCATCTGTGTTATTTTGGGCTCTTGAATCAGCAAAGCGTGATGAAGCTCTGCCAGACGCTGTGCTCAGCCCTGGGCACAGAGCACAGGCTCACATTCTAGCGGGAGGGGTCTCCTCACTTGCCCTTCTAGACACGTGCCAAGTGGCATGCCGGCTGGCTTCCCACTCTGGCAGCAGGCAGCCTCATGAACAGGTTTATCCCATGTTTCACTAAGCAATTGCAAACAAGAGTTTGGCTCATTCCAAATAGTATTCTCGGATGCTTCATCCTTGGCTGCCTGCAGCTTCCTAGAGCCTCCTGACAGCCACAAAAGAGATTTGAGTGCTGTAACCAAGAGCGATTTGCTCCTTACCCATAGGCCGTGTCTCTAGCTAGAGCATAGGATTGTCTTGGTGGTCACAGGCTTGCCCTAGCATCAGATGAAAACTTGGAAGGACTGAGTCCCATGACGTTGCTTTTTCCCACCTGCTAGTTCAGGGATTGAATCCAGGATCTCAAGCATGCTTCGAAAACCCTCAACCACTGGGCTGTGTCTCCAGCCCATGATCCTCTACCTCATATCTCCCTGGCCTACAGACAACCCGACAAAGCTTTCCACAGGCAGAGGCCCTATTACTGCCTGCAGACAAGCTGTAGATCCCAGCGTCCTCTGATGGCCCTCAGGTCATCCAAAGGCATAGCAGAAATACAGTCAGAAGTAGATATCTGGTACCCGCAAACCCTTTTTTTCTGAAGTTAGAGGTGGTATATCTGCTCTGGAGAGCTTTTTTACATGAAGAGAGTATTCTCAAAGCTTCTGGTCCCCTGAAGTACAGGGATGGGAAAGGGAGAGCCTTGTCATGGAAGGAATGGGGTTACCTAAGAAACTAATTGCTGCCCAAGTAAATATCGCATTCTTTGGAGGAAAAGAAAAGCTAACAAGGTGGAAATGTCCCTTTCCCTCCTCTCCTGGGATGCGCTGAGGGAAGTGAGTAAGGCTGGAAGTCAACTTTCAGAGCTGAAACCTTGTTCTGATGGAGATTTGGGAATGATTTGCTGTTGGCTGGGACAGACCAGAGCCCCAGTTGATTCAAGACAGCTGGCGCTCTCCTGGCCCCAGCCCATGTGGGGGGCCTTTGGGAACCAGCTCTGGGACAGGGAGAGGAGGGGTATGACTGGGGACGGTCAGCTTTTCCACCATATGACATCATTCGACATGGCATAGACACAAACTGCCAGAAGGAGAACCTGATGTGTCATGTGCTGTGAGAACCAGAGCTAACCAGATCCAGCATCCTCCCGGGCAGGGGCTTCGAGGGCTGGCTTGCATTACGGGGTTGCTGCTCAGGCACCACCCGACCTCAAGCAAGCTGATTGGCTCCAGCTAGCATGTGTGGGGCACTTGAGCTATTTAAAGCTCCCGCTGGAGCAGAGGGCTTCAGCGTGGACTGTTTCTTCTTACTTCTGGCAGCTCCCGGACTCTCCTCACTCAGGAGTTTCTTCATGGTGAATCTTGTTTGTTTCTAGAAGGGAGAGTCAGATATAGAATCAATTTATATAGACTTAAAATGTCAAGATAAATTTCATACCTCGTAGGAGGCAGCTCTAGAGAGGAAACGATTGCTTTCAGTGATTGGATAACCAGGTCTGTCTGGGATCAGACACTTGAACATTGGAGATAAATCTGCTAGGTTAAGGGATTGACACCCGCATGCCCCACTCAGAGCAGAGCCGGTGTCTCAGCTGTGGCTCTGTTGGTTGAACTGCAACCTCCTCCCCTTCTATGAGTCTCCAGAATCTTCGCTAGTGACTGCAGTGATACTTTGAGCAGTAGGTGCTTGCAAAGTACCCAGCCCGGCATAGCGAGCCACAGTCATTCCCCTATTCTGACTTGCCCTGGGTCAATTTAAAATCTCCCCCAATAGATGCCCAAGACAAGGGTCTCAGGACACACCTTGGCAGAGGGATGAGCCCAGGCAATACCAGCCTGTAGATGTGACAGAATGCTGGCATAAGCAGGATTCTCCAGAGGAATAGACCAGGGAGATTGGAAACAGGGAGAATAAGAGTATCAGAGGGTGTGGGGTGAGCTGGGTTTTAAGGGATTGGCTCATGGGACGATGGGACTGACAAGCCTGAATTCTGAATTAGGCAAAGCTGCAGGGCAGAGCTGAAGCTTCAGTTTAGATCTGTAGAAAGGCTAGATGCAGAATTCCTTATTGGGATACAGAATGAGCCTTGGGGTTTTCTTCTCAAGATTTTCAACTAATTCAGCTCACCCACATTATGGAATTTGTTTTGCTTCATTCAAAGTTTAATAATTTACCTGTCAAATTCATTTTAAAAGGCCCTTACAGAGGTGTGAAGTTCAGTGCTTGATGGGGTACTGAGGTCCAACCAAACTGGCACATAAATTAGCCATTCTAGCAAACCAAATAGGGCCTGTATGACTAAGCGTGTCACCACTGTGGGTCCACTAAACTCAGTCCTGCTGGGCATCTCATGCCTCAGTGTGAGGTACCCTAGGTGAAAGAACACACTGTCCACCTGCTGGGTGCTGCTTGGAGTCCTGACTTCTACCGTGAACTGGAGACGTACCTTAGCGGAGAAAGAGAGATTGGAAAAGGCCAAGAGGGTGTGTGTTGGAGTTTCCACAGCTTCTATCCTGTCTTCCTTCCATTCTCTCTGAGCTCATCTGGCTGGATCACCCGGGTCTGCTGTCCCTCCCAGTTTCCTTTTCCTGGGGGGGGGGCATGGACAACCCCCACTTGTCAGCCAAGAGGATGGCTGGACAAGGGCTGTTAAAACCAGGTGGCTCTAGCCACAGCCTCTGACTTGTCCCAGCAGTGGGCATCTCCAGATGTGACCTTGCTACATAGCATCCTGAAACTCACGTCCTTTAAATGTAACTTTTCATACTGTGGGTTGTTGGTGCCTGAAGTCAACGGTAGATGGACTTAGAGTTTGGCTCTGGACCTCGGTCTGTTCTTGGTTCTGCCACTTATGAATTCAGAGAGTAAGAGGTTTCAGTTCAGGTGAGACTGAAAAATTAAGTTCTCAGACTGTGTGGTAGAAGTAGCCAGACTAGATCTGGAGAAGTCTTGATTCTACTGGGCTGGACTCAGTATTTCCATTTGGAAGCCTCAGGTCCCTTTGTCTCAAAAATGGAGGTTTTGAACGAGCTGATCTGGAGGATTTCTTCACAGGCCTTGGCAGTCTATGCACACACTGAACTTGTAGCATCTGCTTCCACCCAGTGCTTTCTCTACAAAAGCACTTTCTCTAGATGCCCTTTTCTTAATAGTAGAACTATCTCCTGGGATGACCCATGTCCAGGGTCCCTCCTGATCACCCAGCATCGCCTTAGAAACCAGCTGCTTGTTGGGATATGCACACTAGGGCATGATAGCCTTCTGTGGCTAGGAGTCTGCCATCTGGGCATGATGGGGAGCCATGATATGGCAGGGGCCCAAGAAAGCCATTAGATACAGCAAAAGTCTGCCGAGACGTATCCAAGGACAGCCGACAAATCACCTTTCTCTCTCCCTGTTCAGCCTTCCCTGGGTGGCGGGTCTCTTTGATGTTGTTTAAGGACACAGTCATTCTTGTTAGTTGACCTCACCATACTTAAATACTGGCCAGGCATTGGCTTTCAGTGGCTCAGCTTCTGACAGATGGGTGTGTGGAGATGGCTTGGGGGGTTCTTTTTTGCCTCCCCACTGGCTATCTCACCTGGTCATGTTAGAGGCAGACATTGTTGTTTGTCTACTATAAAAACTATACTTCCTGAAGCTAGAAAAACGGTTCAGTGATTGGAGTCTTTAAGTTTGGTTCCCAGTACCCTAGCTGGGCAGCTCAGCCAGCTGGACCTCCCACTCCAGGAGATCTGATGTCCCTTGTAGTACCCTAGAGCGCTTACTCCCAAGCAGCATGCAATCACATACACACAGGTAATATATTTCTAAAAAAGCTTTTAAAAATACAATAACCTCAGAACCCACAAAAGAGTTAAGAAATAGAGTGGTTTAGAGAGGGGCTGGCCCTTGCCACAGAGAACAGGGCTGTAGATCTGCTGATGCGGGAGTTCAGTTACCTAGTAAAACTTACAGCTGGCTGTTTACTTATAGGCTCCAGAGTGATGGAGGCAAGGTGTTCTGGGTTTACCCGGCATGCATTTAGCATCACAGCCTCCTTCTTCTTCATATTCTATTCTGTGTGCAGGCCACTCTGCTGTCTGGCACTGTCCTCTCAGGTATAGGGGCTAAGTTCTCAGAAGAAAAACACCATGTAGGAGCCACTATGGCCAAAGTCTTGTTAGAAGAATGGGCACCCTGAGAGTAAAGCCATCCTCAGCCTGTATTTCAATTTCTAAGTATGGGGCTCCGTGACAGTAGACTTTTCTTTTTGTCTGTGTGTTGACTGATACCTCATTCCACCACTGGTAGCACACAGTCAGAGAAGGTTTGGCATTTGTGAGAGATATGCAGTTATCGCAAACAGCTGTTCGCTGTATCATATATGGTCCAACAGAAGTCATTTTCATGATGTCAGTCCCTTCTAGTTACATTTGACAGGCTTGCTGTGACGCTAGCCCATCAGAACACCCTACACATGATAAAAATAATCATTGAACATATCCAAATTGGTGGTTCTGTTGGCATCTCACAAAGTCATGAGGTTTGAACAAGAATGAACCATAAGTCTGATGAGCACAGAATCCTGGGTCTTCCATAGGCTGACTGCAGGCTTCTGAGAAGGTCTTGATGTGGGCTGCCAGGCAGTTTCCCATGTTGTGTGAACTATGCATAGGGTCTCCACAGAACTGTGGGGCTTAGAGTCTCAACACTGTATGTGCATTGTTGCTAACATCTTGGCCTCTTACTGTCAGGTCTGAACTACAATCTGACGGCTGATGTGGCACAGAAGGAGAGAGGCCAGCTGCCTAGAGTCTATTTTGTGTTACTTGGAGAGACTGCGGGGCAGGTCTCGGAGAGGCTGCAGCTGACCCACATGGACGAGGTGTGTCATCACTACATGGCCCACGTCAAGGTCAGTCTCTTCTTCTTTTTAACCCTCCTATTCCGAGCTCTACAGATGGTCATTTGACAACAGCATGAGCTACTTTTGTTTCATTATGTAGCCTCTGACTGCCACGATTCTACTTCACAACATGCATTTCACCTTTTAAAGTTAAAAGCTGACAGCCATCTTATTTATGTTTAATTCTGTTTGGAAACACTGTTGCATTGTGGAGGGGTGCACACCTTCCCTGGTGTGTATGCGAAGGTCAAAAAACACGCCTGTGACGTAGGTTCTATTCTCGCCTCTAGGCGGTTGGGAGGATTGAATTCAGCTGGTGTGTGAGGGTAGTGCTACCCACTGAATCATTGCACTGGTCCCTTTATTGTGCTGGCCTCAGCCTCCAAGAAGAGGCAGAGGATGGCAGGAGAGCAGTGACAGTCTCTGACTGTGCCTGGTTCTCTTGGGAGGTTTTCATCCTCTCCTGGGCTTGGCAGGCACTGGGAGGAAAACCTCAGAAGCTGTGTGCTGGGTCTTTGGTTGCATCATTCTGGTTGCCCGTCTTCGTGGTCCACTGCATGACATAGTAACTCACAGTCAGAGATGCATTTGAAGACTGGTTGGGGCTCACTTCTCTTACTTTCTATTTATCCTAGGAGTGCATTTTGTGGGAGTCTCTTCCCTTCCTCCAAATAAACTCCCAAAATGTTTTTTCTCTTCTTGAAATGATTTGCTGGATATATGTTCATGTAATTCAGGAAGCCAGGCTTTAGTGATAGAGAGGCCACTGTTCAAGGCGGGAGTCCTGGCTGTGCTCATTACTGCAGAATGGTCAGCCACTGACCCACAGACAGAGGCAGAGAACAAAGGTGGACAGACCCACAGTGTGGGCATTTGGTGTGATGCCTGTGGGTATAGGGTTGAATCTCACAGACTGGTGTGGATCAGTTGCGTGAGCACTGTGTGAGCCTCTGCCTCTCTAAAACACACATGCAACAGTTACCCTGAAAGTTATCATTAGCATCAACATCTCCCAGAGCAGAGTAGCAATCCCAGCACTTTGTAGGAAAGGGCAGAGGATCATGAGTTCAAATTCAACCCAGGCTACTTAGAGAGTTGCAGCTTAGTCTGGGCTTATATGGTTAGACCTTGCCTCAAACCAAAACAAAAGATAAACATTGCACTGTTACTATAAAAACTTTCTTTGCATGGAGTCTGATGAAGCTCTCAGGGTTATTAGTCTTTGGTTAGGACATACATAATTTCCAACATTCTACTTACACAAACACCAATTTTGTTTAGTTTAACATAATATTATTAGCCGTAGATGTCTAGCAGATGGAAATCTGTATATTGAAGTGTCTTCCCGTTGTTGCCTCGTTGGGGTCAGAGTCAGATAGTAACAGCTGCATCTAGGCCGTGTGTAGAGAACTGCTTCCATGTCTGGCCTGGAGCCCATGAGTTCATAGCCTGAGCTGCTTTGCTATGGGGCTGGGCTCTGCCTTCTGCCAGACAGACTCATGTCAGGGCCTGCCCAGGCCAGCTGCCCTTGCCTGGGGCTGCTGGCCACTTGTAAAGCCGCCCTGCTCTTGCTAAGCCTACCCTGCCCTTCTCGAGCTTGGATTCCTTTGGTTTGTGAGTGAGGGTGGGGACTGCCCAGGAGAGGCCTGTGAGAAAACCTCAAGATGTCTCAAACGGCTCCATGTGGCCCTCACCAGGGTGCAGGGCTTCCTTGTGCTAAGTCTGCTCCACAAATCTTTTCCTTTGAGGCTCTTTGCAACTTCTTGCTTTGGCTGAAATTTTCATAGCAGGTGGTTTGTACCAAATAGAAGTTACCACTGCAAGACAGCACCACAGAGAACCTGCTGCCGGCCTTGGCTGAGTGCATTCAGGAACAGCAATTGTGAAGAACAGGCAGAGTTGTCTCTGTGGTGGTCTGAGGAAAGCGGCCACAAAGGTTGGTCTGGCCCCTTCTGTTCTAAGCACTTACCAGATATAACAAATAGAAACATAGGACTTCCCATTGAATTTGGATTTTAAATAAACTGTTTGTTAATATGTGTGCAGTGTCCCCCTTTCTTAGTGGCTTCTCTTTCTGAGGTATCAGTCCCTATAATTCTCTGAGGTCCAGTGGTATTATATGGGAAATAAATCTAAAAATAATAAATGTTAAGGTAAATATCTTTTACCTCAGGATATTGTCGTTCCGTTTTTAAACAGTTATTTCTTTGCCTAATTTATGAACTTTATCGTAAGTATTGTATAATGGTTGATACTATTTACAGTTTCATATAGCCACAGAATGTCTAGGAATATATCCCTGTGAATAAGAGGACTTGGCACCACCCAAATACTTCCAGACCATAGTCTGGTTGTTCTCATGCGGACACATGAGGCTGTGGAATATACCAGAGAGAGACATAATTCCAAGAAATGCTCGAGGCAGTGACTAAGCTGTCTTCTACTGTTACTTCCTGGACCCTAACAGAGGACCTGGGCAAATGGTGGATTATTAAGTGAGAGGAAGTGTTGATGAGCTAGCTGGCTGTCCCCATTGTGGCACAGCTGGCCTAAGACCTCGCAGCCATAGCCCGGTGGCTTACAGGGGTTGTGGGAAAACAGCTGGAGAGGCTGTGGCTTATGTGAGGGTTGAGATGGGGCAGCAGGAGTGGGGGAGGGACGCTGCAGTAATTGCTTCCCATCCTGGGGGGTGTGTGTGTGTGTATAGACTGGAATCTGAGAATCAGGGCTGAAGAACTGTGACACGGTCTCTACTGCACAGGCCTGGCGCTCGGCTCGGCAGACTAGTCATGGAAGACAAATGCAAATGTCCGTCTTATCACACGCCATATGGCCAGCAGACAGGCCGGCACTGGGGCCACGCGTATTTTGTTTAGGCTATCGTTAGGCATTTTTCTTTCTGTCTTTAAGCCCATTCAGTGCTCTCTTGTTTTCTTTTCCGCTCTCTCCCCCTAAGATTTCTTTCCATATATGGTGATATTCTCCACTGCGGAGACCAGCTTGGACCAATACCTGTCTCCTGAGTTAGCTGTGTGGTACCTTGCTCTGCTCCTGAAGGGATCTCCCCGGAGATCCCACTTTTGTGGCAAAACACATCTTCCTTTTGGGGCAGTGCTGAAGTGGTTCCAGTGGCTTCCTTGATTGCTTCCCAGAAGTCATGGACCCCACTTATCTTTTCCCTTTCCCCCAAACCAGTCTAGCTTTGGAGGTAGCCCCCTCCCCTACTGTCCAAGTGGTCTGGAGATGTCACAGGTAAAACCCAGAGCATGTCCTCTTGGCTTCGGGGCTCTCAAGCACTCAGCCTCAGTTTACCTTTTTTGTCTTCTACTTGCATGACACAGATGCTCTGACTCAGCTGCCATGCCCCTTCTCTCTGAGCTACCCGGCTCCGTGCTTTTCTGGCACAGCCCTTTCCACGGTTGCTCTCTCCAGCCCCTCAGTCATGTTAGGTTCCAGCACAGCCCTTTCCACAGTTGCTGTCTCCAGCCCTTTAGTCATGTTAGGTTCCAGCACAGCCCTTTCCACAGTTGCTGTCTCCAGCCCTTTAGTCATGTTAGGTTTCAGCACAGCCCTTTCCACGGTTGCTGTCTCCAGCCCTTCAGTCATGTTAGGTCCAGTTCTTGTGTTTGCTTCCGGCCCTGCACCTCCTGCTTTCTCTTCTCATTCTTCCTGTCTTAAGGCTCCACCCCCTTCATGCTTGCTTTCATAATTTCTCTTTAACCCAGATGACTTTTAGTGCTTTTGTATAAGAGGGGCAGTGCCCTTGTGTAAACAGAAAGCCAATCATTGCCCAACCCAGAAGGCAACTGGGGAAAAAACAAAAAACCCACTGAAGTCAGGACACTGTTGTGGAATTCTGGTCAGTTCCTAGACTCCGCAGAGGCGCCTACCCATCCTGTGTGTTGAAAAGGGAAATTACTAGACCCAGAGAGAATTGAAAACATTAGGATACCGCAGTGGTGTGCTCCCCCTGACACCACCAGAAGGATGAACAGGGAGTTAACCAGGGGGTAAAATTTTAAATTGATGATCCTTTTATAGAGCCATTCAGAGTGTCATTGGCAGCACATATACCAGCCCACATGGCAGCCTTTGTCATATTCTGAGTAACATGACTCTCCCCTCCTCATCTGCTGAATATCTGACTGTCCCTAAGGGCATAGTCTTGCCACAGGCCAGCCCTGGTCATGGTCCCAGACCCTAAGGAACCTCCCTCATGTTCCTGCCTTCTGGAAATGGTTCCCCACCAGACTCCTGCTTTGGGACAGTCAGCTCAGAATATATACCTAGTACATGGAACCATGTTGGAATGACTAACTGGGCTAGCTGGCACCTGGATCTCAAGGAGCTTCTGTTACAGCATGGAGCTCATATCTCTGAGAAACCAGTAAATGGTGTTAGGAGAAAGTGGGCAGGAGAACTTGGGACAGGAACAAATGTCCTGTGGCTACTTCTATGATAGGTGGTGTCACCCAGACCAGCGGTGACTACTCCCATCAGCAGTACCCAGGGAAGTGTGTCCTGGACCTTCCATTAGATGGAGGGTGGGACAGGCCAGTAAGCAGCCACAGCAACCATGCTGAGTCAACCATGGGGATGCAGGGGGTCCCACACATGAGGCCTGCCCCTCTCTTCCTCCTGTGAGGGTCAATAATGCCCTCGAGAAGCCCTCAGTAACCCCTGAGGGCTGGTGAGAGGCTCGGCAGGTTCAGGCGCTTGCTACAGAGCCTGACAATCTGAGCTTGATCCCTGGGCTCCACTGGTGAAAATTTCTAAGTTCTGCAATCTGCCCTCTGACTTCTGTGCTTTAACCTTGGCATGTACATGTGGTGTTCACAGGTATCATGTGTGCTATCCACCCCACCACCCTCTCTCTCTCACACACACACACAAATGTAAAAAGAAAAAAAAAACTTTTGTTGAACAGAACTGAGCCACCACTGGTCTGTCCAAGAGCCTATCGTAGTGATTAATGTTCAAAATAGCCATAGAAAAGGCTCACAAGAACAGGGCTCTAAGTGCTTTGGCCATTCTGGGCAGTCACAGTTCTCCTTGAAATGGCTCTAATTTGTTTCATGGAAAGGCTTGCAAGAAGACTTCAATCAAGTTTCTGTGGCTCTGCTTGTAGGAACAGTGCCCCTCCTGGCCTGACAGGGTCTGGCACTGGTCAGTGCCTTCCTAGGCTGAGATCACACCATGGGCTTTGTCTGTTCCCATTCTACATCCCATAAAACACCTGCGAGCTCTCAGCTCAGTCACATGCTGTGAGTCTGCAGAACAGACATGGAATGATGATTCTCAGGTTTCAGAGCACTCCCATATTCCCATACACACATATACACATGCACACACATGCACACATTCATACACACACTCACTCACACACACACACACACACACACACACATACACACACTCTATATACACATATACTCTCTCACACACATACACACTCACATATACATATACACTCACATACACATACACAGAGATGAACACATTCATATACACACACTTACATACACTCATACTCACACACACACATTGTACACACACAGGCACATATATACACACATATGCTCTACTCCCATACACACTCACATACACTATACTCACAGGTACACACATATATACTCACATACTGGCACTCTCACACATGCACATATACCCAGACTTATACACACACTCATAAACACACACACACACACACACACACACACACACACACACACACACACACATACACACACTCATGTACTTGCTAAGAAGCAAATAGTTAAGGAAAGGACAATCAGTTGCAGTGAAGAACTCTAACATGAGAAATAAGAGAAAAAAACCCCAGCAAAAGTTCCTTCCTTTTCTGGAGAAATAATAGCTCAAAGCTGTTGATTATGCAAAGAGATGGCTGAAAATATTTAAAGCTGTGCAGTTGGCAGATTTGAGACCTAGAGAAACATAGAGCATTGGAAACATAGAGGGCATTAGAGAAACATGGAGCATTAGAAACATAGAGGGCATTAGAGAAACATAGAGCATTAGAAACATAGAGGGCATTAGAGAAACATAGAGCATTGGAAACATAGAGGGCATTAGAGAAACATAGAGCATTGGAAACATAGAGGGCATTAGAGAAACATAGTTACATTTTTGAAAACCATTCTAAGAAGCATAGAAGGAAAGAATGTCTCTCAGCCCCCTCTGTCACTGCTGCGACTGTTTTTAGTTTCTTAGGGTGTCCGGCAAGCACTTGTTAGTATATTTAGGAAGCTGTGGTGCCTTCTGGAAGGTAGCGAGCTACAACGCACTGTGGAAAAGCTCCCGTGCCTCCCACTGCCTGGAGCATGGACTCTGGTACTTCTGCCTTATTATGGAGTGTAAAGAACTTGGCAAAGAATGGACCACTCCTAACACGTTAGCACGGGTGACCTCCAGAAGCGTTGTGTGAAGGCACCAGATGCAGTAGACTGCCTGCTATCTGCTCCCATCTGTGTGGCATTCTAGAAAAGCCCACTTAATGAGCCAGAAGGTGGATCAGGGGTTTCTGGAGGCCAAGGGTTGCACCAAAGACAAATGAGAC
The DNA here is from genome assembly GCA_902729485.2 of Mus minutoides. NCBI lineage: Eukaryota > Metazoa > Chordata > Mammalia > Rodentia > Muridae > Mus > Mus minutoides. The sequence goes on from LR749907.1 coordinate 1,248,882, forward strand.
TTTCTGGGCTGAGGGACACATTTTAGATCATGGCTGTGCCAGTAGATCCTGTTACTAAAGCTCATTGGCATGTAGATTGAAGTGCAGGATTGGCATATATAAATTACGCTTCACAACCAAATGTAATTGATTTTGTCACATATTAACTGCACAGTGGTATCATTGTGGCATGCGCATCCCAGGAGAGCTTGGAGATTTGCCCCACTGTCATTCTGGTGGATTCCTTCCTCCTCTTCCACTTTCATGTCCACATTGTGTCCCTGTGTCCCTTCCATTAAATATGTCACCAAGATCCCACATAGAGAGGGGACCCGTGACGCCTGTCTCGCTGACACGGCTTGTCTCAGTGCAATGATTACCCTCTCCTCCTGCCAGTTCCCAGTGTTCTGGTTTGCCTTCTGCGGTTGTAACAAAATACTGACTGAAAGCAACTTGGGAAGGGAAGGACTTACATGGCTTACAGGGTTCAGTCCATCACTGAGGGAAGTCAGGGGATGAACCCAGAGGTGGGAAATGAAGCAGAAGCCATAAAGGGTCGCTGCCCACTGAATGGCTTCCCGAGGCGTTCTCAACTGCCTTTTTTTTTTTTTTTTTTTTTTTAAGATTTATTTTATTCATTATATGTAAGTACACTGTAGCTGTCTTCAGACACTCCAGAAGAGGGCGCCAGATCTCGTTACGGATGGTTGTGAGCCACCATGTGGATGCTGGGATTTGAACTTATCACCTTCGGAAGAGCAGTCGGGTGCTCTTACCCGCTGAGCCATCTCTCAACTGCCTTTCTTATACAGCCCTAGCCAACCTGCCCAAGGCTGGCTCCAGCCACAGTAGGCTGGGCCCTGTCACATCAATCAACAATCAGGGAAACGCCCACAGACACGCCCACAGGCCAGTCTGCTGAGACAGATCCTCTGAGACTCCCCCTTTCTGTGTATGTTGAGGTTTGAGTTTATGGACAAATCTGTGACAAACCGCGCTATTTGAGTTTGCTTTGTTTGTTTGTTTGTTTGTTTGTTTGTTTGTTTGTTTGTTTGTTTTCAAGACAGGGTTTCTCTATTTGGCCCTGGCTGTCCTGGAACTCACTTTGTGGACCAGGCTGGCCTCGAACTCAGAAATCTGCCTGCCTCTGCCTCCCTAGTGCTGGGATTAAAGGCGTGTGCCACCTGTGTTTGCTTTGTTCCCTCAGTACACTCTCAAGCTCTTACCTGCTGATACCCTCTACCATCCCCATTTATTTATTTTTAAAAGTTTTAAACTTTTGCTTGTTTTTCTTTCTTTGTTCTGTTTTCCGTTCTTGTTTTTGTTTTGAATCAAAGTCTCAGGTGGCCCAGGATGTCGTCTAACCCACCTGAGGAGCACTTTGAACTCCTGGTCTTCCCGCCTCCACCTCTCAACAGCAGAAATGACTGATGCATGTGTGTGTCGTGATGTTTATTTATTTCCTTTTATTTTGGCAAATATTTCTTCTTTTGGAAGAAATAAAAATCTGGCAGTCAGCCTGGTTCCTCTACGAGGCTCTTTAGAACGTGACGAAGTGTGTTTGGGGGAACATGACGTCTGTTATTACAGAAATTAGCATCAAGTCTTTGGTAGTTAACCTCCCTCTGGAAACGATACTTAGGGAAAAAAATCCACATCATTCTGGGTGGCAGTCACGGGAGCCCGCACAAACTGCGCATCTAGGATGTGCCAGCCTGTGCCTGTTACAGCTTGTGATGTATTCACTGCAGTAAGGACCTGCCCGGAACTTCTGGCTGGCAAATAGGACTGGAACCCAGAAACTCTCACTTCTTAGCTGTAATATGGTGGCACCGCTTATACAGATGACTGATTCGAACTAATGGTCTCTCTGCTCCTCTCGTGTAGAGGAAGCTAGAGAAAGCTGCCCACAGCTGTAGAACTAGAAAGAGGCTTCCCATGGAGGTCCAGGAGCACCTTTTCTGAGCATGTGACATCAGAGGCAGTGATTGGATGCCTCTAGAGCAGTGGGTGGTTTCTAATGTTTTTCAGAGGCAGTGATTGGATGCCTCTAGAGCAGTGGGTGGTTTCTAATGTTTTTCAGAGGCAGTGATTGGATGCCTCTAGAGCAGTGGGTGCTTTCTAATGTTTTCCAGCTGGGTATTGGTTGTGAGGAGCTAACGTGAGTCCTCTGCTTGATTTCCTGGTGAAATATTTCACTGTGGCTGCTTTTAAGCAACCGGATGGCATCACTAATGCTGGCTTGGAGGATGCCTGTAACTGTGCATTATTATATAGAGGACCTAATACTTCTAAGCATCTTCAGGAGCAGGAACCGTGATGATAAATCACAGCAAGGTGATTAGGGTGACTTATGAGCCTTGAGACCCTCTTACTGTGAAGTTTAACTCTCAAGTCAACTCTTACTAACATGTGTTGAGCCCCGACCTGCAGAGCACCTGGAAATGTAATGGTGGGGTCTTGCAAACCGGCTGCTGCCACCTCACTCCACTGACTGTGTGTTTGTTAGTAAGTGGGACTGTCATCCGAGTCACGCTTTACACGCAGCTGTTTATCAAAGTCATTCGCCCTTGTTTCATTTGGCTTTGGCAGTGGATAGGAATATGAATCGCAGCTTTAAGCCCAACACACACACAGCTATGTGTGTGTGTGTTGGGCTTAAAGACCGTCTGTATTTTGGCTAAGTTTATTAGACTGTATCATATTCATTTTTAATTTTTTTTACTTGAAACACCTTGATCTTACTCCTATGTGTGGGGGCTGGGGAAGGGCTGTCCTGCAGCCTAAATGAGCTAAATAAGCATCAATGGCAGACCGTTGAGGGGCTGGGGAGGGAACTGGTGACAGGGAACCGCTTCTGCTTAGACCTTGGAGAGTTCCTCCATCCCCTCCTCCCAGGCAGAGCTTTTGCATCTTCTGAAACTTTGTCCAGCTCCACGTGGACTTCCACACCTACCCTGCCCTCACTTGTGGCTGAGTCCATGGTGGATGGTTGTTGTAAGTGTTCTAAGGAAGGGGCCTCTAAATGGAAGCGTTATTGCTCAGGAGAAGAGGACCAGCATCTCTGTCTATATGGTTAAAGAAAATTACTTTTAGTAAGTTTATTAAAATTGAGTCCTCTTTTTAAAAAAGATTTATTTTTATTTTATGTGTATGACTGTTTTGCCTGCATAAACTATGCAAACCATGTGCCTGTAATACCATGTGCCTGTAATACCTGCAGCGGCCAGAAGAGGGCGCTGGATCCTCAGGATCTGGAGTTGTAAGCTATTGTGTGGGTGCTAGAAACTGAACTCAGGTACTCTGCAAGACTCAGCCAGTCCTTAGCCAGTGCTCCTAACTGCTGAGCCATCTCCCAGGACAGTCATATCCTTGTCTCTCTGACTTTGGGGAACTGCTTCAGACTCTTTAACAAAAGAGTCATTTTTCTCAGAAAGCATTTGATTAGTCTGAGGCTATATGAACAGGGAGGTTTAAAAAGAGCCATGAAAACACAGGATTAAAATTAATTTGGAACAAATAAAACCTTTGAGAAAGAGCTGTAAGCGTGTTCTTCATCTTCTTCTCTCCTCCTCTTCCTCCTTGCTCCCTCCCCCCTCTTCCCCCCTCTCTCCCTGAGCACATAGACACATGTATGCTATATAAATATTTTTATTTTGAAGCATCACAGTTGCATGCAGATGAACACAGAGATGTGGTAAGAGCCTCACAGAGGCATCCACCTGCTAACCTTCGTCCTACCTGGCTTTGCCCTGCTCCCACCTCAGGCCTCTCTAGGGAAAGTTGCCGACAGACTGCTGCCCTCTCCCTACAGACATCAGACCCAGATATTCTCTCCAGTAACCATGCATACATACTGAAATCAGAAGATTAAATGCACATGACTGTTAGCTCAAACTTCTCCAGCTGTTCACATGTCCTCTGACAGGGGAAAGTATCCTGTGCCCCATGGATTGTCATGTGCCCCATGGATTGTCATGTGCCCCATGGATTGTCATGTGCTCATGGATTGTCATGTGCTCATGGATTGTCATGTGCCCCATGGATTGTCATGTGCTCATGGATTGTCATGTGCCCCATGGATTGTCATGTGCTCATGGATTGTCATGTGCTCATGGATTGTCATGTGCTCATGGATTGTCATGTGCTCATGGATTGTCATGTGCCCCATGGATTGTCATGTGCTCATGGATTGTCATGTGCTCATGGATTGTCATGTCCTCTTGGAATGGTTCTTTGGCTTTGGTCTTCTGTGTCATGACAGGTCAACTCTTTCATAGAAGGTCTCTCTGGATCTCTCTGCCTGCCAGATTCGTGGTATACATATGTTGTATGTTGTAGTAATACCATGAACAATTATGTCTTATGTATCTAGATACATATACAGCCAGCATCACGGAAGAATATATTTTTATATTTTGAATTCAGTGTGGCTTTACAAAGTTGGGTTTCTATTGCCCCAGGAGAGGGCTGTCAGTGTTTGAAGGAAGCGATTACATATCTCTGCTGCCTGGACCAGAGGCATGTATTCCAGGTCCTAGAAAAGTGATAAATTGATTCCTAAGAAGGAATTTCAGGGCCCGATGTCTGTTCTCACTGCAATCTGAGTTAAACATGATATCTTCGAATTTCATAGAGCCATAAGCTAGGAATTCCACGCAGCTGCCACGGATCAAGACCAGACTTCAGGAGTGTTAGCCCATCGAGATGAATTGTCTGTCTTCTAGGCAAAGAGAAGTTGCTGATGTTGCTTCTGGGGCTGGAGGATGTTACTTGATTGACAGTGCTCAGGAGATGAGCAGTTTATGCCCACTATGTGCTGGGCTTCAGCTTCATTCATAACTGAAAGGTTTCTGGCTATTGAGGCTTACACCTCAGTGGAGGGACAGACATGATACAATAACGGTAGTAGGGGGTATGGGGGAGTCAGGGTGAATGCAAATCGAAGGTGCAAAGGTCAAGCATCTTCACTGACAAGATGAGATTTGAGTCAACAGTTGTAGGATCTTTGGGAGTCAGGGAGCCCTTCCTGGAGGCAGTGCTATGATGGGGCCTGGGTGTGGGGATATTTGAGGCAGAGGAGGGAGGCCAGGCCAGGAGCAGAGTGAGAGGAGGCGGTCAGAGTACAGGCTGTTGGCCAGGACTGTATGGACCCTCAGTCACAGGAAGCACTGTGCCTGTGTCCTAAGCGACTGGGAACCTGTGGGAGGGAGGGAGCAGGGTGGTGACCTGGTGACATGGTTTAGCTCCCATCCTTGAAGGACACAACCGGCTGCTGGGTTGAAGTGGATGATGGACAGAAACAAGCCTGGTGAGAAGACTGTGCAGATGGGCTAAAGGAAAAGATGGCGTCTCCGTTGGGGGTGACAGTAGTCAGGATGGTGAGATGGGCCAGAAGACACTGAGAGTGGAGTCTGTGGCATTTCCCTGTGCTTCAGTAGCTGTTAAAGGTGGCTTCTGTGACTGTAGGGAGAGCGCTGTCTCTTCATTCCTTAGTGAGGCGCCACATTTCTGTTCCAGATAGAAAGGTTGCTGGGGGGGGGGGGGGGGGGGGGGNGGGGAGGAAGGGGGAGGAGTGTGCATTGCCGTGTGCTGCCCTCTGTCCCTGTGTAATTTATTATTTAGTTCCTAAGGGTAAGATCTGCAGTGTTCTTTCTGAGCAAGACTGGGTTTGAAAGGCCTCGAAGTTCACAGAGACTGCCAACAGTGTAAAAGGCTAGGGCAGGACAGGGCACCAAGGGCAGAGCTACAGCAGGGTGACGGGCAGAGTGTCCCGCCCCCACACTCCTGAGGTTGCTGCAGGGATCCAGCTATGCTATGCTTACCGTGTACAGAGAAGAGGGACAGTCAAAGGGCGCTGGGATTCTAACCTGAGACCCTTTAAAGAGCCACATCTTAAAGAGGCAGTTGTGAAACGCTAGTTTGGGCTGCATGTCTTATAAACTCTTCCAGCTTTACAGCCCAAAGAACTCATCTTGAAGATGGAAATGCCCAGTCTGCTGGCAACTTACAATTACTGAGCCCCAAAATACAATGCAGCTCAGGAACAGAATTTTTGCTCTTATTTAATTATAATTCATTTAAATTGCATCCTGGTGTGTATGTGTGCATGTGCACATGCACCTGGGTCAAGGAAAACTTGTAGAAGTCTATTGTCCTCTAAAATGTGGTTCCAGGGACTGAACTCGGGCTATCAAGCCTGACAGCAAATGCCTTTAGCTGCTGATCCATCGTGCCAGGCCCTTATCTCTTGTGTTGGACTGTACAGGCATTGAAGCGTGGTTGTTCGAGAAGGCAAGACGGACATTGGATAGACAGCTCCCAGTCTCTGCCACAGCAGAACATGGAGGCATTAAGGGTGTGGGTCACATAAGTCAAGCCTTGAGACAAAGTGGAGGGAAACAAACATGTCCAGGTCAACCCCACCGTCCCTGTTTGCACTGGGCTAATGGGGCGTGAGTTTTCAGCATGCAGTGAGCATAGTTCTCTGGGGACCTTCACTCACAGACAGGCACCTCTGCTTGCGTCCATACGGGGCCTCAGATGCAATGGGAGATGCCACACTTAAGGTTTCGGCTGCCTACGATCCCAAGGAGACAGGCAGACTAAAATGGTGGGATCTTGATTTCCAGACTGGTCTGACTCAAGAAGCAAAGCAAACCAACAAGGAGGGAGCATTCTAAGGCTTAAGGTACGAGCTCCACCATGGAACTGCCTGTAATGCGGAGAGAGCCCCCTTCCCGCTGCTCACACTCAGGGCCGGTAGGAATGCGTTCTGTTTCAGCATGTGCGAAGCACGTGGACTGCAGGATGTTCCTGCTCGGGATGGCGGGCGCTGGCTGGGCTTGGTGTCCCGCCAACCACATGGTCTGTGCAAGTCTAGTCACTTCATCCTCATTGAGACATTAGCATCCTCTGCCCAGAAAGGAAGATTTGCCACAGTTCTGAGTTCCTAGAAGGGTCTGGAAAACCCTAGTCCGCAGCCCTTCGAGTCACCCCACCCATCCCCCACTCTACCTGCTTTCTTATTTGGATGGAGACTGATTCTATTGCTACTCAGAGATTTTTTTTTTTTTTTAATGATTGGAAGCAGATGGCAAGAAACAAAAGAGAAGTGTAGGAAGGAAATAATGAATTACATGGGGACGGAGAGGGGGGCAGCGCACAGCAATGCGACTCTCCCACACTCTACCTGGAATGGAGACCTGGAGTGGAGCCTCACTGAACTTACAAGGGCCCTTCATTTGGTAATGTGTCCATGAAGTACCTAAGGGGCCTTGTTGCAAGCAGATTCCAGCACAAGAGAGCTGATGAGATCTGTAAATTCCTATACTGGCACAGACTGTCAGAAGAAATAGGTGCCCAGAGTTAGGAGTGATAGAAAAAAGCAACAGCTGGTGGTTGACTCCAGTGTCAAAAATGAGGCTTAGGAGGCACAGATGCTGCTCCCATCATTCTGATAGTACCTGGCAGGTCACTGGTGTCATGAGACACTCATGTATGGAGCTGATGTGGGACCTCTTTGCAGCAGGTATGAGAGCTTATGAGTTAGGGGAGTGCTCTCCACAGGTGGGAGTGGTCCCTACCAGTGGGAGTGCTCCCCTACAGGTAGGAATGCTCCCCACAGGTAGAAGTACTCCCCCATAGGTGATGTTAACACTTTTTAGTCACAGGAGTGCTCCCCACAGGTGGGAGTGCTCCCCACAGGTGGGAGTGCTCCCCACAGGTAGGAGTACTCCACCACAGGTGACGTCAACACTTTTAGTCACAGGAGCCCTCCTCACAGGTAGCATGAGGCCTCCCCAGTCTGTGGGAGCTCCTCACCCACAGAGTTTGGAGTGCCTCACCTGGGTAGTGGCACTGAGCATATTTCTAGTCAGCAAGTAGACAGCATCTTGCTGGCATGTCAACCAAGGGGGTGCTGCTTACAGGAGGGATGTGTGTGTTGTGGACTGTGATTTCTTTGAAGTCAGTTCTTCTTGCTTGCCCGAAGGACAGTATTGTCAGTAGACAGTGTACAGACATGATTCTGAGCAGTTCTGTTTAATGCTAGTAGAGAGTTTGGAGGACAGCAGCTGTTGGAAATGCCTTTGTCCTTCCCAGGGTCTGGGACGCACTGTGACACAGTCTCAGGACATGAACGCTTTCGTGGGTTTTCCTTCTCTTTACCTCGGCTCTGCCTCAGAGTCCGTGTGTGCTCTCCTCCTGCCTGAGGAGCAGAAAGCAGTCCTTTTCTCTTTAGGTGACAGGTTTGGAGTGATTTGTTTTGAGAGTGGGGGTTTTCTGGTTGTGGGGTACCTGTGCTAGGTGGCAGAAGGCTCATCATAGAGAGCCAGGGAGACCCCCATGCAGAGTAAACCCATATCTTCCAAGGAATTTTCTCTAGAGCGGTGGTTCTCAACCTTCCTAAAGCTGCGACCCTTTAACAGTTCCTCATGCTACAGTGACCCCCAACCATAAAATTATTTTCGTCACTGCTTCTTAACTAATTTTCTACTGTTATGAATTCTAATGTAAATATTTGTGGAGATAGAGGTTTGCCAAAGGGGTCATGACCCACAAGTTGAAATCTGCGGCTGTGGTTGACTTCAGGGCTTTGAGGATCCTCTCTAAAAACAGGCCTGCCCCATGTCCCAAGGGTTGGAATGAGTGTTGGAGTATCCCGGGACGTCTGCCCACTTATACCCAGGGGGTTTGTGAGAACAGGTTGACAGGAGGAGGTTGCTTTCTCTTTTTAATCTATTAAGTTCTGCATGTTTAAACTAGGTGGGCGAGATGCCTCATCAGGTAAAGGCACCTGATGCCAAGTCTGACAACACCAGGGTTTGATTCTCAGAACCCACATGGTAAAAAGGGAATGGAGTCCTGCAGGCTGTCCCTGAATTGCACACCAAGACTGTGGTATGCACGCACGCACACACACACACACACACACACACACACACACACATATATATATATATATATATATATATATATATATATATATATATATATATATATATATATATATATATATATATATACACACACACACACACACACACACACACACACACACACATATATATATATATATATATATATATGCAGGAGGCTTGGCTTCTTCTGCCGTCTCTCTTCTTGACTCGCTGTGGCCATGTCTTGCATGTTGCTTTCCCTGTTTAGAAACACCTGCCATTCCTGTGCGTGTCCAAATTCTGCTTCATACAAGGACAGCAGACATGTTGTTTTAGGGACCACCCTAATGGCCTCGCTTCTCATGCCCCTTTGAAAGCCTCATGTGCAAATGCAGGCATGTTCTTCAGTAGAGCACAGTTCATCACACAATAGCATTCTACTCTTTGCTTCACTCCATGCAAAACATTTCAGCCTATAGTATAAAAACAATGGCTGAGATGTTTCCCTTTTGTCCTTGGTCTTTGATATATGGCATATATTTTAGCCACATTTCATATGTTCACTAGGTACATGTGCATGTTCACTAGGTCCGTGTGCATGGTGAGACATGTGACACCTTGGATGGTGCAGGTCTAGAGCCAAACTTCTTCATCTGGGATATAGAATAGTCATGAACAGGCCTGAGTGAACTCAAATACACACAAGCATCTCTAGCGTCAACCATTAGACTCTCCCCTGAGGATTGAGGCTACGCCGATCTTAAAAAGCTGGTCTTCGCACCTGAGCAAGTTGGGAAGGAAGGTTCTGGGACTGGGGATTTTGGAGCCTGAGTTCCACAAGCATGGTCACAGGGTCTGAAAATCTTTTAGCGTCACAGCGACTGCCACCTACTCCTTGAAAAGACCCACATCCTTGAGTCATTGTGGCATCTTACCTAGCTGGTGCATCAAGGCAGTGCATTTTGCTCGTGGACGCCATGCTCTCTGCTTGGCTTTTTGATGACATTACTGGAACCCACAAGTGAGCACATGAAGAAATCTCTTGTGTGTGTTTGACTCTCTCGCAGGCTCCAGGGCAAGCCTTTTAGGGGTTTTTCCATGAGCTCTTTTTAACTCACTCGAGGGCTGGAGGGAGCCAGGGGAGAACAGAAGACCTGAGCATATTGCTGAGCAAGCACTTCCTGTGTTGAAGTCAGGGCAGAAACATTTCCTGTGTGCTGCAGACAATGCTCCCCACCTGGCCGCAATGCCTGGGAACTGCAGCACCTGCCTTCCCTCAGCCCCTCAGTCTGCAACTGTTCTGGTATTCTTCCTAGTCTCAGAGCAGAGCCACAACAGGGTGCTGGGACCCATGGCAGACATCTCTCAGCTTGGGCCATCTGGCTGTAGACTGACATTACTGTGAAGGGTGGCCCGTTCAGTACTGAACTACATCCACAACCCAAGGGCCCTTCCTTAGCTATGTGGCCACGCTCTCCTCTCCTAGCTGTGCTTGAGCAGCCACAGATGGTCTGTCCTCTCACCACCCCTACTTCCTGTTTCCCCAAGCTGAGTGTCTGGATCACTAGTTATTCCATTACTGAATTCATCTGTACCTGCTATTTATAATTAATGTCTTCCTTTGTTCTCGCCTCCCAATGAGGAAATAAAGGAGAAGGGTTTCATATAAGCTGATTTTGTTTGTTGTCACCAGTGTTTGGGAAGATGCTCATGACAGAAACATGCTATGCCACTTCTTCCCTTTCTCCCTGCTTACCAGTCCCCTAGACTTGATTGAATATAATCCTATCACTCAGAACAGCTAGTTCCGAGTATTCTGATGTTGGTATGGATGACATGGTAATCTTTGTTCGTGAGGTTTACACTTTCCCTGGGTTCAATACCCTCTTTAACTGTCAACTTGACATTGCCTAGAGTCACCAGAAAGGAGATCCTCAATTGAGGAATTGTCCAGAATAGATGGGCTTGTCAGTGTGTCTGCAGGTGATTAATTGTTAATTGATGGGTCCAGCCTACTGTGGGCAGAACCATTCCCTAGGCTGTTCAAAGAAAACTAGCTAAGTCTGAGCCTGCTTATTCATGAGCCAGCAAGAAGCTTTCCCCCATGGTTTCTGTTCTTCTACCTTGGCCATGAATGAGCTTCCTAGTCCAAGAGAATGCTGTGTGCAAGGGCAAGCAGGCCTGCCTTCAAGTCCCTGCTTGAGTTCCTGTCCTGTCTTCTGTCAGTGATGGGCTGTAACCTGCAAGCTGAAACAAACCCCTCGCCCTTCTAACTCACTTTTAGTCGTGGTATTTGTCACAGTGACAGAAACTAAAACAACTTTCCATCAGTCTTGTTAGAGACAGGTTGGGGTGGACTAAATGTATCCTCACCTGATTGATGGATGAGTCCAAAATTCCAAAAACTTGGATTATAACCAAAGTAGTACTGGAAAGAAATATAGATGGATTCAACAAGACTTGGAGTAATTTTATCAACAAGAAAGCTGTAAAGAGCACCAGGAAGGCTTTAAGATGGTTGGCATTCACCACAATCACATTTGTCTCTGTTTCCCCAGCACCAAGCTCGGTAATTGACATTGACTAACTGCCCAATAAATGTTCACTGAATGTTCAAAGATGTTGGACGATGTCCAAGACGAGCATATGCTTAAGATATTCTTCTAAAAGTTGTACAGCGCTAGCTATTACATTAGATCAGTGATCTATTTTGAGTTAATTTTTGTGTGTTGTCCAAGAAATTCTTGAACAGCTGTGGAAAAAAAAATAATGGTTTGGCATCATGAGCAGACATCAGCCTGTGGGATTATGCAGCCTAAGGGTCACCTTTGAACACTTGGTCACCCAAGTGCACCTACATTTTAAGGCTGGCACTAAAGGGGGCAGCTGGAAACTTACCCTGTCCCCTAAATTTGGGACTGTCAGAATGAAGTCTCAGGCTGAAGCCATGTATTTAATTTTAAGTGACCCTTTATAGGGGGTTGTGATACTGGTTTTATACCAGGCTTCAGTCTGAGACTACCGCAGGTCCTCCAAATTCTGTGTGTGCCAGCTCCTAACCACTTAGTCTCTGGTGTTAAATGTTCAAGTCCCTTCTCTTTCTATTATTCTCTTAATCTGGGGTCATCTTTGGGTACCTGACTGTCATTTCTAGTGGACAGACTCATTGTAACTTATGATGTCCCCTAAGATACCAGCTTATTGTCCCCTAAATACACCATGCCCATCTGAAGTTCTCGGTGGAATCTTGGACACCATTGCCGCCAGCACCTGATGTTTTTGTCATCCTGAGAAGCAGCAAGAGTTTACCAGACACTCATGTTTACAGACAATATTCCTTTATAAGACTCAGCTTCTGGCTTTAATTACTTGGTAACATCAAGGGCTGGCATCTTGTACACCAGCATTTTAGAAATAGACAATGAGATGAGTTTATTTCTTTTCTTGTTGCTATGACAAGATGCCTGAAAAAAAATCAATTTGAGGAGAGGTCTTATTTTGTCCTACCATTGGACAGGAGGCATTCTATCGTGTGGGGGAGGCTGGCAACAAGTGACTTTGCAGCGGCAGCAGTATGAGGCAGGGACACCTCACCTTAGGTCATGACTGAGCAGGAAGCAGAGAAAGAACATGAAGTAAGACCGGGCAATAAAACATCAAGATCCACCTTCATGACCCACATTCTCCAGTGAGGTTCAACTTCCTAAAGGTTTCACAGCCTTCTGGGTTAATGTCACAGCTGGGGACCAAGTATTCACATACTCTAACCAGTGGGGGTGGGGGTGGTATTACACATTCAACCCATTACAGATGGTATATAATAAGTGTTTCATTAAAAGATAAAAAAAAAAATTTATGTTCAGATACATTTTGGAATAAAGTACATTTAAAATACCCCATCCGACTAAGGACAGGCTCCTGGATTGCAATGCTTCAGGCGCCCAAAACACCCGAGGAGACTAGATGCTTACATTAGACCTTGCAGCGTTTGTATCTCTGAAGCTGAGGTAGGACTGAGGCAGGCAGGTTGGTTTTCTCGAAATAATTTGGCTTTGTGCCTTCAGAGGTCTTAACTCTCTATTTATATCGAAATTATTTTAGCCTCAAACTTGAGTGCTAGAGGAATTTATTTCATATCCATAGATGCTTGCCAGGGTCTTCTCATCCATACGCCCTGCTTAAAGATAGCAACAGGCCAGAATAACGATCTCTGCATTCCCACTTACGGCTTCCATCAATCTGCTGATGAGCTAATTGCTGTACCATGTTTTTAGCGGGCTTATGTGTTGTAGAAGACTCTTTGAAAGCCCACACTTCATGTTAAATTTAGCTAGACCCTTTGCAGCCTTGACTGACTGCTCATCTTGATGGAAGAAAATATGATCCTTTCTCCTCCACCCACCCTTGTGATTAAATTATTACAGATTTATGCAGGAGAAAGCAACTCTTGTGTGAATGGGTATCTTTTAAAGAATCATGACACATCACTGAGACAAATATACTTGGCCCCTAATTCATCGGGCACCTGTTGAGTGCTTGTGACCATAGGTTCTGTGGCTGGGCTGGAGTCCGGAGGCTCATCCAGTTGTACAGTCACACCCAGACTAACAGATGAAGGAATGAATGACAGATATTCAATAGGGCCAACAGACATCCTGAAAGACTGGCTCTCAAAAAGAGAACAGAAATGCTAGTTAAAATTCAAGATGTGCAAAGTGTTTAAATAAAGCAGGCCTGGTCTTGGGCTCCTAAAGACTTGTGAGAGGAATCGCTGTCTGAAAGGCTAAGGCTGTCCAGCAGAGAGTGAAGGCAGAGCTGGGGTGTGAATGGCACCCCTGTACCCCACAGATGGAGACTGTGCAGCTTAAGAAGACTTTTAATTTTCAGCAAATGTTGATTATAGAGAGGAAACCCCTAACCTGGACATGAACATAATTTCCTATGTGTATTGCCTGTGGCTTGTGACATCCAGCTTGTCCACTAAGGCTGACTATCTGAGGTAGTTAATTTCTCCTCATTTGAGAGACTCAAATGTGAGTCATAGGAGTCCCATTCCTAGATCTGAAAAAAGGCTTGGGCTAGATGCTTCCTGCATATCTCATCCCTTGAGAACCACAAGAGTATGCATCAGAGTTTGCATCTAACGTTGACTCAGTGATGTCCCATTGAGTTGCCCAAATGAGTATCTTCCTGGGCTCTAACCTAAAAGGCCACAAAATCCTGGCCCTCAGAAGAGGGGTTGCAGTGTTTGCTAGATTGGCAGAGTTGGGTGTAGAGTTGAGAATGGGAAGAAACTTCATGACAAGTCCTTTGGCATGGCTTTTGTGTGTTCAGCCTTGGAGATACTGGAAGACCTTGGTATGATGGATTGTAGGCCTCCAAGGAATAGCTATGGCTGAATATGAAGCTGGGTTAGATTAAACTTCTGATTTATACTGCTGTAGTTGAAACTGCTTTGAGGATGAATATCACTGAATCATGCCAGTGAGAAAATTTAAACCATCTTAATGTCACATGACTGTGGGAAGGAAACCAGCTCCCCTGACATAGGTTGGTCAGTGGATTTGCCATGCCCTGAAATAGCTGCCTATGTATCTAATAACCCAGCATTTCTGCCCTGGGTGTGGCCATCCCTAGCCTTGGGTGACCTCTTGGGTATAGCAAAGACCCAAATGGATGAACCTCTTAAGTTCTTGGCAGCTTTTGTGAGGCAGATTTGGAGTCCTGTGGGCTATTCTGGTTGTCGCTATTCTTACATATTAAGTGTCCAGGGGATTGACCAATCAGATCTGGCTGGGCAGCACACTTGGGGGCATTAATGGGGGAAAGGTCCATCTGTGAAATGGGCACTGGGGTATGAAGGCCAGGCTGCGTTTTGGGCTTCTTGTTAATTAAGGCAAGGTTTGGAGTGTCTGGATATATATAGATGAGGGTTGTTTCAACTTGACACATGCCTCCTTTCCCCATTATTTCTTTGTGGCATGACCTGTCAGACTTCATTATGGATGCAGCAAAGGATTATGGGAGACTCCTGGGAGAAGAAAATATACCTCTGAGGTTGACCTGTGGGAGGCTGAGTGGGTGCATGTGCACTTTCCCACAAATGTTGATATCTGAGAGCTTCCTTCAGTTTCCACAGATACAAGTGTTCTTATTTCAATCTTAATCATAGAAAAAGAGTGATATTGTCACAGGATAACTTCATAGAGCAGAGAGATAAGAAAACATTTAAAAATCAGTTCTGGAATTGTACTATATGAGAACCCAAGTTATGACACCCTCCCAATGAGAGGTGACTAGAAATAGAAAATCCTAACTCATTGATTGATCCAGAAAAGGGCATTAAGGCTGTTTGCATTACATCCTGGGAAAATACCAAGATGTGGCAGACCTGATATTGTCTAGTTGCTTAAGAAACAGGTTCACTGGGACACAAGCCTACAACCCACTTTTTCTGCAAAGAAACTATCTTAGACTTCAAGTTGACCATAAAACAGAAGAACAAACTCAAGGTCCAGGCCATGGCATCTGAGTGACTGATTAAAGATACTCAGTATAGCCACTTGTTAAAGGTAGAAGGGGTGGGATTTATAACTATTCTGGATGCTATAGCTGCTGCTGACTGGCCACAGTTCTACTCCAGGAATGGAGGATAACTAAAGGCCACATGTCATAGGCAAGTTATCTCAACGCCTAAGACAGTACGAAGTCTGACTTGTTTGTACAACACTACAGCCATGTTAGGTTAGGGATAAGAACAACACAGATGGACAGTTGCACAAGGAGGCTGAGCCTGAACCGCAAACCCATAGAGCCCTGACTGGGGAATGACTCAAATGTCCAGAAACACTGCCTAGATATCAGCTGCAAATACAGGAGCAAGGGCCCTCTTTTAGTCCCATGATTCAAATCGGTGGCTCTCATGTAAGACCAGTGATTCTCAAATTTTTATCAGAATCAAACACATACAACAGAAATTCCTAGAGCAACAGATGTCTGGGCCTCAACTGACATTTTTCTTTTTAATCCAGTAGGTCAGCAATGAATGTGTAGTGATTTGAATAAGAATTCTCCTCATAGGCCTGGATATTTGAGTACTTGGTCCCCAGTGGGTGGTCCCCAGTCTGTTTGAGCTGGTTAGGTGGTACAGGAAGTATGTCACTGGGGATAGGTTTTAAGATTAGTGCCACTTCTGCAGGAAGTATGTCACTGGGGGTGGGCTTTGAAATTAGAGCCACTTCCGGAGGATTATGTCACTGGGCTTTGGGGTTAGTCCTACTTCTAGTTCTACTCTCTGCTTCATGGTGGCGGTTAAGCATGTAACTCTCAGCTTCCTGTTCCAGCCATCACACCTCCTGCTATGATGGACTCATAGCCCTCTGGAACTATAAGCCCATGCAAACTCTTTCTTCCATAAGTTGCTTTGGTGTGTTTTATGAGAAAAGGAAAGTAACATAGTATTTCAAACTGTCTTTGGGAGATCTTGATGCTAAGCCACACTCTATACTGTGAGCAAGTCTGGATCCCAGCCAAGGGAATCTCACCCTTTTTATATAGGTATCAAGAAGCCAAGGAGACTCCTGGGACTGGGAGAAGGCTGGGTTTATGGAAGGGAGAAGTTCCTGCTGCAGTCAGACTCTCTTAGTTTCCTTTTCACTCACTGGGATAAAATACTCTGACAAAAAACAACGTACTCAGCTTACAATTCCAGATACAGTCCATCATGGGTTAGGGGTGGGGGACACAAACAACAGGAGCTCAGGGGACCATTCATACTACATTCATAATTAGGAGCAGAGAAGAAATACTGTGCGTGCTAGTACTTCACTCTCATGTAGTCTATGATCCCCTTCCTAGGGATTGGTGCCACCCATAGTGGGATAGTCTTCACACTTGAACCTAATTAAAAAAACTCCTCCACAGACACTAACCATCACACTCTCCATCTGAAGACCCATCATGCTTCATTGTATCCTACCCGCCTGCTTGCTGTTCCATCTCAGAAATCTAGGAGGAAGCTTATAACTGCATTTTTGTTTAAATGGAGTGGGGAATAGGGCTGGATTGACTGTCACATGCTGCTGAGAGCCACTGTTCTTCTGTCAATCAATTTGGTGGCCTGTTGGAATCTCTCTTGAAATTTTACCAGGATATTACTAAGAATGATTTCTGAGTTCCCGATGACTAGATGGGAAGTGTGGTGAAGTCAAGTTCACATTTTCCCCTCATGAATATTGCCAGAGAAACATGATGGTAGGCAGCTAAGAGTGGGGCTCAGCTGAATTCATGGAATTTGAGACTCCAGCTTCAGTGCTCCACCATTGCCTAAGCCAGTGATGTGACCCCACCTAAGCCATCTGCTAAGTTGAACCCAGGTGAATATTGTCTTAGCTAGGATTTTACTGCTGTGAACAGATACCATGACCAAGGCAACTCCTAAGGACAACATTTAATGGGGGCTGGCTTACAGCTTCAGAGGTTCAGTCCATTATCATCAAGGTGGGAACATGGCAGCATCTGGGCAGGCATGGTGCAGGAGGAGCTGAGTGTTCTACATCACCATCTGAAGGTTGTTAGTAGAAGACTTGCTTCTAGGCAGCTTAGGACAAGGGGATTAAAGCCCACAAGGCCACACCTACTCCAACAAGCCCACACCTCCCAACAGTGCCACTGCCTGGGCCTAACATATACAAACCATCATAAATACAATTGCTATAATCACTCACATATCTGACAATGGCAGGGACCTTGGATGAGATACCAGTCTCTCAGTGTGGACCCTCTACAGGGACTGCCTGGGGACTCTTGGGAGCATGACAGCAAGTGTCTCACAGAATAGGGAGGAAGTGTGTTATGGTGCCAATATGACCTACTCTCAAAGTCACAAAACATCTCCTTAGTGCTTGAAGGATCCTCAGATGGCCCACTCAACCTTAGGGCAAATGCAAACAGTTATCACCAGTCAGGGAAGTAACGTCAAAGCCAAGTTATAAAAAAAGCAGAGATGAAGGGAGAAAGTACCTACCTACATGCACTTTGTACATGGTATAGATACGGGGAGCCAGTGTTGGGGATCCTGATGCCAGTTGGGGTGGGGGCAGGTGTCCATTACCCACTGATAGTTGCTCTGCCCAGCCCTAAGCCAGTCAGAGGGAGCAGGACACGTGGCAGTGTTCCTTTGGAACCAGTCCTTTCCCATAGATGGTTCTGGACTCAGCAGTACCTTTTCATCCTGCTGAAAATTAGACCTTATTGTTTCTGTTTAGCACAAATCTTATGAAGTTCCACACACTCTCTAAAAAGTGAAGACTTCTTTTCAGCATCCTGCCTTTCTTATGTTTAAGTCAGATGGCAAGAAAAAGAAATGAGCGCACCAGAGAAGACGGGCTGCAAAGGTTTGCTTCTCGTTGATGTCAAGTTTATTTTTGGTTTTGTTACTCTCCGTAGAGCAAGTCTTTCTCCTAAGACGGTGGTGCTGGGTTTCCTGCTCCCTTGCCACTCCCCTACCGGAGTAAGCTCACTTTTATTTTTAAATCCTCTCCATGTTCTAAGAATGTCTAACTTTAAATAATGGTTGGAGATGCTCCAGGTTAAGAAGAGATTAAAATCCCTCTGCCCTTTGACCTCAGAGGTAGGATCAAGTGTGCTGTAACATATTATTAGTCCCAAGAGTCACCTTGTCAGTTTTCCCCCTATTATTCTTTCCTGTTATTCTGAACTCATGAAAGTCTTGCAGCCAAAGATTGTTCCATTAAGATCCAATCTGAAATTAAAATGTTTGAAGTTTTATCCAGTAAGCTGTGAAGCTGCTGGATTCCCACAGGGACAGGCTCCCCATTCCCTAAACTTCCCTAAAAGAATTGTCACCTCTTAGCCCCAGAGCTGGTTCCCTGAGTTCCCTGCTGTTTCCTCCTGTGTAGGGAGTGTAACTGCAGACCCCCAGGGCTCGAGGTCACAGGCTCTACAGCTGAGCTCTTATGGGTGGGAGGTGGGGACCTCTCAGTCCTTCTGGGTGGTACAGACTGAAGGTCACATTGGGAGAGGGGGGGTCCATATTGGCAAGGAGCCTCATGGGGTCTGAGCCTAGGCTTCTAGAGGTGGAAAACACCCTCAGAACTTTCTAGAAGACCTTGCTCTGGAATTACCTTCAAGTATCCTTTTGATCTGTGTATAGAGACATTTTGGAGGTAGCTTTCCTGAACAGACCCTGAGTCAAGGCTAGTAGGAAGTGGAAGGCAACTATATACAGTTGGATTTTGAAGTCTGGCCATTAAAGAGAAGGCTGTTGGTGGTAAGAAGACACAGCCTGTCATAGACTGCTTATCACTCCACGGTGCTGGCGTGCCATGCTCCTGGG
Organism: Mus minutoides; assembly: GCA_902729485.2. NCBI lineage: Eukaryota > Metazoa > Chordata > Mammalia > Rodentia > Muridae > Mus > Mus minutoides. The sequence goes on from LR749907.1 coordinate 1,268,118, forward strand.
GTAGGCCTTCCATGTTTGTAGTAACAGATTCTGAATTTTCTTTACTTTTTATTTATGTCTATGTGTGCCCGTATGCGATTGTGTGTGCTGTGTGAGCACAGACGCCTGTGGAAGCCAGGAGAGAACATGAGATACCCTAAAACTGGTTACAAGGAGTTGTGAGCCACGGTTTGTGGGTGCTGGAAACTGAACTCGAGTCCTGTGCAAGAGCAGTAAGCATCCTTATCCCTGAGCCAGGTCTCCAGGCTCCTTTCTTTCCATCTCCCACTTAGGGTAAGTAAGGGTAGGTGGGATTTTTTGAAACAATGATGATGATGATGATGACAATGATGTGTTTAGTGTTTATTGAATGTTTGTAGTCGGGCATATTCTCACCCAAGCTGTTTCTCTTCCTCTTTATCCTGTGAAGTTCATACTGTTATGTACCCACCAGGAAACAGGCCCAGAGCAGTAACTTTGCCCAAGATTTGACTAGCAGAGAGAAGTGAGTGTCAGGACCCAAGTCCACATTAACCTTAACTCAGGAAACTGTGGTCTACAATGGAGTGTCCCTCTGGCACATTGTGTGTGTGTGTGTGTGTGTGTGTGTGTGTGTAGAGGGGGGAGATGGTGGGCAGAAGCATGGGCTGTTGGATAACCTCATGCCTATGTATTTGCTTACCTAAAGCCAGGCAGTTTTCAAAGTGTGGCTGGGAACATGCACTCAAGCCCCCAAGGACTTATTTTTATGATGACAGTTCATTTCATAATTGAGTTTTGAGGGGGCTAATTTTAGACACACACACACACCCTCTCATGGAGCAAAGCCTGGGGCTTAAGTACAAAGCCTCTTAGGACCTGCATTCCTTAGAAGTGACGAAAAAGTCATCTATACCCTAGCGCAGTTCACGGCCCGACGCCAGGTCCAGCAGAGCATCAGGTAGCTGCAGTTGTGCCGCTGTGGTGTGCCTGTCCTTGTGGTACTCGGTAGTCTCCAGCAACACAAGCTCCATGTTTGTCCCCAAACTGCTTCTCCTCAGGGAAGGCACCGGTGGCCTTGGCACTTGCCATGGTGTGTCCTAAGCTCTTGGTAGACAGCTAAGCAGACAGGGCTGGAGGCCAATGGGGAAGGGAAGGCCTTGGCTTGGCCATCGCACATTTAATGGCCCATTTCATGCAGATGCCATGTAAACTAGTTTCTTCACACTGGTGAGTTAAAGCCAGGCTTGTTACAAAGCAACACCTAAGCATTAATTCTTCATTTTCTCATGAGAATTTGTATCTATGCCACTGTGAGGCAGGCCAGGTGACCTTCTACCTGGGATCATTTTCCACCAGAAAAGTCCTGTTGGGAAGGATGAAGTAGGAGTTGAGTTAGGGGAAAAGCTATGCGCAATGTTCGGGACACTGTAGAAGCCAACTATGGAAGCTGCGGCCACCAGAAGGGATACAGTGTATACAGTCACAGGGATACAACCTGATACCCAGTGCTGAGCGATGCCTGTGGTTAGCCCCATACAGGGTGACACCTGTACCCTGTCTCAGGGGGCAGTGCAGGAGCTAGGCTCTGTCTCTCTAACATGTCATAGTCCAGCAGCTAGTAAAAAGAGCACATAGGTATAAGGCAACTTATCCCCTGGGGTATCTCTGTGACACTGCCCCCCATGGGTGAGGGGGGGCATCCCACCCTGTGACACTGCCCATGGGTGAGGGGGGCATTCCTGAGCTGCACATTGCATGCGACTGAACGCCTGACTCTACGGCTTTGCTTTAAGGGAGTTTGGCTGGACATGGAGTTGATGCTTTTGGCCTCAGTTAACCAAGAGATGCTATTCCAGACCCTTTAAGAGCAGCAGGCCTCTTGAGCTTTTAGGAAGTGAAGGGTGCCCTTGGATTCCCTGGAGACCCATCAGAAGCTCCAGGAAGCACACTGAATCCAACTACTTCTGCTTTTTATTTATCATCCACTAGGGTTTCCCAGGCATCTTCCCTTGTGTTTCTAAGGCATCCCTTAAAAGGCCTCGGGAAGAAGCTTTGATGGCAGCTGTGGTGTTGAAGGCCTAGTCGGTGACTTCTCTAGTCTTGGGTTAACAGTGTTTGACCATGAAGTGACCCCACAGACTCATGCATCTGGATATGTGGTCTCCAGCTGGTACTTTGAGGGTCTTGGGGAATGTTTAGGACACTGGATCAGCCAGTAGAAGCGGGTCACTGGTTCCTGACCTCACAGACGTAGAGTGGAACCATACGCTCCCAGCATCATAGCTACCATGCCTTACCTAACCACTGGGACTGATCCCCGACCTCCAGAGAACCATGAGTCATAATACCTGCCCCCACTTAAGTTGCTTCTGCCAGGTAGGCCAGAAAAACAAATGACAGGGACAAGCCCAGTCTCATTAGTAGCTTTCCCAGAATAATCTTAGTTCATTCTGTTTTTAATTAAGTTGTGGCTCAAGGGGAACAATTAACAAAGACTCCTATTGTCTCTCTGTGAAGCTCAGTGAGGTTTTTGTATGGACCTCTCAAAATCTGAGCAGGCTTTTAGAGATAGTCTTATTTAGCCAATTATCTTCCCTTACAGTATAAATCGCGTTCTCAGCGATTCTCATGTTGGTCATTATTCCCAAGGCGCTTCACTATTATGGAATGCCGCCATCTTTACATTGTGCAAGGGCGGTGAGGGACCTGAGATGCTTTCTCCCTGGGCCATTGCTTACTCTATAAAAATAATAGAGTTTTTAAAATTTCTGGATATTTGATGTCAAGGCCAAATATGCACACTGAGGAAAAGGTATTTTGTAAGCTTGAAATTTTTAGTTCTAGGAAGAATTGGTGGTGTGTGTGTGTGTGTGTGTGTGTGTGTGTGTGTGTGTGTGTGTGTGGTGGGGATACGTAGTACAGAGATGAAGGAGCATTCTGTTGGGGGAGGCACACTGACTCCTGTTTCTCCTTCAGCTTTTAAAAAAACCGAGTTTCCTGTGTGGGTGGCGGGGGTGAGCTTGAGTTCGGGATGTTTGAATGTACTGCTTAGTGTTGTTAAATTTTCACGGTTTGGTAGGAAACTTGAGTGAGCTCATTTCATAAGGAATGGCATATGTCACGGGCCAATGTAGGGAAAGGCCAGGGAAGTCGTCATCTTTAAATGGGACCTGCCTCCTCAGAGAGAGGCTGTGTTTGGGTGGGAAAGTCAGGGTTGGTGTATTTTGGGGTGAATTTTTAAAGGTAGGTGGCAGAAGTCCTTCCTCAGATCTCAGACCTGGGTCGTGTTTCTTCCTGATCCTCATCATTGGTGCCCCACAGCATGACTGCCACACAGTGGGCCTTCCACATCAGCCTTGGGCAAATCATGTGAGAGACTAATTCCCTTGGGTTCCTGGCCTACAGTGTGTGTGTGTGTGTGTGTGTGTGTGTGTGTGTGTGTGTGTACCCATGTGTAGGGCCTGCATCATGTAAGAATCAGTCTTCCTGCCTATTGTATTGTTTTTATTTTTTATTCTGGTTTTGAGACAGAGCCTCACTATGTAGATCTGGCTTTCCTGGAACATTATGTGGATCAGGCTGGCTTTGAACTTATGGAGAGCCACCTGCCTCTGCCTCCTCAGGGAAAGGAGGGGGAGAAAGGTAAAGGAGATACATTTGCTGTTACTTCTAAAGTCAGCCTGAGGGATGAGAAAGGGGTCTACAGAAGGAAGGGGAAGGGGCAAGCGTGGCTGAAGAGAGTGGAAGTGGAGCTTGGAGGGCAGGACACCTGATCCTGTCTAGCTGTCCACCATCACTGACTCTCCCATCCTTCCCTTCCGAGAACCTGTCCTTAGCATGCCTCTAAATGAGGGACACCATTACTCCTTCAAGTGAGGCTGAATCAACCACGAGTAGTAAATGTCCCAATAAGAGCTGTTCTCACATGGAGGTTGTTCAGGGCTCCAGCTGTAGGGTGACTTCACAATGATGAAAGGATGAAGGAACCTTCTTCCCATGCAGCTCCAGCTACTGGCCTCAACTCATATGCTATTGACTACTACTTCCAGGAAGACTAACTAGTACTTCCAGGGAGACTAACTAGTACTTCCAGGGAGACTAACTAGTACTTCCAGGAAGGCTAACTAGTACTTCTAAGGAAACTAACTAGGAAGTGCTACCCTTGTCTACAGGCAAATTTCAGATGAGGATATAGTCAAGTTCGACAACAACAGAACAGTGGAGAGGATGTTAGCTAGGCAAATAGCCTGCCACAGCATGCTTCATGCGAAACACAGCACGTGTGAACAGTTAGTTACCTTCTGCTGACTGCTTCAGGCATTATGCAATATCTAAGCCTCCTATCAGACCCTGGGTTGCTTGGAAGCCCCTTTCCCCACCCCCACCCCCTTTGTACCAACATATGACATCATTGTTAAATGACTTCAGTTCAGCCCCCGCCTGCAGAGCCCCCCCCCTTTAATGGGTCTGCAATTATAAGTGTTTTCTTGTTAAACACTTTTGAATAATTTACTTCCAAAGGGCTTGTACACAATTATCTAATTCGTTGTTAATGCTAAAAGTTCTGTTAGTTTTCCATAAAACTGGAAAACTAATTCTAGGTCATGAAAATGAGCAGTTATTGGCACCTACGAGCTTTTACAACCTGGTTCCAGATGTTAGAAAAGCAAGAGAGAGAGGCCTAAATTGGATCAGCGTGATGTGAAATAAAGACCTTTACGGGCAAAAAGAAAACACTTCTCTCTGTTTTGTTTGAGTTTAACAATGCAGAAAGACAGGAGGTGTCTGAGGACACTCACGGGAGGACCTCATGTTTGTAAAAGGGCCAGGAAGTCTCTTGGAAATCTATTTACTCAGCCACAGGAAACTGCCAGTGGATAGATCTAGGCAGGATAGGTGGACGCAAGGAAGGCTCTTTCTGGGGGGGGGGGGGGAACTCTGGGTGGGCTGGCCATCTCCACGCCTTGGTTGGAAAGTGTCTTTGATGAGCACTGACATGTGACCAGCTGATTCACTTTGTCCTTTAAATCTCCAGAGAGGTGATGTAAACAGCTTCTAGGGAGAAGAGAAATTGCCTAGGTCCAGCCCTCTCGTGTGGAAGCAGAACAGAATGGGGGTCAAAGGCAGATGGAGGCCTGCCACCGTGTGTTTCCTGGTTAGGGTTTCTTTTGCTCTGATCAGACAAAATGACCAACAGTAACTTTCGAGGAGGAAAAGGCATATTTCAGGTGACATTTCCGTGTCACAGCCTATCAGTGAAGGAAGTCACTGCAGGAATTCAAGTAGGGCAGCAGCCCGGAGGCAGGAGCTGGAGCAGAGCCTTAGAGGAGGCTACTTGCTGGCTTGCTTTCTGACAGCACCCAGGGCCACATGCCCAGGGGTAGCACAAACTACACAATTGTCAATCAAGAAAAGAAACCACAGGCTTGCCCACAGGTCAATCTGGTGGTGGGGTGGGGTGCATTTTCTCAATTGAAGTTTTGTCTTCTCAAATGATTCTAGCTCCATCAAGTTGACAGAAAAAAAAAACCAAACCAAACAAACAAAACAAAACAAAACAAACAACCAAACCAACCTGATGTGCACATGCAGTTCTATTCACGATCAAGCATCTGATTTTGTCTTTCTGGGTCTCTCCCTGCTTCTTTCTCTTTTCTCATTTCTTATTCTGGGGTACACTCCTGGATGTAGCTGACCTGCTGTCCCCCAAACACAACTCAGGTTCCAGCCTTTGAAAACACACTAACTGTAGGGGGGGGGAGATTCCCTGCTGTATTTCCGGGTTCAACTCTGATAAATGAGTTAGGAAGTCCCATCAAAAGCTTGGACTTGAGTGTAAAATCCAGCTTAGCCCTGTGACTCTGGGAAAGGGGTTCTACATCTCTGAAGCTCCTGAGCCTCCCTTGCAATCTGCTGTTAATTTCTGACTCAAGGAGTTTGGGGGACAGCTGGATGAAAAGATTTAGTAAGGAAATTTCTAGAGAGATGAGAACGAGTTGTACTGTTTGGTCCTTTGAGGAAGTTGCCATTTCCTTAGGCATGGGCATTTGTAGATGGTTGCCCTGGCTCTGTGGTTTGGGGAGAGTCAGGGAGTGGAAGTGGATAACCCAGGTAGGACATGGGAACACAACTGGTCAAAGTGCCTGAGCCACAGTGGTCACAGTGGAGCCAGAGGATGCAGATGGGTTGGGGGCCCTTTTTGAAGGTAAGGACAGCAGGGATAGCTGACATGGAATCAGGAAGACAGAGAAGAGGTGAGCACAGCCCACCCACCCCACCACCCCACCCACCCCACCTCACCCACCCCACCTCACCCCCACATACTCGCACCGAGCGAGTGTGTGGGGAGATGATACAGGCTGAGAGCCAGCTGTTAGTGTCATCTGTATTCATGAGTGACACCCACAGAGTACTGACTGGCTTAGACAACCATGTCTGGGACAAGAGGGATGAGATCAGTGTGTGCTAGATGCTTATTGCAGGGTGAGGGGCCAAGTTCCACCGTGGATTTAGATCTGAAGGCCTCTGCTCCAGCCATCAATCCCATTTAGAAGGCAGCTTCCAGAATCACATTTAGCAAGGTTTCAGAACCTCTGATGTTCACCTGCTTAAAGCCCTGGATGTCCCTGCAGGACTGCTCTCAGAGAGGGGTAAACTGAGGAAGGCTACTGCAGAGGAGGCTTTGGATGAGTTTTGGATTTGGAGAAACTTGTCAAAATCTGGCATCTCATCATCACAGCTACAGATCCCCCACAGAACTGCAGCTGGTTACATCAGGGGAAGGTGACCAGATGGCTGGGTTCTGAGCCCCTTGGAAAAGCATCATCTTGGGGTAGTTTCTCCTCTCCTCTCCTCTCCTCTCCTCTCCTCTCCTCTCCTCTCCTCTCCTCTCCTCTCCTCTCCTCTCCTCTCCTCTCCTCCTCTTCTTTTTTGTTTTGTTGTTGTTTTTAAGACAGGATTTCTCTGTATAGCCCTGGCTGTTCTGGAACAGTCTCTGTAGATAAGGCTAGCCTCAAACTCAGAGATTGGAATATATATACATATGCATATACACGTATATGTATGCATATATGTATATATGTATATATGTGTGTATATGTGTGTATATATGTATATATGTGTGTGTATATATATGTATGTATATGTATGTATATACATGTGTATATATAGGTATATATATGTATGCATATGTATATGTATATGTATATGTATATGTATATGTATATGTATATATCAGGGCTTTGGCTGCATGTATATTTATGTACCATATACATGCTGTGCCTGCAAAGGTTAGAAGAAGGTACTGATAGTTAGGAGCTATGGGCACTGGGAGAAGTCCTCTGTGAGAGCAGCTAGCGCTCTTAACCACTGAGCCATCTCTCCAGTATCTGCCTTATTGTTGTTGTTGTTGTTGTTGTTGTTGTTGTTGTTAAAGGTAGTTTGGTGGCAGATTATCTTTTTCCTGTTCATAATTCAGACCCTGGAATCAATAAAGTCAAGGGGTCCCTCCTCCCAGAAGGAAGAGACCCTCTGTATATGTTTTGTGCAAGTGTTCCTCAGATAATGACCACAGCAACGGCAAGTGCCATTCTTACTTATGAAGTCATTGTCCCTGAGTCAAAAGTAAGATAAAGTCTTTGGCAAATCTGCAGCGAATATTTCAAAGAGAAAGAGGCCAGAATTTACAGAGTCCAAAAATAGCCACTCAAGTGCAGCTGTGTTTAGCTTCTCAGAGAACCTGTTGAGTCGAGACAGGCAGGGGTTTTATTTCTCTAGCTGTGAGGTCATCAGTCTTGTTTAAGAGGGAATAGCAAACATTTCCAAATAGGGACTGGTTTTGAAGGGGAGGGAGATGGCTGAATGTACTCAGAATCCTGAGCTGCTGCCCCGACCCTTCCCTCCCGTGCCCCACTGGACACCCACTTTGGGAAGTGGAAGTCTCAGTAGCCAGATACCTGCCAGGTGGAATGCAGATGTTCCTGTGACAGGGCTCCCCTCTGGTACCTGTGAGGGAGGCCCGCCTCCCTGAGGATTGCTGCTCAGTTATTTGACCTCAGTTGGTTCTGCACTAATGTTTTAAGATGGTAAATAAACGTGCAGTTGAAGGAAAACGTTGTGACTTCCCTAACATGAGGGGCTGATTCTTGGATCTTGTGTTGCCCTGTTTCTCATCACGGATAATGTCGTCTTTCTGTTATGTAACTGACAAGAAGAGCAACCCTGAAGCCCCTATTTAGATGTCCCAGACCCATGATAGCTTGACTCCCAAATTTTCACCTTTCCATGTCCAGAGCCTTTCCTGAGCTAGTGACATAGGGTACAATAGTCTCTCCTGCTGCTGGACAGCCACAGGGAGCCATAGCGCAGACACTCAACTGTAGTACCACAGCAGGAAACAACCAGGGCTCGGAAGGGGTTCTGTGTACCAGGGTCAGGATGTCCAATGGGTTGGATGTATTAAGTGCCTTTTCAGTTTAAGACATTTTTGGTGTAATGGGGTTACGAGTATAGATAGACTCATGGTAAACCACCCAACCCGTGTGCTCGCAAGTGTCACACTGTCATCCACAGTGACGAGCAAGAGAAATGCTCACGTGCGTACTCAGCACTCAACTCTCCCCACTCGTATGAAGTTCGGGGCCCCAAGCCAGGGAATGATAACCCATACTTTCTTGGGGGGGGCAGTCTTCTACAGACATGTCCACAGGCCATCTAACCCCGGCCCTCTTCCCAGGGGAATCCTAGCTTGTGTAAGTTGATAATCAGAACTAGTATCACAGCTACTGTATGGAAACCTGTGGTCAAATGAGCTTCCTTTAATGGCGTCAGGGCTAGAGGTTGGCCATGACACTTTTATCCCCAGAGTCTCACCATGGTTTACCTGGCCTAAGTGCCAGCCTGTGTGTCTGCCGGTACATCAAAGCCATTTTGTTTACGAACCTTGCTTGATTTCTGTATTCTCGTGGTGTGCTTAGATGAGGTTCCTTCCTCCAGTGGGACCCGGTTACTGTGCATCAGTCCTTGTCTTCCAGAGGCGAGTCACAGTGAGAGGCGGCCACAGTACTTTGAGGGTAGACAAGAAGGTACAAGGCAACTCCTGTGTAAGCGTGTCTGTAACCGTCGCCAATGTCGTCATGGCGGTTAGTATGTCTCTGTGAGGGTTTTGTGGAGGATTTTGTTCATGGACTAACATGGCGTAACTGTTGCCTTACTGGCTATCTATACCTAACTGGTGATATGAGTCCTATATCCATCTTTGTACTAGCCCCTGGGCAGCTCAGCAATCTTTGTGGTTCGTATCTGGTAGAACAAGCATTGGGTAGGTTAGTTCTTGTTTCTCTGCTTCTTATGACAGCTTACTCCATTATGGAGCTCTTCTTCCACGTGTGTGTGGTGTGCGGTGTGGATATTAGACAGTGCCCTCCCTTGCATCCTCAGACCTGGTATAGTGGTACCCCTCCCCCAGCTGTTGCTCCCACCCTAGAATGCCTTGCCATAGGGCTCTCTTTGTAAACCTGTTTCCTCTCTGGGAAAGAGTCCCTTCAGTGAGCCCATCTCAGTCTTTCTATACCAGAGACACTTGGCACTGGCCAGAGGGTCAGATCTTGATTTCCTTCTCCTCTGGCTTCTGTGCCGTAAATACTCATATCATAAAACTTGGACACCTCATGGGATGTCAGACAAGGGCCCCTCACTCTAATCACAGAGCTTATCAAGATGTGATCCCTCCCAAGAATCCAGAGGGCACAGTCGTCGCCATGAACCCAGACAGAAACAGTTTACATTACTTCCTGGAAACCTTTGTACACAATCAGGGAGGTGACCTTCCAAGTTAAGCATTTTTCTTTATTAATTATAGGAAGCTTGTTTTCCAGATGTGACTTCTGTCATGCCACATTCCAAGGAGAGAACATGGTGGGGGAGGGGCTAAAGAGGTCTGAGCATATAAGAAATGCTGGATAGAACCTTCTAGTAACAATAACCTTACTAAGCTTGGGAGGTTGTAGTTAACTACAGTGTGTGACTCAACAGAGCCATACATTTCTGGGTTTTTGGTTTTTTGTTAAGAAGGACATTAAGATTTCTCAAAATTTAATTTCCTGAATGAGTTTGAGAACCATTGGAGGATTTTCCCCCACACTTCCATCATGAAGATAATATTTTGTTAAAAAGTCACATTCTTTAAGCCTGGGCTTGGCGTCTGATGAACCTGTACCCTGGTTATTTCTGTTTCTCCTGTGTGGGAATGCACTGGGCCTGGCTAATGATTCTAACACATTTTTGGACTGTTGCCTAAGGAGAACCTCGGGGAGAAGAAGGATGATACCAGTCAGAAGAGTCCTACAGCAAGGTCCAGTTTGCTGAGGTGTGTGTGCCTTGTCTCCTGTTACTACAGCTCCTGCGACAGCTGTGCTTGACCAGGGTGCCTGTATCAATATTATTGTACTCGAACTGAATGTCAAGAATAGTGCCAGCAGGTTGTTGTTAAATGCTTTGATTACTGACATATATATAATATATGCATTTGCATACACACATATACATAGCTAAGCATGAACCCTGCAAGTGAACCGCTCGCCCTTTGTGAGCCGCTGCGAGACTTCTTGATAAGATTCTTTCAGTCATTCAACTCACCCAATGCCTAGATCATGAAAGAGGAGTTTGTAGAACACTCTACAAATTCAGGAGGGGGGTTATATCTTTTTCCTGACAGTTCTAGGGAACCCAGACAAGGAGATTGACACCTACATCTCTCTGGATAATAGCACCACATTGTCCCCTAAAACAAGACTGGTTCCTCCCTCCAAGTCAGAAAGTCTCCCTATAAGAATGTGTTTCCTCTCTGTAGCTGTTGTCGAAAGCTGTGCCCAATTACTGATGAAAATGTCTAATCATTGATACCAGATCATTTTGTAGCTTTTACTACCAAATGCATTCTGCTTAAGTTCTGAGGTCTGTGTAGTTTGGGGGTGTGTGTGGTTGTTTTTAATAAGAATGATTCTGGTAGGCTCACATATCTGAATGCTTCCTTACCACAGAGAAGAACTGTCTGACAGGATTAGAAGGGTTAGGAGGCATGGCCTACCTGGAAGACTTCTGTCACAGGTAGGGGGTAGGTTTGGTGGGAATGGGGGACCTTGAGGTTTTAAAGTGCTTTTAAAGTCTCTCTCTATATATCTATCTGTGTGTTTCCTCCTCCTCTTCCTCCCCCCCCCACCCTGCCCTCTGCTTATGTCCATGTCCCCCACCACCATGCTCCCTTCTGTGATAATAATGGACTAGGTCTCTGAAGCTGTAAGCCAGCCCCCAGTTAAATGCTTTCCTTTATAAAAGTTGCCTTGGTCGTGGTGTCTCTTCATAGCAACAGAACATTGACTAAAACAGGGAGAAGCAACTCTTTAAAAATAAGTCAATGCATTTGGGAATTCTACTGAGTTTTAATCAGTTGCTGGGCAGCCTGGGTGGCCGTAGAACTTACTGCGGATCTGGCTGAGTCCTCTGAAGCTGCTGACTGCACGTGTTCTTTGTGACACTCGATTCTCCTTTACTCTCTTCCCATCCCCAAGTCTGACCCCTCCATGTGCCCTTTTCCAAAGTCTATGGCAGTGTGGAATGAACTACAGAAGGCTAAGGACTTGCAGGAGCAGAAGCTCTGGTGCCATGTGTTTGTTTATGGACACGGTTCCTTCATCCATGGTCGGCACCTTGGGTGGAAGCTGATTCATTATTATGTCATTTAGCACATATGACATCATATAGGGGACATCCTATGATATGACATCATATCAGGTAAGACAGCCTATTTATCCTTCTGCATTTAAATGTCAATGACAAAAATCCAAGCCTCTGTTAACTTGCACTAATAATTCCTAGACTAAAAAGCATCTCTGTGTTCCAGAGTAGACCCTAGGCCATAGTGTGCCTTTGAGACTCTCGGGACAGAGAGCCCAAGATGTGCCCTCTGGGGCTGAGCTTGTGTCCCTTGCCGCAAGCTCGGGGAGCTTCTCTAAAAGAGTAAAGTGCAAGTCCCAAATCCAGGAGGGAGTTCCAGGACCTGTGTGTCTGTTTTTCTTTCTGCAAGACAAATGCAGTTCATGTTATGGTACTTGAGATTCACTTCAAGGGGCAGTTCTGGGTGATCAGTACCCGATGGGCAGGTTCTGAGGGCTGTGTACTTGGTGATGTACTTTAAAGCGCCCATCCACGTGCCCATTGCCCTTCCATCTTCCTGCTTGCACGTCCACATTCTTGTCCATTCATCCTCCACCACTAACTCCTGCAAAGCGTCCAGCACTGTTCGCATGCTGAAGTTTCCATGATGAAACCTGGCAGTGACAGTGAGTGACCGTTTACCTACGGTGTGTCAGTGTGACTCCAGTCCTCAAAACAGCCTTGTGGGGGCGGGGGGAGATTCGTGACTTTTGGCTCACAAAGGGACAATTGAGAGAGCAGAGGCTCATGTACCTTACCTGTGGTCACCTAGGAAGAGTGGAGCAGGCCTAGGAGTCTCTGTGACATAAGGACCGAATCTCTCTTCTTTAGTGGGTATAGCGTGTCCATTCTGGAGTGCGACAGAGCTGGCTTTGGTCTTATTTGTAAGTCTCTCCCCCAATTTCTTTGGGGGTTGTCCTGCTCTCAACCAAATAGAGAGAGGGATCCCCTCCCATGACTTTGCTTTGCCTCTCACAACCTCACCTATTCTTAAAGTTCAATGTAGAGACCTCTATCTCTTGTACCAAAGTGCAAATAAAGTTCCACTCAGCAAAGCCTCAAGGTTTAAAAGTTATAAACCAAGGCAGAATTAAACAATCAAAGTTCTGCCCTCCTGATGATCTGGAAGGCCAAAATCAAACTTGGAATTCTCAGGATCGTGAGAATTCAGTGCACAAACAAAGCACTTTTGGGCATCTGGCTCCTGGTTCACCCCCTCCTTCACAGTGTGATCCATGTCACACTGCAGTGGCCTCCCGCACATGGTCCAGGCATGATGGTCAGGTATGATAGTCGTCAGGCACAATGGTCAGGTATGAATATGGATGTTGGTTCAAGAGGCATCCACTCGTGCCTGGAAGCCACAGGTGCTTTTCTTCACTTTTGAGTAGGCCATCTTTTTACGAACCTTGCTTTTTGTCTAGCCAGGCCGCATGAGCCAGGGCCTGTCCTCAGGTCACCCCAGTCCCCTGTTCTCCTGACTTGCTGAATGACGGTAGAGAACAGGAAGATGGGAGGAAGATGTTTCAGGGCTGGGTGGAGGACGAGGGTGGAGTCCGGCTGGGTGTGTGTGAGAGAGAGAGCAGCCAACAGGAAGGAGGGCTGGGTTCTCTTTTGCTAACTGGTTCCCAGTATTTCAGGGTTCATTCTGAAAGTGCATTGTTACTCTGTACTTGTAGTCATGCTGGACTATTGAGCTGGGGCCACACTGGCTCAGTTCTGCTTACAACTATGATGTGACCAGCAGCCAGGATCCATTCCAACAGATACCCACCCTGTTCTTTGGCGTTGGTCTGGGGCTGGGAAGCTCTCCTGGGTCTGTTTCCAGTACAGCTGTCCTCCTTACAGGTCTATGGGTGGTATGGGACAGTGCGGATCTGGAGGAACTTTCCTGCCCTGGCCCCAGAGTCCTGGCCTTTGGGGATACACAGAGGATATGAGCGCTACAAAGTGACAGAGTTGTGATTTAGGACAGATTCATTCTCTTCTCAGCTCGTCTTTCCTCTCCCACCTCTGTGCATTATGTCTGTGCTAAAATGAAAGCCATTGTTTATTTAAAAGGACCGTTTGCCTAATGCGCCTGGAATTTATTTTCTGGAGCTTTTTCTATGGTGATCATCAGTCCAGACCTTGGCTGTAGCTGGGCGATTATGTAACCTGGGATGAAATGAGTTCTGCCCCCGTGCGCACAGCCTCCAGTGTAAAGACTCCTAGCTGTGCCTGAGAGGGAGCTAGTGCACTAGTGGCTGAATAAGAAACCTGTTTTGGTATCCTGCTGGGGGTGGGAGGGTGGGGAGGTGGAGGTCTTAGGGGATCGTGGGATGGGGAGGTGGGAGAGAGTCAGCGAGCAGCAGTGTTAAGTCAGGAGGATGAGTTCTTCATGGGGGCCTGTCTTGGATTTGCTGTAGAACTGCCCCCATTCTCCTTAGTTATTGACACTAGGGTTTAGGCATCCCTTTGTATAAATCCCAGGCCCTTCTACCCCCATCTGCACGTTAGCAAAAATCCTGAATATAATTATTTGAGCCCTGGCAGGATCCAGAAAATGTTCCTGGCCCATTTCTCTTTTCTGGCCTCTGTCCTGTGTCTCCATGTGCCTGTATCAATGGCAATATTGACCTCAAGAGCCACCCTTTGCCAGGCTCCAACCCTTTGTCAGGGATGAACAATGGGAGGCTTGACACCCTAAAAGGATGAATAAGCATAGATGGGTTTTGAACCCTGACTTTAGTCATGGATGGATACAGTGGGCTCCCTTTGTAGTTCCTAACTTACACCCGCAGTGTTGGGAAGTGATACATTTATTGTGTTTTGTATCCCCCCTCTCTTTATGTAACCGAAGATGTATCTTTTCCCTATTGTTCCTCGGCTTCCCATGCTAGTTAATTCCCACTAGCAACAAGGCATCTTTGGATTTACCCATTTTACTCATGAATGACTGTTAGAACAAGCTGAGGTGTTGATGTCAGTCAAGTCAGGCTCTTCCTCACTGGAGATAACTTATTCCACACAGGGATTCAGAGACTCCATATCCTTCCATTGCTAGCTCTTCATTCCCTTGGGGGCTTCAAGTCTTTGGCTTCTTGGGGACAGAGGAAAGGCATCCTTCTCTAGAGACAAGCCATATGTCTTCCACTCACTATCTGTCAAGGAAAATTTAGTCACAGCTGGCCTCAAAAGAACCTTGAAAATTTGGCTGAGGCTGGACAGCCAGCTCACTTATATAGTGCCGTGGACTGGGATTGGAGATGAAGAACAGATCTCCTTGTGGGATGGCAGGGGAGCAGGATTGGCCAGAACTTGGTGACAGAGCATGTGGGGAACAATGAAGGGAAATGGGTATTCTGAAACCCCTAAAGTCTCTAGTTGGCAGACGAGTGGATAACACTGTCTCTGGGGGATGGAGCTGACAGGAAGGGAAAGAATATGAAGCAGGAATGTTCAGGATGGTCACTGGCCCACCATAGCCCGGTGCTACAGAACTGTCATGAATACGAGAACCCATAGGAAAAGGTAGCTAATGACCCTGTGTCCCTTCTGCTAATCTCACAGAGGGGTGGTTCAGGAAGATGCTGATACTGTACTCACAGCCTTAGCACCTGATAGGATCTGCCCATCAGTTTCCAAGTACAAAGCTCATCATAAGAAGAATAAAAGGGAAATAGATACCCAGTGGTCTAGGCAGAAGCAGGGAGTCTGACATCCCGACCTGCTGTCCCGGTGGGGAGGATGTGTTCTGTCCCTGCACTGGTGAAGTTCCCTTTGCTCTCTTTGGCCTCAGATTTGTTACTCTGGGCATGTGATGCCAAGAAGGACTGAAAGCTGGCATGACGCAGAAATACCCAGAAATGGGAGCTAGTGAAGGTCAAGTCTGGGGCTGTAGCCACAAGCTACTTGGCCAGTGAGCTAGTGGGTCAGTCAGTCTAGGTTGCTCTTACCACCCATGGGTTCATGGATACCAATGATGCCAATGAGGTCAAAGCCCTGGGCTGCCTGAGGTCTGGGCTAATAGCTGGCCACCGGAGCAGGGACTTACAAACACTTTGTGGGTAGGGGTTGATATGGGAGTATAAAAGTCAGATCGGCAGCTTATTACTGTTGTGCCTACAAGGTGGGACTCAAATCTCTTCCTGTGAGGAACCTGAGCAGAGTAAGGAAAGATCAGAGGCCTTGTTACTAGTTCTATCAACCTTGGCACCTCTCTCAATCAGACTATTGAACTGTGGGGAGCAGTGGGGACAGCAGTTCAAAGTTTGCAGAGTGGGGAAGTCACTGTTAAAGAAGTTCGTTTTGCCCTCTGGATTTTGCATGAAATATGGAAGGGGTTGGACAGCTGTTTATTTGGAAGGAAGGCACGGGTACACAAGACATCCATCTGGAAGCTAGACACACCACACCACCATGCACAACCCTGGCAAGTTACTTAGCTGCATAACGCATCCTTCTCCCACCTGCAAATGAGTTGGAATGGCTCTTCCCCTCCAAGAAGAGCCAACTGAGTCCTTATCCACACCTGCTAGTGCAGAGCCGGATTCATAAAACAGCATCTGCGAATGGAATGATGGCGATCACCAGTCCAAACCAACCTGTTTTCAAAAATATCTGTATTAATTTGATGCTCCAGTAGCCTGCATGACCCCTTTTAGCACCAAAGGGATAGCTGTGTTTGCTGAGCATTAGCAGGGCGATCTGGGACTCTAAGGATAGACAATGGTTGTAATGCAACCAAGGGTCTGCCTAAAGCAGTGTGCCACTCCACAAAATGCATCATCCAAGGTCCAGGCAGTGCCAAGGAGTCCAAGTGGAGAGGTACCACCAGGTCTCCAGGGCTTGAAGACAGTTTCCCTAGTGGAGTCTGTGGTACACAAAAGGCTTTAGTAGGTAAAGAGGAGGGTGAGCAACAGCCAGACAAGACCTATGCTTAGAGATGTTTGAGTAAGACCCTAAGGCAGATTTAAAGCCAATTAGTGCTAATGGGGCAATAAAATGACACCCTTTGGGGCTCCTATTCTACCAGGAAGGAACCTTTTAGGGCATAACAGTGTTATACAGGTTAGCCTCAAATTTTGAATCATATGAATTCTGTTTTAGAATAAATAGTGAAAGATGATTACCCCTAGGGAATCATGTGCCTCATGGAGTGTCCCAAGATGACATGGAAGAACATTGTTGCTGTGTTTCATATGTGGTAGATTTGCAGCATTGGGAAGAGAAGCACTATTTTGCTGGAAGAAAAGCTGTGTTGAAATATAGAGATAGCCCTATCTCCAAATATATCTGGGGCAACCCAGAACAGCAGAGGCCTGAGTGTGAAGTGAGGGAGAAGATTCCAAAGGGTTCAGATTATGTAAAGGATAAATCCATCCACCTACCAGTGGAGCCAGCAGCCCTGAGTGGTTAGTACCAGCAGCAGGCAGGCAGGCAGACAGACAGACAGATGCCCTAGCACAACAAAGGCCAGGTGAGCAGGGAGGAGAAAACCCAATGAGAAATGACCATCCCAGCAAGATGCACAGAAGGCAACAATCTCTAATGGCAGGTGCCCAGACCGAGTCCAAACACTGTGGAAGAAAATAACCAAGACTGAAAGCAAACAGACTCCCATCCAAGGCACACAAGTTGGAAAATGCCAGAGAAGCATAAACACCTTGAAATGAATGTAGCCACTTGGCCTCTTGTTTGAGTAATCAGAAGTGGAACTAGCAATACCGTAGGAGCAGAGTCCGACTTGGATGGCCCTGACCTCACTTGGCTTTTCCCCTCTCTTCAAACAATGCATAAGGGCCGCTCGCCATTCCATTCCTTTCTTGGAGTGGCATTGCAGTCTACCAGCCCTTGAGAAAGGACACTTTGGGGGCACTTTCCTACCAGCCAGTTCTCAAGGGCATTCTCTCTGCCCTTACATGGGGAGGTACAAATGACCTGGCCCTAAGCCTGGACTACTAGCCGTGTGCACTTGGCCGTCTCTGGAACTGGACCTGAGAGGCACCTGGAAGCCCCCTCCCTTATTCTGCTGTGGCAGGGAGGTTGAAGGCTGCTTTCCGGTGGAAATGTTTTCTTTCCCCACCTTCTTTTCACAGTCAACAAGCACTCTCGGGCACTGAAGCTAGGCCAGCATTGTGCTTGGGCCTTTTGGCGTGCTGGCCAAGGATCTTGCATGAGCGTAGAAGCCAACAAGCCCTTTTGTAGCTCAGGATTTAGAAGTAGCATGATACTTGTTCTTACAAACTCTCTTGGCTGAAACAGATAAAGTTGCAGGGAAGCTAAGTCTGACTCTTAATGAAAGTCGTGTTATTGTTGTTATTGTTGTTGTTGTTGTTATTGTTGTTTTCTGCCTCTTACCCAAAATTCACTTTGTGTCCTCATTTCGTAGCTTGAGGTCTCTGTGGTTTTGGAAAGCTTCTCTGAGGCTGTAAGAGAGACTGTCACCTCTGTCTTGATACAATATGAACTCAGGGTTGAGATTTGGAAGGCAGCAAGGAATTCATGTTTTATCCACACTAGAAATTCAGAAATGAAAGTCAGTCTCGGAGGAAAAGAGAGCCATGTTTTCAAACCCCAGTCATGGGGCTGTCGGGTAAACAAGAGCATCTCATCCTTTCTCATTGTGGCCTTCCTTGAGACCACCTCAGCACCCAACCAGCACAAAGACAGCCATTCCAAAACCATATGTTGTAAAACAGCAACTTGAAATATACCAGATGGTGGGAGGAGCCAGAGACACAGAGGGAGAAGGCAGTCGGCATTCCTTCTTATCCTTCACCTCTGTGCCTGGACTTGACGTCAAAAAAGGCATCTGGAATATTGTTCCCATTCTAAGTGCTTCTGAAGTTATAGATCATCAGAGGACGTGTTCAAGGCCCTTCGCTGGGTGCTCCCGCTTTGCCTTATGGTTGTGCTCCCCTCCCGTCCCCCTCTCTGCTCCACACCCAGATCAAAGCAGACTCTTCCTATGCCCCAGATGCGCCTCCTACCTTCCCTGTGTTCTTTAGTAGGTCCAGGGCAGGAAATGGCCTCCCAGAGTAGGTTTGGTTGTAGGGAGGAAGACCCAGGATACATTTGGGATCCTGAGCCAGCATGCAGTTGTGTTGAAGTTATGCCTTCTTCCTCCCAGCTCCATGCTTCCAGAAATAAGACTCATACTCAAAATATATTTACAAATACTTTGGCCATATAGCTACTCTTTTCTGACTGGATATAACTCAAAATATCCCATTTACTTTAACCTACATTCTGCCACATGGCTGGTTAGCTGTTTTCAGGTACCATGTGTCCGTCTCCTCACATCTTCCTGCTTGAATCTCCTTTTAGTCTCTATTTCCCAGAATCCTCTCTCTCTCTGCCAGTGTCCCACATCCTAGCTCCTGCCTCAGCTCATTGGCCATCATCTTTTTTATTGACAGGTGATGCTTCTAAGAGGCTCTCTCTACGTGATGGGACCATGGAAGGTGAGGGAAATCAGAATCTGCAGACAGGGTAGAGTTTATTCCATCTCAGGTCTTTACTAAGGTCCCCTTGTACCACACAGTCTATCTTAAGGTGTGTTATAGTGTATCCTCCTTCCAGGACAGCATAGGCAGAAAGAACTTTCTCTAGGACTGGAGTGAGGGCAGTACTGAGAACATACCTACCATGTGTGCAACCCTACTCGCTATTCTCCACAGAGAAGAGAGGAAGAAACACATTTTCTCTTTTAAATCCAGCATCCACTTTCTTTGAGTCCCACAGGTGCTGATGGAAACCCTTCAGCCACGCATGCACATACTCTCCCAGCTCCGTGGGCAATGAGAAGCTGGGCAGGATCTTCATCCTCTCACCCTCAACTGGCTACTGCTGGGAGCGAAGAGCAGGCAGTAACTGTGAATGATAGCTTAGCTCAAGCCACATGAAGCAGGTGATAAACATGGTTACCAGCCATGTGGCTGTGGAAGGGAGATTTTGTGACTTACTGTGGACCTATGACTGGGCTTTTAGATCTCTTCCCCTACCACATAAAGTCTCTGTCTCTATCTCTCTCTGTGTATGTGTGTGCACATGTACTTATGCATGGGTATGTGTGCATGTGTATATGTATGTATGTGTATACCTGCACACACATGTGCATGTATATATATATATGTGCATGTGCGTGTAAGAGGCCAGTGCTGAATGTCTTCCTTTATCTTCATTGTCCTTATTTTCTGAGTCAGGATCTTTCGATGAACCTGGACTTCACCAGTTTGGCAAGATTGATCTGGCCAGTGAGCCCTGGAGATCCTCCTGTCTCAACCTCCCCAGTGCTAGATTTAAAGGCACACACCACCACTCGCTGTTTTCAAATGCATTTATTTATTCATTTGTTTACATGTCTATGTGTTATGCAAATCACATGTGCTCAGGAGTCTATGGAATTCAGAGGAGTGTCACATCTCCTGGAATTGGAGTTCCAGATGATTATGAGCCACCATGTGGGTTCTGGGAACTGAATTGGGGTTCTCTGTAGTAGTAGCCAGTGTTCTTAACCATGAGTCCCTCCTCACAGCATTTTAAGAACTCAGTCATCACACTTGCACGGGGAGGGTACATTCCCCAAGATCCATCTCCCGAGCTCCCACACCAGTCCTCCCTCCGGAGAGGGAGTGGCAGCCTTGTGGGACTCCTCACACCTCCCATGGGAAGAGGGATAACACAGACTTTCTTTCTGCCAAGCTCTACCTTCCCCGAGGAGACTTCCATTCCTTCCACTCTGACCAAGCTAACTGTTACTCCGGACTCTGCTCAGCCCACGGAGCTCTCTCGGAGCAGGAGGATGGCAGGAAGAGTGCGATGTGAGAAGAGACAGAGGTGCTTTCCAGACTAGAAACTTCCTCAGCCTGAAGAGAACTCCGAGGCCAGGAGAAATAATGGCAACAAGAGTGCACTCAATGAGGCAGTGGGGAAGCAGAGATAAGGCAGTAAGTGGAGCTCAGTTTTCAAGATTCCGTCAACCACTGTCCGCATCCGTGATTCCCCCAAAGCAGCAGGGAAATGAGATAGCATTGTATTATCTCTAGAAGCTATGTACATTCGGGGATTTTCTCAGACAGTACAGACTTATTTGCAGGTGTGATAGCATCCACAGACTGTCAACCCAAGCAACTGCCGATTCATTTCTGCTGTCAGTGAGACTTGATTGTGTAATTTATATATTAAAGGAATCAAACATTCAAAAATAGCCAATGGAAGAAGGGCTATCATAACTACAAAAGTTGTTATAATGTAGCAAAACCACATTAACCAGTACAGAAGAGAGATCTTTTTTCAGGTTTTAGAAAAGGCTGAGCCATTGATTAAATATTAGTATAAATGCTTATCTGTTTTGCAAAATAAGTTACTACTACTTTAAGACACCCACAGGAAAAAAAATGAAAGGTTGGGCTGGGGCTGCCGACATGGCTCAGTTGGTAGAGTGCTTGCCTTTCATGCATGAAGCCCCAGGTCCCATGCCCAGTGTTGCATAAATGGGCCCTGGTAGTGCACACTTGTAATCTCAGCACCAGGGAGGTAGAAGGAAGGAGGGTCAGAAGTTCGAGATCGTCTTTGACCTAGGAGGAAGGCTAACCTGGGAAACAAGAGAACCATGAGACCCTGCACCCCCCTTCCAAAAACAAACAAACAAACAAAGACAGGACTAGAAAAGCTTATATTCATGAGCTTTAAGTGGGGTAGTCACCTTAATACAGGATATCAAGACTGCAAAGAACACAGTGACATAATTGAAACCCATTTATGTGACAAGAGATGATAAAAGAATTATAAAATGTTGAGAAGAAAAATATATATGGTGGACAGATGAAGTGGAAGTTTCTGGTAGTACATGTGACGCAGGCTCATGTGGTGTTTTGCTGAGGCAAGACCTGTGGGAGGACACATGATGTTTGGAGAGAGTGTAAGACTGACTGCACAGTGACAGCGTGTCTGCATAGCCAACACTTCAAACACTTCAGTGGTATCAGGGCTTTGCTGATCTTTACTTCATTGAGTGAGGCATGACAGAAAACTTCCTCTGGTGTCCCAGCTGGTTCTGGTCACTCCTGCTGACTTATGCCAATTTGGTGGAGGCCTGGCTGTTTCTGCTGGATCATGCCACCACTGCTGATTCATGTTTAGTAACCTGACACTACTGAACTGGATTGTTGGTATCCTGACATATGGAGACTGGAATCGCTCCAAAGAACTTCTAAACAGGTCCACATCCCCTGTCCTATTTGCCATCTTTTCTCCCCCTACCTTTGGGCTAGAAGGGCTATCAAAACATTTGATAGCCCTTATTAAAAGTAGGTTATTAAAACAGAAGTCTCCTAACATATATATCTTTTTGAAACAGTAAGAAAACCTCAAAGTAAGAAACACAAGAAGGAAACACAAGAAGAATATGCAAAAATGTCCTAGTCTAGGATCTACAATCTACAATAGCATGATAAGCAAACAAAAATATTTATTCATACTTGTAATCCAGAGGGGGAAGAAACAAAATGACATAGCATTTGTAGCTCATAATAGCAAAATGTTTAAAAGATTAACAGCAGCAAATTGTTAGATGAAAATAGGGAAATGGGCATTTGTATTTATCAATGATGAGAATACAATTTGACTTTTTTAGTTGTTCATAGTCTTCAACCAAGTGGCTCTACCACTTGATAGTTTCTCCATAAAAATATCTGTACAATGATGTTGACAGTGGAATAAAAATGGAAACAACCTAAACATGGAAGGAAGGCAATTACATGATATACAATGGGGCAGGGTATGGGATCCTCTAGCCACCATGGCAAGCTTCAGACACCCTGATGTTCATGATGATGAACAGCAGATGCTGCAGGACACAGCTCAGAGCCCAGATCACCTCAAGAATAAGGAGTGTTTTCCTGCAGGCAAACACTTCCCTGTCCATTTGTAGTCCACCTCAGCCAACCTTGTCCAAGGACATTCCCCTTCATTGAGCAACCTCTATCCAGTGGTGGTTCCTCACAGAGGAACATAGATCATAGCCTCTTGGTACAGTTTGGACTTTGAAAAGTTCTTCTGGTTTAGGATTGTATGTTCTCATTCAGACTGTTGCAGCCCAGCTTGCCTCTCCTCAAATCCTTTCCCCACCGAGAACAGTAATTCTCAATCTCACAAATCTCCATTCTAAGCCTCCTTCCTAGAAACCTGCATTCTGGAATCCTTGTCACAGTTGATGCTACCTAGGTATAGACGTCCCCACAAGTCTATATGTGCATGGATGGATAGCATACAATCTCTCGTGTATGTGTGTGAGTGTGTGTAGGCACACGGAGGCCAATAGTTGCCGTTGGTGCCTTCTCAGGAGCTCACCACCATATATCTTTAAGGGTAGTTTTTAATTATGTGTCTGTGTGCATATCTCGGTGCACATGAAAACAGATGACCACGGAAATCAAAGGAGTAAGATTCCTATGGAGCTGGAGTCCATAGTTGTGCGCTGCCCAACATGGGTGCTTGGAATTGGACTTGGGTTCTCTGCAAGAGCAGTGCGTGATCTTAACCACTGAGTGAGTCCTTGACCCACTGAACTGTTCCATACACCCTGCAATTAAGTTTTTAATGTATCTGTTTTCTTACTGACATGAAGGGGACATGTGACAGAGACATCTGCTTCACCAAACATTTTGGGAAGGGTCTCCCATTGTCCTGTGTGACAGGATTTGTGAGGTAGCATCAATTCCTATCTCTTTCCTTGCTACAGGAGCAAAGTGAGGTGCAGAGAAATTTACTGGTCATTCGTATTCTCACACCCAGGGACTCGAACCCCAGAGCCTGGCTCTTCTCTCCACTACGCTTTATCACCATCAGTAAATTGTGTGGTGAAGGGGAAAGTAGGGAACTGGCCCTGTGAGGCTTGCTTAGACACGCCCCTTGTGTAGGCACGCCCCTTGTGTAGGCACGCCCCTTGCTGCTGCTGCTGCTGCTGCTGCTGCTGCTGCTTCTTCAGGCCCTTCTGCTAGAATTGAAAAGCAGGACATTTCATCAGGAAGATGAGCCAAAGCTGAGGGCAGCAGCAGTGTGACGTCTGAGACATCTAGAGTCTTTGCTTTAAACAGAAGAAGGACTTTGGAGTTACATGAAGATAACATATACAAGAGGTTTCCATGGATTCAGCTTTCTAACTCTGTGTCAGACTCCATTCCTGAGCTGGGTCAAGCTAGCCAGCCAGCCAGTGAATTCTAGAAACTTCCCTTTTCAGTGTGGTTTAAAAGCAATTTATAGGCAGCTCTCCCTCCCCGTCTGTTGTAGGAGGGCAGCAGAAAAACGGGTTCCTTGTGTGATCAGACATACAAACTGAGTATTAAGAGGACCTTGCCCAGGGAGCCAATGTTTAGCCAGAGAGTTTCCACACTGAAGGCTTTGTGTCGCTTTGGGGAATGGTGCAGAAATCACGTGCCTCTAGAGTCCCTCTCCATCTGTCATTACGATCCACCGTTACTGAATGTCCCCTCTCTTTTCTTCACTCACCACTGAAGGGAAACTCAAAAGATGTAGGTTTTGGCAGGTGTGCCTTTCTGTGGGGTTCAGTGTTTCTTACTCCACCCATTTAATCCCCTGAAGTGAGAGTTAGTTTCAGAGCCTGGAGGAACACTGTAAGCAGAGAGGCCCCTTCCCCTTGGAGAACATGCGACGCTCCTGTCTGTGGGGCCTAAGGAACTCTTTAGCGTTTCATCCAGCCATGACCTTAGGTGGCTCATTTACCAACTCCTTTGTTGGGAGGGCCTCATGGGAGTCCATGAAACAGGAGATTGTCTTGATAGGGCTTTCCATGTGAGAGGGACGATGGGAAGTGAGCATGTGCAATCAGAGCGATGGCTCAGGAAGAAAGCACTCGCCACAAAGCCTGATGACCTGAGTTTGATCCCAGAACCTACATTAGGTCTGTAAGGTTATCCCCTGACTTTCACATGCATGCTGTGACATATGTTCATACTCACTTGTGCATGCACACACACCCACACACACCCACAATCATGAAATAATAATATAAATAAGTTAAAAGGTTCACACGGTGGCAGGTCACCTAGAAGACAGATCCTAGTGTAGCTTGTTTCCTCTCACTTATGGTTGCTAGCTTTTATACAGTTAAATCACATATGTGTAGATGACATGAAAGTATATATTACACCGTGTGGTGGGACAAAGACCAATTTGAGAGGAGCTGGTCAAGAAAGGGGGCCTAGAGGGGAGACTGTCCTCCATGTCTACATATGTGAAAATGTTCTAAAAACAAATCTAGAAAGTGACTCACGAGAGGAGGAAAAGGAGAGACTTTAGGGGAGGGTGGTGGGGAGGGAAACTGAAATGGGGGGATGCTGGGGTGGGAGATCTCAGATGGAAGTGGAGTGCAGAGAGGAGGTGCTGGGAGGATCATCCAGAACCTAGTGGGTAAGAAAATTCAACAAGGAGATCTACTCTGCCTGTTGATAGAAATGAGAGTGCATATGTGACTGTGTCTGTGCACACACATGTACATGACTATGGGGAGGTGTGCATGCATGTATGACAGTGTGCATGCATGCACACATGACTGTATGGGTGTATACAGGCATGCACATGTGACTCTGTGCGTGCATGCATGCCTGAGTGATGGAGAAGTACCCAGAACTACTTCCTGCCAAGCTTGACAGACCCTGCTCAATGAGGAAAAATAATTAGATAAGCAGCAGGAGGCTGTGGAGGATTTCCACCCAGTGTGTTGGGGCCAAGGGCAGGGGTTGGGGAGTGGAAGGTGGGAGGACTGTGACTTGGCGAATCGACAGGAGAGCACAGGAGAACAGGCGGGGTGCTTGTAGGACTAGAAACCACCTCTCGTGCCCTGGTCCCCAAAGTGCATTCGAATTCCGCCCCTGCCAGTTCATTACTGCACCCTCTGGGTAAGTCTCTTGATCTCTCTGGCATTCAACTGTTCACCCCTCATAAAACAAGGACAAGTATTTTCTCATGTGGTTTCTTGAAGGAATACGTATTCATAAAGCCCTTTGTAAACCTGGACCATATGCTTATCCAAGCCAGGGCGTGATTCATATGGAGAGGTGGTGAAACCCCCCTACAAGGCTGGAAACCTACCCTGCTGCCCCTGGGTGAGCAAGAGTTTATTACAGCCCAGGGCTAAAAAGATGCTTTTGTTTCCTGATGGCTGCGGATGTCTCTAAGGGGGAGGAATCACGTGGTGTGGTCATGTATATGTAGCCATTTACCAGGGCAATAACTTGGAATGCTTGGGCCTTGCTGCCAGATTCACATCTCTGTTCACATCTGTGGGTGACATATTCATGGATTGCATTGTGGATATGAAGCAGGCCAGAGAGAGGTCCAGTAAACAAAAAAAAGTTATTCTCCTGCTGACAAGAGGCAGCAGGCTTTTAGCACCCACTCAGTACTCATGGGCCATCTTGTCCCCTGTTCCTGATGGTTGCTATGGTCTAATCCTAAGTGCATCCGTGCAGATGAGGGAAAGTTCCATAATGCTTATTGTGGCTTTGAACAAAGAAAGTCTGCCTTCTGCCAAGCATGTAGGCCATGCAGAATCCCCATGCTTGAAAAGTTCCAGTTTCAAACAGCACTTTCTGCGGTGGCGTTGACCTGTGCTGTTGGCTATCCTGCCATCCAGGAGTGTTTCAGAGTTCCACTGCAGTAGAGAAGTTTGCCAGCCCTGTCCCTTGAAGTACTAGATCCACAAGCCACATGTAGCCATGGTGAAATGTGGCCTCTATGGAGATGGCTCAGCATGTAAAAAACACTCGCCATATAAATCTGATTAGGTGAGTTCAGTGCCCAGAACCTGTCAAAGAAAGCTAGATGACACGGCATACATCAGGGGTCCCAGCACTCCTGGTGAGATGGGAAGTGGAGAAAAGAGAATTATCTAAGAGCTTGGGGACCAGCTAACCTGAGTATAAAGAGTGGCGTACAGCATGAAGGACCTTGTTTTGACAAGGCAGGAGAGAACCAACTTCTGAATGTTGTCCACTGACCTCCACACATACATCATGTCATATGAAGTCTATGAAGCACACACACACACACACACACACACACACACACA
>LR749907.1:1296214-1327734 GCA_902729485.2 Mus minutoides
AGAAGCTTTGCAACTTTATGAGGTCCCATTTGTCAATTCTTGATCTTACAGCACAAGCCTTTGCTGTTTTGTTCAGGAATTTTTCCCCAGTGCCCATATCATCGAGGCATTTCCCCACTTTCTCCTCTATAAGTTTCAGTGTCTCTGGTTTTATGTGGAGGTCTGTATAATGTATCTTATACAGTTATCCTCAAAACCCAAGAAGGTCTATCAGGATTTGCAAATCCTCTTGGATGACTTTATCCTTGGCATGGAGAGTACCAGCTCAAAATATTTGAAGCTATTTCTCTAGTCCAATAAAAGGCTTTCATCATGCTTTTTGTCTGTGACATCAAGTTAAAGATGTCACTGCTGTTCTAGGCCGTAAACAGGACCAACTCTCCTAAGGTAGATTTGAGAACACTAGAGAGGTTTGTTGTTGTTAATGTTTTGTTTTGTTTTGTTTCTCTGAGGTTTTCTTGGAAACTTGAGATCATTGTGGCCCTTGCAGAAGAGGCTGTAATTCAGGGGGCGGGGCCATTGGGGGATGTGGAGCCTGGCATTGTGGCCCTTGCAGAAGAGGCTGTAATTCAGGGGGCGGGGCCATTGGGGGATGCAGAGCCTGGCATTGTGGCCAGAAACATTGTTGCATTGAGGTATGGCTGACTCCTCCCAGATGTGGGACTCACCACAAAATAAGTAATAGGGTTTTATTCACAAAGTAACAAAGTTTCGGCTAGAATGACATGACTGGTTGTCCCTGCACCCATCTTAGGAAATGGGTGTTTGTCTTGCTCTGTCCCTCTGGGGATGCCACCCACCGACCCTCCCTTACTCCTACTCCAGCCCCTACCCGTACATGGTTCCTAGTGCTGAACCCTTCCCCGGTCCTACAGCCAATGCTTTGTGGTTTGGGGTATCGGATTGGAATTATTTACAAGTAAATCTTGTCTCACCTTAGGAGAAACAAAGAACAAAGCTTCCACGAGTCTGGCTGACATTTTCCCTGCTCGGAGCCTTTGTTGAGTGACTAGATTGGAACAGTTTAACAACTGTAACCATGTTGCTGTGTTAAACAGTGTAGGATACTTGTCAAAGAGAATAGCATGTTCCCCTACCTGTTACACTCTTAAACAAACATGCCACAAAATGTGAGCTTTTAGCTCTGTACTACTACTGAGTAACAAGCCACCCCAAAGCGGATGGTATAAAACATTTTGCCATGCTCACAAATCAATGGATGAGCAAGTTAGACAGGTTCTGGAGACTATGCAATCATCCTTCTGAGCAAAGATGCTTCGGGTTAGAGCTGGAGAGATGGCTCAGGGGTTCAGAGCACATACTGCTCTTCCAGGGCACCTGAGTTGGATTCCCAGCACACAGGGCAGACGGCTCACAACTGTCTGTAATTCCAACTACATGAGACCAAGGATCATGTAAATGCTGGCTCTTCTGAATCGCTGCTAATTTCTCAGCTCCAGCTAATCAGCATAAGTTGTCTCAGTAAAACAAAGGTTTTACTTTAGTGGTTCTGGTCTGGTCCTAATCACATTCTTCACACAAACATCCCAGCAGGGTCTTTCTTTGTTTCCCTGGAAACCTCACAAGCCAGGCCTCCACTGCCTGCATTTCTCTCAAAACACTTATCTTCCCAGTGCTCATAGAACAGCTCACTAGCTTTGAACACTCAGTGGTTTTTCCAGCCCAAAGTTTTCATGTCCTTCTACAATCCTCCCCAAAACAACATGATCAGGACTATTGTAGCAATAGCCCACTTCTTATACCAATTTCTGTCCTCCTTAGGGTTATCATTGCTGAGGTAGACACCTCTACCAAAAAGCACATCAGGGAAGAAAGGGCTTATGGCTTGTGCTTTATATCACTGTTCATCACTGAGGGATGTCAGGACAGGAACTCAAACAGGGCAGGAACCTGGAGGCAAGAGCTGATGCGGAGGCCACGGAAGGGTACGGCTTACTGGCTTGCTTCTCATGACATGCTCAGCCATCTTTCTTCTAGAACAACCAATCCAGGGTTGGCACCACCCACAATGGGCTGGGCCCTCCCCCACCAACAACTAATTGAGAAAATGCCTTACAGGCTTGCTTATAGCTTGATCTTGTAGAGGTGTTTTCTCAGATGGGATTCCCTCCTCTCCGATGACTCTAGTTTGTGTCAAGTTGACATAAAATACACCCGGTAAACCCCCAATCTAGAGGTAAGTGAATAATAATAAATTATAACTTGCACCTAGTTTACTAAAGGTCTGTGGCTAGGTATGCTGTTACCTCTTTGACCTTATTAATTTGCCAAGGTTACCAAGGACAGGGATTTGAATAGAAAAGCAAGGGAGAGTCTGTGTGAACTTCTGAACTCCAAAAGGAATTTGTGTTAGAACAAAGAGATAAAGCTAATGACTAGTAAAAAGTTTGTTAACATACACTGACTACGTGTGTAAGAGCTGTTAAACGTGCCTGTTTCAGGAAGAATGTTCTCAAAACTTGCCAGTGATGACCACTGTCTACTTCAGTTCATCTGACCAAATGTTTATTGAGCTGCCCACCTTGTTCTACACACCATAATCAAAGCTGGGCATGCTGAGACCAATGTGTCTGGAAGGGAGTGGTACTGAGGTACCACCCCAGAAGAAGAAGGGGCATCAGGGCAGGAAGAATGACCCAACGGACAGAGCAGGGAAAGATGAGCATGAAGGAGAGGTTCAACTCTGAGAAAGATGGATACCAATCAAGGGAGATGAGGACAAAGGAAAGAAGGTCGGTTGGCTGGATCCTGCAGCACAGCAGCCATTGGTGACTCCGCCAAAGCCCGAGGAAGCAGAATGACAGAAAACTAGAGTACAGCTTGATGTGCTGAGTTTGATGTGAAGCTTGGAATTTTGATGGCCTTGTTTTATGGTGGGCTTGGGGGTGGGGGGGGATACTGCTGTAAGTCTCGCAGAGCGACGATGGTCCTGGTTCACTGGGCCCCCAAGCTGAGCAGACAGGCCCACCATGGCTTGAGTAACTTAGAAATCCCGTGGAGTTAGTAGACTTCCTGCTGCTCTTCAGTCATGGTTCAGTATTTTCTCGCACCACTGAGGTCTAGAGGAAGGTTTCAGTTTTCTGGGTTACCTCCTCTGGGCTCATGAAATAGCAGCTCACCCCAGGGGTCAGGACACCTTCTGTAAAAGATGCCTGCATCCTCTATCCTGCCTGCCCCTCCCCTCCTGTGGACTCACACAGTGAAGCAGATGTGTTATAATTTCCATAATTTCCAGCATCCAAGTGGCCACACTACGTCCAGCCCTAAAACATCTATACAGGACAAAATTCTTAAAACCCCCAGGGGTTCAGGGTAATGTTTTTCTGCCCAGACCAGGAGCCTGTCATTAAATGTAATGGGTGGTGAAATTGTAACTGTGGAGACCGGTTTGTTTCTATGTCCCCAGAAGAAGGAAACAGCGTAACACTTGTTTCTGCAACTCAAAAGCACGGTAAGCAGCCCAGAAGCTTCAGGCTGGTCTCTCAGCATCCCGCGTTCAGGCTGGTCTCTCAGCATCCCGCGTTCAGGCTGGTCTCTCAGCATCCCGCGTTCAGGCTGGTCTCTCTCTCAGCATCCCGCGTTCAGGCTGGTCTCTCAGCATCCTGCGCTCAGGCTGGTCTCTCAGCATCCCGCGCTATTTAAGCAGAAGTTCTTAGCAGACTCTATGCACAAGCCACTTGGGGAGTTGCGTATAAATCCCTTCCCAGGGGAATGCTTTAAGTTCATTTAAGATACATGGGACCACAGAGAAATCTAGTTATGTTGAAAAGCAAATTAGAATGCAAATAAAAAATTATTAGAGCATATTTGCAATGTGGTAATACAGATCCTTTTTATTAGTGCATTAATTACTTAATAACATCTGAAATGGCTGGTGTGTTCACGTGGAGTCTGGTGCACACCAGAGGGCCTCTGGTGCTAAGATCTTTTACTGATTTGGAATGCAGCAAATAGACTAGGCTGGCCAGCCATTGAGCCATAGGACTCCACTGATCTTGGCTTCCATGTGTGACCAGATCTTCCTTCCCTTCCCCCTTCTTCCTTCCTCTCTTTCTTCCTTCCTCACTCCCTCTTTTTTCCTCCCTCTATCCCTCTGTTTTTCTTTCCTTCTACCCCCCACTCTCTTTTCTTTTCTTTTCTTTTCTTTTCTTTTCTTTTCTTTTCTTTTCTTTTCTTTTCTTTCTTTCTTCATGGGTTCTGGGGATCTAGCTCAAGTCCTCATTGTTTACAAAGCCTAAGTGAACAGTCTCCCTAGCAAAGATCTGTAACCTTGAACTGTTAAACCTAAGTTGAAATATCTGCCGTTCTAGCATGATATGAGAAGTCTTTGACTATGCACTGTCTATGGTCTTGGATCTTTATAATCCTTCTCCATCTGTGTGCATCTTTAATGAAAGAAAAAGGATAATTTTTTTATGAGAAGTTGATAAAAATGACTTTTTTCCTCCTGTATCTGTGCGCCTCCTGTGCCTTTGTCATATAATGTAACATGGTCACAAGCGTGACACCCACTAATGTTCAGTCATTCCCATGCCCGAGAGGGGGTTATTCAAAGGCATAGGCAGTGACGTCAGTTACATGCAGATGTAATCTAGAGTGCGGCTGGAGTGTACAGCTCTGTACAGAGCTCACTCTCTCACTCTCTACCAGTCACACTGACTGTCTGTGGGATTGTTGTCTTAGCGCTTACTGCAAGCACCTGTGATGGACAGTCTTCATTGCTGTGAACTGAGAGACCTCTTTCCCTGTGTGTCTGTCCCGCCCTTACCTTTGTCGTGTGGCTTTGCTCCACAAGGCTCTTCCCAAGCGGTTGTCATGGTGCTGCTGCTCATTTTCCTCATGCCAGGATCTCAAGCTCCTCCACACATAGTCAGTGTCTATCTGTCTGTCTGTCTCTGCTCCCCCTCCCGCTCCCCCCTCCTCCCCCACCCCCATCTTTATTTATTTTTCCAGTCCTGGAGATGGAACTTGCCTGGGGTCTTACGCCTGTCATCCTGCTGCATGCTTTATCTCCTGACCCCTTTTTAAACTCCCAAACACTGTCTTAAGGAGTTTCCAGGCTGGCTTTGAAATTTCAATCCTCCTGTCTCAGCTTCCTAAATAGCTGGGGTTACAAGGCTGTGCTACCAGACCCAGCTGAGGCTCCTCCTCATAAAGTCATACGAAGTTGATTCTCTCCATCTACTTTACATACAGGACAGGCTCAGAGAGAGGAAGCAAGCTGACCCAGATCAAATTCTACGAGAGATGGTTCTTCTCCAGCTCGGGCTCCTTGCAAACTTTAGTTTCCTTTCCAGAGCGGCTCCTTTCCAAGGATTACCTGTTATTCCTCTGGGGTGTGTGTGTGTGCGTGTGTGTGTGTGTGTGTGTGTGTGTGTGTGTGTGTGTGTGCGTGTGTGTGTGTGTGTGCATGTGTGTGTGCGTGTGTGCATGTGTGTGTGTGCATGTGAATGCGGTCGTGCACACACACACCACCCCTCCCTCTCTATAAATTCCAATGTAGAATCAAACTATTACTGACTTTTCTCCTTTCTGTCACCAAATGCATGATAAGCAGCCACAGGAGGAAGGTTTCATCTTTGCTTGTGTTTTGAGAATGCAGTCCATCCTAGCAGGGAAGGCCTGGCCTTAGGAGTGTGAAGTAGCAGGTTATGTTGTACCAGAGGTGTAGGGATTTGAAGCTTATCGACTTCAAGGCCCATCTCCACTTCCTCCAGAGAGCCCCTCCCCAAATGGCACCACCAGCCACCAGCTGGGAGCCTATTCCCAGGTAGGTGGGGGCAGGGCACCACACACAAACAGATCCCTACACGCCCCCTGCTACTTGTTGGTTTCATCAGTAGAGTTGGTGGTTTTCATCTGTGAGTAGAGCTATTTATGCAAATATGCAAATTGGAGGTGAATTGGTGCATCCTCGCCCTTTCTGAGCACTGGTATGTGCCGAAGGACTCTCCCACCTATCAGACCAAAGATCTGTCTGTTAGTGTGATGGACTGCACACAAGGGGGTAGGTGGCTTTCACTAAGACTGAAGGACAGGAGTCCCATAGTCCTTTGAATTCAGCCATTTTCAGAATCCTGGCTGATGTTTGTAACTCAATCCTTCCAGAGATAAAGCTTTGTCTCTTTGCAAGATAAATCGTGTCTGGGGAGACCGTTACAGTCAGAGGTGCTTTTTATCACGTTCTGTTTAAAATTATAGAATTTCCTCCTTAGTTTCTTTAATTTTGCCTGTTTCTCTTCTAATTTATAGGTCTGTAATTGAAAGCACACTTGGCTTCCATTTCTTTTCTCATAGAACGGGGACTAGAGTTGGCTCTGTGCAGGTGTCCCGATAACGATTGGCTTAGCAGTAGGACAAGAGGATTGTTGGCATTTTTTTCCCATTAAAAAGTTTAGTAGCAGATTTATTGAGACATAATTCATAATGCCGCACAATTCGCTCATTTAAAGCACGTCCCAGTGACTGTAGCAGCTTGAATCACATGACCCCCATCAGTCTCAGCCATTTGAATGGTAAACCCCCAGTGGTGGAACTGTTTGGGAAGGATCAGGAGGGTAGGATTGCCCAAGTGGAGGAGATGAGTCAGTGAGCGTGGGAGTTGAAATTTCAAGAGACTCCCAAGACTCGTGCCGTTCCCAGGATCCTCTCTGTCTCCTACTTGAGGATCAAGATGTGAGCTCTTGGCTTTTCCTGTTCCTATATCTTTGCTTCGCTGTCGTGAACTGTAACCATAAGCCCAGTTAAACAGTCTCTTTTGTAAGTTGCCGTGTTTTGTCACAGCAATAGAATAGTAAGGCAGAGAGTTTTCTCGATGCTGTAACCAAATACCTGAGAAGAAGCAGCTCTTGGTGGGGGGAAGGGGTGTTACTCTGGCTCATGGCTAGGACAATATAGTCCATGGCGGCAGAGAAGGTAGAGCCAGGCAGCTCTGCAGTCAAAGGTGCCTATGGCCAGAATTCTCCTCCTCCTCCTCCTCCCCCTCTCCCTCCTCCTCCTCCTCTTTTTCCTCTTCCTCCTCTCACTGGAGTAGGAACAGGAAGAGATGAATGCTGACTCTGGATTTGTCTTCTCTTTGTGATGAAGTCTGGAGCCCCAGCCTGTGGGATGGTGCCACTCATATTCAGGGTGACTCTTCCCTCCCTCTTACACCTTAGAGATAAACCTCTCTCAGGCTACTCTCTTAGACATGGCAGAGATGTGTTTCTAGGTAATTCTAAATCCACCCAAGTTGACAAGTAAAATTAGCTGTCACAGAGTATGTGCATGTATGTTCCTGTATGTGTGTGAGTTAGTTTTGATGTATTGATTGTTCTACAGCTATTCCCACAATCAATTTTAGAATACTTTCATTGTCCCAGAATGAATTCTGTGTTGTTCAGTCACACCTCATCCCAGTCTCTGCATCTGCTCCCTGAACCCCAGGCTTCAATCAACCAGCTCTGGTAATTTTACAAATTTTCTTTGCGTCAGAGATGCTTTACAAATTAGCACGAGCTGCCTGCCACTTACTGTCTGTGTGTGATACAGCGTGAGCGCACTGTCATGGTAGGCATACTGTACAACGATAGATGTCACCCCTTTCTCTCACTGTACAACTATAGATGTATGTCACCCCTCTCTCTCACTGCGTCCTGTGTGCCTCTGGGGCTCCTCTCTGAGCTTTCCATTCCTTTTCCTTCCATTCATTCTTGTTGACTTACCAGGGTCACAGGTCCTCCCTCCTGCTGTGTCTGCTCTACAGCTGGCCAAGAGCTGTTATCCCAGCAGCCTAATTCCTGCTCCTGATTGATCTCTCATTCTCAAGCCCTTCTGCTTCTGCTATGGGGATTGCCAGCCGCCTAGAGGGTGAGTGAAGCCTTGGGTTCACACTCCTCTCTTTGCTCCAATCTCTCTTTGGGCCCCTGGGTCCTTATCCTGGCTGCCTCTGAGCACCCCAAATTCCTGGCAGAAGAAGCTCAGCTCACAGATCCTCATTCCACATGGCTGCAAGTCTGGATACATGTGAAGGGGAAAGATACTGTAAATGCCATGGTGCTCTGTGTGTTCTCTTCTTCTCTGGGGGCTCCAGGCTATGAAGTGCCAACCCTCTCATGGTTCACCTAATAATTTTAAACTCTCTCTCTCTCTCTCTCTCTCTCTCTCTCTCTCTCTCTCACACACACACACACACACACACACACACACACACACACACACACACACATGACCAGCGTGTGTCTATGTGTGTCTAACTTTTCCAGTTGTCAGTGGGAGGAAATACTAAATAGTATTTACTATTCCTGGACGTGGAAAAACCTTTTGTGTCCTTTTAAACCAACTTATGAGAACTTAAAAATAGCCTACAACATTTTAACTGCTGTTCTGGTAGCATCCCATGAAGGAGGATGTCTTCTGAGAGAGAAGTTAATAGGCAACTTGGCCACTGCCCGAACGCCACAAGCGCCACAATCACTCTCAGGCCCACTAGGATGGCTGTGACGTCACCAGGAGATACCCAGCCTCTGAGGGTGGAGGAAAGTGTTGCTATGCAACCCAGCTGGTTTGTAAGTAGAAGCACAGGAATGCCATTCCCTGCTTGTGGGGATGTCTGTGAGGCCAACACAGGCAGAAGTGGAGAGGGTTGGCCCCAGAGAACACGTGAGAGAGGATTCAGGATAGAAGGGGGGCAGAAAAATCACATTTACAAAAGAAGAACATTGAGGTTTCAAAAACAAAACAACAACAAAAACCCACTTAGTGGACTCTCCCCCAAGGCAATACTCTAACTTAATGATAACTGCTCATTTGCTGAATTCACTTCTGTGTATTCTGCAAATTTAAGTGAGGCCAGCCCTTCCTGTTTTTATTTAATTTGCCACTGTGAGCCAAGGAAAGGAAAAACTGTGAGTTACTTTTTTTTTTTTCTTTTTTTTTTTTTTCCAGAGGGGAAAAGCAGCTATGGGGTAGATTTCCAAGTCACATGGCTAGCCAGCTGGTGCCACAGTGATTAAGCCCAGCTTGCTTAGGGCCCTTCAGTGAGAAGTGGGACTAAGTCACCCTCAGCTCCTCCCAAACAATAATGTGTGTCTTCTTTAAGCCAGGAGAGAGGCTCCTGCCTCTGTTGGGTCCTGGCTCCAGCCCACCCATGCTGAACTTTTCATTTATTTTTTAATTGTTATTTTAAAATTTAATTGAATTTTTTCCCTTTTCCCTTTTCATCCTACTCATTGACCCCCCTCCCAGTTCCCCCTTCCCATAATCCTTCCCTCCCTACCCTACCTCCTCCTCTGAGCAGGTGGGAGCCTCTCTGGGCATCCCCCACCCTGGCACTTCAAGGCTAAGGTGCTTCCTCTCCCACTGAGGCCAGACAAGGCAGCCCAGCTAGAAGAACATATCCCTGTTCAAGAACAGCTGTTGGGATAGCCCCCGTTCCAGTTGTTCATTCTCTGAGAGGCTCCACCCAGCAGCTGACTCAGACGCAGACATTCACAGCCAAACAGAGGATGAAGCTGGAGGACTCTTATGGAAGAATAGGAGGAAGGATTGCAGGCACTGAGGGGATAGGAACTCCACAGGAAGACCAGCAGAATAAACTAATCTGGACTCTTGGGCTCTCAAAGTCTGAACCACCAACCAAAGAACATACACAGGCTGGACCTAGGCCTTCCCACACATATGTAGCAGATGTGCAGCTTGGTCTTCATGTGGGTCCCAAACAACTGAAACAGGGGCTATCCTAAAAGAGATCTTTTGTTTAACCTTCCCAGTCTCTTTTCAACCCTTCTGCCACCATTACCATTGTGCTACAGCTAGCAAATCTTTCCAGACACAGCCTGGAGGATCATGTGAACCCTCTCCCTGTGCTCCCTAGCTTTTAGTGTGGGGTTCACTCAGCCTTAATCAGGTACACCAGGGATCTCATTTTTGCATGAGCCCCCCTGCCCCTGAGCCTGACTTTACTGTCTTTGGGTCTATATGGTCTAAGCCTCTTGTGCACCACTGTACCAGCCGAGGCTCACCTGTTGTCTGGCACAAGCCCTTCTGTCTTACAGATCACCCCAGGAGAGCCTCTTCTGGGAAGCCTTCCAAGCCTTTAAGAACCAGGTGTGATTGTCCTTTGTGTCCTCAAAGTCACCTCTACCCTAGTTCATGGCATAGGACATTATCGTTTGGCTTTTCCCTCCCAAACTGTTCATTCCCTCCAGGTCTTTCATGCCTGTTTCCCTGCCCAGCACACTGCCTGGCATAAAGTAAGCACCCAATAAATTTCAAATGGACAATGTGTTACATTCCCTATTAAACACCCCAGCCTCGGCCGGCTCTGCCACCAGCCTGGGTGTCCTCCCTAAACATGCCTTCAGTTTTCAAAGTAGGAAAGTCCTGATGCCCTCGGCAGGAAGACGTTGATTCTGGCCTCTCTGCGGATGAGGATTAATATGTATTCAACCCAAGAGGTTTCTGTTTGTAGCCTTGAGAGATGGTGCACACCTGTGATCCCAGCACTCTGGGGCGGCAGCAAAGTGATCAGGACTCATCTTCAATTGCATAAAAACTTTGAGCCAGTCTGGGGTAGATGCAACCTCTCCTCAAAGGAGAAGAAAAAGGGAAAAAATAATCAGCCTGTAGTAGCAACTTTTTAAGTAGTAAAATTTGAGCCACTGTGGTGAATGTCAGAGAGCCACAGACTTCTACTCTGGCCAGTCCTGCCACTTAATGTGGTGCGGAACAGAAGGAAGCAGAACTTCCAAAAAATGACGGGGAAACCCCTAAACAGCCTGCTATTTTCCCTCTGCAGCTTGGAGCAGCCCAGTCTGTGGAAAGGAGAGGCCAGGCTTCTGCGGGGCCTGTTTCTAATCCCCGCACCCTCCTGTGCCCCGCCCACCACTCAGTGTGGTTTGAGTTTCCCCGGCTGCTCCAGCTACTTATTGCAACAGGAAGTAAGAAGCTGCTTTTCCAACTCATTCATTAAAGTGGGTTCCTGCAGAATAGCATCCACTCACCTAGATGTCAGCGTATATTCATGGTCCAAACTCAGACACATCATGACTAAGGTCTCCTCCGTTCCTGGCAGTCACTGTGTGTGGTCATAAACTTACAAAAACCCTCACTCCATGTCCTAGCCACTAATTACTCATTTATCTTTTTGATGGGGGGGTATTGTGCTCTTGTGGTGGTGAGTTTGGGGCTATGCGCTCTCTCTCTCTCTCTCTCTCTCTCTCTGTGTGTGTGTGTGTGTGTGTGTGTGTGTGTGTGTGCTCTCATGTGTGTGGGGGGTGGTGCTCACCCACATATGTGCCTATAGAAGCCAGAGTATCTCTCATGTGTATGGGGTGGTGCTCACCCACATATGTGCCTATATAATCCAGAGTGTCTCTCATGTGTGTATGGGGTGGTGCTCACCCACATATGTGCCTATAGAAGCCAGAGTATCTCTCATGTGTGTATGGGGTGGTGCTCACCCACATATGTGCCTATAGAAGCCAGAGTATCTCTCATGTGTGTATGGGGTGGTGCTCACCCACATATGTGCCTAGAAGCCGGAGTGTCTTCCTTTCTCATCTCAGACCTTTGTTTCTGCGACAAGATTTCTCAGTTAACCCGCACTTGCCGTTTTGCCTAGATCAAACCCTTGGGATCTTCCTGTCTGTACCTCCCCTGCATTAGGGTTACAAATGTACACCAATATGCCCATCTTTTTCTGTGGGTGCTGGGGACCCAAGCTCAGCCTTGCAGGACAAGCAGCTTCTCCACCAAACCATCTTCCAAGCCCCAGAATGAGACATTTTTAAAAGAAGTTGTTGGACCCTAATGTTATCTGAATGGTTTTTAAATAGCACTTCATGAGGTGCTATGAGGTGATTGCACACACACACACACACACACACACACACACACACACACACACACACCTATATTTGCAGCACTCAGGCGACTGGGGTCCTAAGATCTGTCCTAAGATGAGAAGTTCCAGAGAACTTTCTGGAAATGCTTTATCTCAGGTACTCAGATTGAGACTAGCTTGTACTGTGCAGAGCACACACAAAGCCAACTCTAACCGGCTACACAGTGGGACCCTCAACACAGCAGCAAGCCAGGTGTTAGTGGACAGCAAGGGAATCCCCTTGGCTTTTGGTTCCTAGAAGTCTGGTCCTACCACATGTGGAGCTCTGGGATAGAGCTCCTGGGTCTCTGTTGCGCCCCTCTGTAAAAAGCAAACAGAAATCCACCCACCCGACATTGTGAGGATTGAGTGAAAGCAAGGTTAACTCAGAGCTTAGGAAAGGCCCTGAAATATGCACAGCCGTCCAGCCATGTGCGCGGACTGCTGCCCCTCCCCCGCTCTCATCTTCCCCGTGCACCCCCTCATCTTCCCCGTGCACAGTAAGTCTTTGTGGACTTACTTTGACATGAAATACTTAAATATTAAAGTGCAAGACCTTGAATTAGTTAACCGACCTCAAAGAAACATCGAGAATGCATCTACAAACGTGGGAATTCGGCATCCGTTCATCCGTCTCCCTATGTACCATCAATCAACTTTGAACTCTGGTTGAAGTTCAAAGTTGGGGCACCTGGATCCTAGGTGCGTGTCTTGCTCCTGGAAATATCTCGAGTCTTAAAGATCTGTCCTGAGATGAGGAGTTCCAGAGAACTTTCTGGAAATGCTTTATCTAAGATGCTTGCGTCACTTTGCTGGGGAGGTCTTGTATTTTTGTTAAGGCTGAAGAATTGACTCTTTTCCCAGGTGGATGTTTTACTGAACACAGATGTGCCTCATCTGCTTCTAGTTCAGGCACCTGCCTCTGATGTCACTGTGTCCCTTTGTTCTGCCCCCCCCAGACCTTACCTCTTGGCCACATCTGTCTCCCATCTTCCCCCCACTGACTCCCCTCCAGAACCATTGCAGGAAGATTCCAGCATCTAACACCTTTGGCTGCATTCTGCATCTCAACACCCTATCATAAGAAGATCTGTGAGAAAACACGGGGTGTTGTGGCTCAGTAAACTGGGGGCCACAACCCCCTTCTCAGACACAACCAAAATAAAACCAGAATTGACAAGCAAAACAGCTGGATGCTGTTTAACCTTGCTCTATTTTGGTGTGCCCTGTCCCCACACTGACTAAGCAGGCTGCCCCACTCTGTGAACCAACTCTGGCCACCTCCCTTCGCTCCTAAGGCATATTTCATCCAAAATGGGGGTCATTTGTCATCCTTGTAGTCACTCAGTGGGCATCCTTACAAAGGACACTGATGTTCCCCGGGGTGCGTGCTGAGCATAGAGATGGCAGAGAAGTTAAGAGCCAAGCTGCTTGGCCCGTGTTCTCTCACATCTGTCCCCAGCTGTCCCCAAGGGCAGCCATGGCTACCTCTGTGGGAGGGAATTGGCTGTTGGAAAAGAAAGCTCTCTTCTGGGTGCTTCCTGAGACTTTTGGAACATGCCACCATTTTGAATACAACAAGACTCCAACCCTAACTCCTTCAGACTTCACAGAGAATAGTTTGAATTCATGGGCAGTTTGTTCAAGCCTCCTACTGACAAGCAACACAGTAAGATGCTGTTTAACCCTGCTTTATTTCGGTGTACACACCCCAAACTGACTAACCAGACTAACGCCACACTCCTAGGGAACCCAAGTTCCATTCTGAGAACCCTCTCTCCCTTCTCTTGCTCCTTACAAGGCCTTTCTTGGTTCCCTGCACCACACCCCATGTTCTCCATGCTGGTTTTACAGAGCAGAGAGTCTGGGCTGTGGTGACGACCTCCTCAGCCTTACCATTAAGGTAGTTGACCCCCAGATAACGTGTTGGCACTTAATGCAAGACTATTGACCAGCACGACTCTTGCCCCTAATTCTCACCTGTGAGCATGCGGAGCCCAGAGATACCCAGAGTCAGTGCCACTGTGCATAAAGATCATGAACTTAAAACTTGGAAAGCCCGGTCTGTGTCCCGTGGGACTGAGTCTCGGCTGGTCTGTGTCCCGTGGGACTGAGTCTTGGGCCTTCCTTGTTCTTGTCCTGTGTGGTGGTAGGATATAGGAGCATGCTGTTTATCTCTAGAAGCCACAGTGTGGACCCGGCATCTCGTCTTTCCTCCTATAGTGATTTGAAGAGAACTACACCTCCCCACACTCCCCATAGGCCCCAGGATTTGAATACTTGATCTCCAGGCAGTAAAGTTGTTTAAGAAAGTGTAGAAGATGCCGCCTTGCTTGGAGGAAGTGCGTCACAAGAAGTGGGCTTTGAGATTTAAGAGTCTCTACCACTTGCAGCTTCCTCCTCTGCCTCATCCCTTCCTACTTTGGGCTTCCTGTTCCTGCTGCCTGCTGCTGCGCTCCTCACCGTGACAGATTCTAACCCTCGGGAGCCATAGCCCCAGTAGCCTCTTCTATAAGTTGCCTCAGTGGTAATGTTTATCACGACTCCCGTCCCACCAGTCCGCTGTTCCTTTGGGCCTTGAAGTCCCTGAGTTCTAGAGAAATGAACACAAACTTGCATCTGATGTCACCAATGGCTTTACCACCACAGACGCTGTCTGGGGCAGTGTTGTTGGATCCCCTGCCCTGACAGAAAACAGTGATCTCAGTGCAAAAGTACTGTGGTCATCCACACCTCCACGAAAGGGTTAGCAAAGAGAGAGCCGATGCTCTTCCTGGCGCCACCACCTGGCATCTAAGTATGCACATGTGGGAGACAAGTTAGGGGATGCCTTCCAGATGCTCTGGAGAAGAGGATGAGCATCTCGCAAGGTAGCCTGAGAAATCCCTGCCTGGCAACAGAGACTGGGACAAATTGACCTTTGCCCTGGACCTCACCTGCCTTGCCTACAAGACAAAATCTTAGCTTGTGCAGGTGGTTCTGAGGACCACCTGAGGTGAGGGAGTGCTGTGGCCAGTGGGTCTCTGTA
This sequence comes from Mus minutoides, assembly GCA_902729485.2. NCBI lineage: Eukaryota > Metazoa > Chordata > Mammalia > Rodentia > Muridae > Mus > Mus minutoides. The sequence continues at coordinate 1,311,127 of LR749907.1, forward strand.
CACGGCAGAATGCTTCCCCAACATCCCCAGATGTTCACTGCGAATGTTCCTTCTTGTTTGCTGTCACAGCGGAGAGTCCAGGATGTCATCAGTCCCATTGTGTTTGAAGCCGCCTATAGTCTGGATGAGCATGCGATTGGTGAAGAGGACCGGGAGCTGCCAGACCTGACACCAGTGCTTCGCTGGAAGAAGGGACAAAGGATCTCCCAGAAGAATCAGGTTAGAACCCGTCTAGTTTTGTTTCTGTCTGGTAAAAAAAGACCTTGGCAGAGAGCAACTCAGGGTGGCAGAGAGCAACTCAGGGTGGCAGAGAGCANAAAAAAAAAAAAAAAATTTACCCCAGCACCCTGTGTTTGTTGAGCCTCTGTACTGATCAGGGAGACAGTCGTTGGCTATAGTCAGCTTGTTGTAGCTCTAAGCAGACTTTGCTGGACTAACCCTCATTCCTCTGGGTTCATACAGTGCTGAAGCGGATCTTCCTCACTGAAGAACGTCTTAAAACCTTTACTGACTAATGTTGACTAGGACATTCAGTGACCCAATCCAAGCCAGAGATAAGGGGAAAGACTGGTATCAAAATATCATTCTTGATCACTCCGGGCTCATTAATTAGCAGGCATATGAATTAGCAGTCAGCCAGACAGCTGATTCATTGTTCTCTGAAGAGTTGAATAAACACTTCAGGCACCAGTATGAGCCAGTCTTCACTGACTGAACCGCACTTCCAAAATTTGAAGTCCCCACAGTAAGACCTAGCCTTCCATCCAGACATCCACCCATCTATGGACCAAGCAATCAGTGCTCTGCCCTAAGTATGAGCTGGCAACCAAAGACAACTGAGTTTACGGACGTGGGACACGGAGAAGAAAGGCCAATTGACATAAAAATAAACAATATTTTACTTAGAAGGCATAAGGTTATTCTATAAATAAAAAAAATTATAAATTTTTATTTGGTTTTTGATACAGGGTCTTGTCGTACATCCCAGGCTGGCCTTGAACTTGTTGTCTCCGTGCCTTAGCTTCCCAAGAGCTGAGGTTACAGATAGGTGTGGTCACACCCAATCGGAGATTATAAAAGCTTTCTCACATTAAAGATGTTTGTTCGCACATGCCTTTAATCCCAGCACTCAGGAGGCAGAGGCAGGAGGATTTCTGAGTTTGAGGCCAGCCTGGTCTACAAAGTGAGTTCCAGAACAGCCAGGGCTATACAGAGAAACCCTGTCTCGAAAAACAAAAACAAAAATAAAAACAAAATAAAGATGTTTGGTTCCCAGGGGTCACACTGTATGACTCACAAACTCCTATAATGCCAGCTCCAGGGTACCTGTCGCCTGTTTCTGGCTTCCAAGAGCACCTGCACACATGTGCATACACACACACTCACTCACACACACATACATATAAATAATAAAAATCCTAAGAAGTGACGTGCTAAATAATGCGCGTCATTATGGTTCAAACAGAAGGCATGTTAGACTGGGGTTTGGGGTGACTGGATGACCACAAGGAAGAGGAGGGCCTGGGTAGCGGATGATTGTCTGTTAAGTTAAAGCCACATGCTCCCAGCTTGGCCTCTCTGGAAAAGGTCATGTAGTCAAGATTACATTGGCTCTAATGCAAAAGCATGTAGACATAACAGCATGAACACTACTTATAGATTTTGGTCTCTGCCTCCAAGCCGGTTCATAGCAAAAACAAAGACGTCACCAGAGTGACTGTATTGCAGATGAATAATAGTTCTCTTAAAACCTAAATCTCTTAGTATCTTTTTTAAATTTCTGAGTTGGGAGAGATCGCAGAACTCGATGAAACAAGAAATTGCTGTGCGTTACTCGAAATGCAGAGGTCAGCAATAGTGTCTTGGCTCGAATGCCCCAACGCCAGCGGCCCCAGCGGCTCTGGGGGTCACGTAAGAAAGTTTGGGAGTAGGGAAGATGATTGGGTGTCTAACAGGCTCACCACACAAGCATGAGAAGGAAGGGATGGGAAGAGCGAGCTGGCTAAAGAGACTAGCCATATTGGAAAGCTTTGAATTTTATTAGGATTCTCTGTCTCAGCTGCTGGAGAGATGGCTCCGTGGTTATGAGCACTGACTGTTCTTCAGAGGATCTGGACTCAGTTCCCAGCAGCTCACAACCATCTGTGACTCCAGCTCCAAGGGACCCGACACCGGCACACAGACACTGTGCAGACAAAATATCAATACACATAAAGTAAAAACTGATCAATTAAAAAAAAAAAAGACACTCTACCTCAGTGAATAAGGTGGGAGAGAAACTAAGGGTGACTCCTGATGTCAACCCTGCATCTCCACGTGCAGGCACTTCTTCCCGCCCCCATACTTGAGTGTGCCTACACACACACACACACACACACACACACACACACGAACTGACAGTGACAAAGAAAAAGAGAATTCCTGGACACATGGAATCAGAAACTTATGGGATGACACATGGCTTTTAATAAGTTGACCACTGATCCTGACACAGCTAGTTGGGGACCTGCAGCAGTAGCTGAGCTAAGAGTAGCAGTTTGCCTGTGAGATAGGAAGGAGTGGGGGGAGAGGGGGAACTGTGGTTTGGTCAGTCCTTATCTAGTGTCAGGAGTTCAGTGGGACAGTGCATTCATCTGGTAAACTAAGTCGCCCCATCAGTATGCTTTCTAGAGACACAGAAATAATTACCAAGATAAAGACAAGCAGCCGCACATAACAGCACTTTTCCCTTTGGAGAGGCTGGCGTGGGATGTGTGGTGGGGAGAGGCTGGCGTGGGATGTGTGGTGGGGAGAGGCTGGCGTGGGATGTGTGGTGGGGAGAGTAGTCTTACTTTTTTCTTTTTTCTTTTTTTTCAACCATGTCATTCTCTGGTTGAAATTAAAATAAAAGAAAAATATTGTTCTTAGATTGGAAGGATTGCCCAGGAGCCTGAGACTTTCTAGGGAAGCCGTTCTTGCTTATTCTTCTTTGCCTGATTATGAAAAACAACAGAATCGAGTCCGCTTAGCCACCATCCCTCCATGTGGCTCCCAGATGTCGGCTCTGTCAAAGGGAAAAGCAACGGAGCAGCGAGAAAGGGCCACTCCAGGAAGCAGGGCTCAGGCACTATCTCTGTTACGGAGAGCTCAAATAGGCCACAGTAGTACATGGATACCTCTCGCTCCCCACCCCCGTCAGTCCTCTGCCCCTGCCCCAGGCTCAGCCCACACAGCTTCTCACCTAGATGGTGCACCACACCTGTGTCCCTGAATAGTCCCCTCCATGGCTTTCCTCTCAGAGTCAACAGGACCCTGAAGTGTAGTGCCCTGATCCTCCAGCGCTTTCCAGGGTCACCTGCACTCTACAGTTCAGCCACCCTCAAACTTCCTATGCTCTTCCAGCCCTGGGCCCTTCTGGCCCCTCTTTTGTGAAGGTTTCCATCCTACTCTTCTCAAGGCCAGGCTTTGTGTTTGAGGTTTCACCCTGAATGTGACTACCTCAGAGATCCATCTCAGCTCCCTCATCTCAGCTTCCTGTCTGCTCTGTCTGTGAGCTCCATCACAATGCATTCTGTCCAATGACTTGATCATCTCCCACACTAGAGAGAAGCCCAGGGAGTACAGAGATCTGTCTTCTCTCATTAGCTATTAACCCCCAACACCTATCTCCAAACCTGGTCTCACATGAGTGTCTCCACAGAAAGAGCCCTTGTGAAGGAACAAAAGCCTATGTCACTCTACAAGGCTGTTCAAAGACATAGGATATGCTGTGAGCTTCCTCTGGGAATCCTTTCGTGACCAGTTTGTGCTGTCATTTGCAGTGATTTTTGCCACAGGGATGTGTGTGTGTGTGTGTGTGTGTGTGTGTGTGTGTGTGTGTGTGTGTATGCATTTATTTTTCAAAACATCAAGTAGAGGAAATACAAATGGTGAAAGAGGAGTTGTTTCTCTGGCGTTTTATCTTAGCCACTTAATGGTAGAGGCGAGGGGAGGGAGAGGCCAACACTGGGTTTGGTAGCTCAGTAGGCTTAGTGTTTACCTAGCTAGCACCTCTGAGGCCCTGGGTTCATCCCTATTACCATGGAAACCAAGTGTAGTGACTGGATGCCTATAATCCCAGTCCTCAAAAGGTAGAGACAAGAGGGTCAGCAGCTCAAGGTCACCCTTGGCTACATAGCAAGCTCAAGGCCAGGCTGAGGTAGAAAAGTCGGGTGGACTTCTGTGAGTTCAAAACTATCCTGGTCTACAAAGAGAGTGCCAGGCCAGGCCAAGCCAGCCTGCTCTGCATAGAGTTCCAGGTCAGTCAAGGCTCCATAGTGAGACCCTGTCTTAAAGCAGCACCAGCAAAAGGAACCCTCTTGTGTTTCCTCCATCTGTACAAAACTGAAGCAGAGATGAAATATCCGAGACCACCCTGCACTCTAGCCATGGGCCTCATGAACGGAGCTGTTGGGTTTTATTAAAATAAAATAGAAACCAAATTGGGACTGAGAAACCTATTCTCAGGTTAGCGCAATTATACCATTTAAAAAATGCTAAATACCATGCCAGGTGTGGTGGTTTAAATAAGAATGCCACCCCCCCCAAGTAACTGAGTGTTTAGTCATCAGGAAGTCGCACTATTTGGGGAGGGTTAGGAGGTGGGGCCTTACTGGAATAGGTGTGGCCTTGCTAGAGGAAGTGTGTACTGGGGCTGGGCTTTGAAGTTTCAAAAGTCCAAGCCAGCCCTGGTTTCCTCTCTTTTCCTCTCTTCCTCTCTTCCTCTCTTCCTCTCTTCCTCTCTTCCTCTCTTCCTCTCTTTCTCTCTTGCTCTCTGCCCATGAATCATGCCGTAGCTCTCAGCTACTGTTCCTCCACCTGCCTGCATGCCACCACACTCCTTGGCACCATGGTAATGGACAAAACTGAGACTGTAAGCAAGCCCTCAGTTAAATGTCTTGGTCATGGTGTCTCTTCACAGCAATAGTACAATGATTAAAACACCAGATGACAAAGGGTCATATAATACTTGCACCTAACTAGGGCCTCTCATACCTGGAGCAGTACTGTGGGGGAATACCAAGTCCTAAATGTCACATCTGTGGTCCTGGCAAATACTACAGTATGAAGCAGACACCTGCTGTGAAGTCACACGTGGTGTATCAGAATACATCTTGTTTGTTTGCCTTTAAGTAGAGCCTTCTTGATTGGCCCCCTTGGGTGGGATTTAAAACACATTTACTCAGCCCAACCCAATTATCAGAGGCTTCAGCCTGGGACTTGGTTGCCTTAGCAACCTTATATACAGTGTACAGCCCATGTACATAATTGTAGTTTAATCTAAAGGAATATTGCCTCTCTAAGAAACTGGCCCTTCTCTGATCCTAACAGACACATCTAATACTTACCCTTCCTGTTACCTGAGAAGGAGGGATTTTTCTAGTATGGCTGTGGCAGTAGAAATGGGTTCCATGAGGCCTGAGCAGCTGGAGCCACCCAGTGAGTTCCCACCCTCACTTCCATGTCCCGGTTGCTGTTTTGGCACCACAGGAAAAGCTCACAGCCCTGCCTCAGAGACAGATGCCATCCAAACCAGATGCATCCGTCCCAAACCACAGCCCAAAGGTGCTAAAGACTTCATTAGCTAAATATTGAACAGCAGAAGTCAGCAGCCCCCAGCCTGTGGCCAAGTCTGTTTTTGTGAAAAAAAAAAAAAAAGTTTGCTTGCAGTAGTAGGTGGAGAAGGGTGATCAGTGGTAGAAAAATTTGCTGCACAAACATGAGAAACACATTCAGACCCAAGAACCCATAGAAATCCTGGATGTGACTGGTGGCCCACCTGTAATTCCAGCCTTCACAAGGCATGAATAGACAGGCTCTGAACAAGCTGCCTAGGGAGGCCGGTCATGTATGTGAGCTGTAGGTCTCCTAAAAGATCTCGCCTGGAAGAGTAGGTGGAAGAGTGATCAAGAATTACTCCCAGCATCACCTCTGGCCTCCACATGCATGCCCACATACATGCAAGCATGAATAAACACACACCTGAAACACACATGAAAACAGAAAAAGGATTGTCACCTATGCCCATGCCTATTCACAGACAGTTACTGCATGGTGCGTCTGTCTGTTGAGTCACTGGAAGCAAGACAGTAAAGATCACAAACTCAATGATGTCCTATCTCACTCTTCTCAGCCAAAATTTGCTGGCCCCATCTTTTAAAAAATTGAGTAAGGGTTCAGTAAGAAATGTGAAAAGGGACTTTCTGGATCAAAGTATAATCCCCAAGGGTACCCAGTGTGAAGAGCGGGGTGAGGAAGAAGCCCCAAGAAGAGCCTAAGCTGGACGCCGCTAGGGCTAGGCGTGCTGGCCCTCCGCCTCAGGAGTCTGAGGCAGGAAGCGATTATCTCTGGAGAGAGGTTTTAGCTTCCTGCAACAAGGAGAGATGAGGTCAACCCGCATGGCTAGGAAGGCTGCTTCCATGAAAGCGAGCAGTCAGGTCTGTGCAGACCTGCAGGTAGAGGGTGGAGGACAAGAGAGAGGAGAGGAGACCCCAGCCACACCCAGTGTGGCCTGGTCTGACAGAAGTGCCACACTTGGGTTTTCCAGAGGTCTGTGGGTACAGGTAAAAGTAACTTGACGGGTTCCTCAGAGACCAAACTTACAGCTGTTGGAATTGCTACCTGAGAGGAACACTGTAGCTGGGCCATTACCTTACAGCCATACTCTCTGTGCTTCATGCCAAGGAGAAATTTCTCATTATTCCTGGAAACTCTGTCCTCATCCAGCCTGTTGAAGCTGTAGTGTGCCAGCCGTCTTACCTCCCAGAGATAATTCCTAAGAAACAAATTGGCCATTTTCCCAGAAAAGACTGGTCCAGGTCCAGGCACCGGAATTAAATTTCAACCTCAGCATACAAATGTGTGGACATGTGTGGCCAATGTGTATATATGCACATGCATGTACACACACACACACACACACACACACACACACACGCGCGCGCGCGCGCACCACTTGCTTGTTGGGTACAGGACTCTTGATTTAATAGTAAATTGCTGTTTTTGATCCTTAAAGCAACTGCTTTCCTAACTTGCTAAGGGGCTTGACTCAGCCCAGGTTCTAAGTCCTGCATCCTGCTCTTGTGTCTGGTATTCCTGACTCAAGGAAGACTATTGGGCTGGCAAAGTGTGTAGTGAACACTCTGGTATCAGATTGTTAAATCTATTGCTGCACAAAAAAACAAAAACAAAACAAAACACTCAGAAATGTGACTCCCGTTAGGAGTCAAGGGTCGTATATGTTCTTTTTTAGTTTACCTGCTGTTGGTTGTTTCCATATTGTTGCTGTTGAGAACACTGATGTAATAAGCATAAGAATATAGCCATCTCCTCAAGGTGCATGTAAACTCCACATGCACACACATGTGAACATGCACATACCCATGTGCACACACATGCACATGTTAATAAAAGACCTTATCTGTAATTACTGTAAAAAGACTAAACTTCTGCAAATAAAAAAATATAGTGATGGAATAGGTTAAAATACACAGAAAATCAAACTGTCTGCCAGAAATTCACTTCTGGTCCAACAGTGTACATATGGTCAGAAAAAAAGCCTACATGAATGTTAACCAAAGAAAAACAATCATAGCTCACACATATAGACTTAAAGTAGACATTAAGAGCAAGAACTGTCTCTGAAGGCAGTGAAGGTCTTTACATAGTAATAAAAGGGGCATGTTATCTCTCACATCAGAAAAGTTACATACTTAAAACAAATACTGACAGACTTGAAAAGGGACCTTGGCAGTAACACAAAACTCAACCCTGGCACCTTCCTTTCAACTATGGGTAGATAGAGGCTCTACACAGAAGACTTCTGTCTTTGTTACTATTCTACTGTAACAGGACAGCATGATCAAGGCAAACTTAGAAAGGAAATCATTTGACCAGGGTTAGCTTACAGTTTCACAGTCCAGGACCATCATGGCAGAAAGCACAGAGCCAGGCAGGCAAGCAGGTACCAAAGGCCAGGTTTGACATCGGGAGGGTTCATTGAGACAGGCAGTGAAAAGGGGTGTGGTGTTAGCAAATGGGGTCATGCTGATAGCAGCTGACGCGTCTTCTGAGAGCAAGGAGCAATTTATAAGGTCCGCACTACTGATGGAACAGAACTTAACTATCTGGGGCTGGCAAGAACACTCAGTAAGAAACTCTAAACTCTTGTAATTTGTAAGTGTCCATATGTATAGACAGACAGACAGACAGACAGACAGACAGACAGACAGACAGACAGACAGATATACATTTGGTGGATGACGCAGAGCCCCCAAAGCCACAGATATACATTTGGTAGATGGGGCTAAGCCCCAAAAGTCACACACTATCCCTTCTCTCTGGTGATTTATACCTTCTTAGGCAAAAGTTCTTTATAAAATTACCTCATAGATAAAATGTTACAGAAAGAGTTACAGAAGGAAGTTGATAGTAAGTTCAAAGCAGTGTTTCATTCTCTAAGCTCTTTACAAGTTCAAAGCAACAGTTTCACATGACCTTGCTTTATCATGGTGCACACCTGTGGCTTCATCCTTGGACCTGACCTAGAGTGAATGTTTTTCCCTGATCACAAATATGTCCCAAGCCTATATCTCTTCTTAGTGTAATTATGAAGGCTCATTACACTGTGTAGCCTTTGCTTACTATTCTGTGGGGAGGTGGCACATTCTATTCTTGATTCTAACTTTATTGCATCTATCTGGCAAAACAACTAAAACCATCTCCTTAAGCTTTCTTCTTAAAATTTGAATCAAATTAGGAATTCTATAAAGTCATTAGTTGATCTGAAAATCATTAATTCATGAAAGTTCATCTTCATGTTGATCTGCAGGAAATTTTCCCAATAGGGTGGCCTGATGCCCAGGAATCATTAGGCTGTGTGATAGTGACAGGAAAGGCATATCAGCAGTGAGAAGCAATCCTGGGATGAAGTCTCTGGAGCTGTGCCTCTCCAGACTGCACCATCACAGCCATGAAAAACTGTGGGCTATCTCCAGGAAACTCATTTGCTTGCCATAGCCTTTTCCTAGATGGCTTTTGGAAGGCAGGCAGGCAGGCAGGCAGGGCACTAGAGCAGTAGTAGCTAAGGACTTACATCTTCAAACATAAGGCAGAAAGAGATTGAGATGGGAACTGTTGTGAAGTTTTAAAGCCTCAAATCGCACCCCCTGTGACACACCTCCTCCTCCAACAAGGCCACACCTCCTAATCCTTCCTAAACAATCCACTAAATGGGATCCAAACATTTAGATGGCCTATGGGGATTTGGGGGTGTGTGGGGGAATGGGACATTCTCATTCAAAACACCACAACCAACAAAGGAACAGAACAGTTAGCATTGTAGATCAACAGACCCAATAGACATGCACAGAACGTTCAACCCAACAGAAGATCACCCAATGATCACCCATCTTCTCCAACGCACAAGGAACAGTCTCCACAATAGACTTCATGTGAAAACACAAATCTCAACAAAGCTTGAATCATACCAAATGTCTTTTCTGACCACAATGGAATGAAACAAAAAAAACTCAGTAACAGACGAAAAATGGGGGAAATGGTGAATCTGCTTATAGATTTTCCATTTGGCAGGGCTTGGTCAAGCCGCCTCATCTCTGCACAGAGCAAGTTCTCACCAGAGACTCTGAGGTCCCTGATAGCTCTACTCCTATGACAACTCCATCACGTGGGAACCTCTTTACAAAAACCTGGGCTTTCCTTGGCTCAAAGTAGCCAAGTTCCAAGAATAAATAACTAGGAGAAAGCTCTGTTACTTTTTAAGTAGTTGGCTTAGAAGTCATATAGTATAGCTTTTATTGTAGCCACAGACCCTGCTAGACAGCAGGGAAGCAGTCATTAGTGTGTGCTTCTCTGTGGGAGGAACTCTCTTATAGCATTATAAGGAGCATGAAGGGGGAGACATTTCTGAGTAGATCCTTGAAAAATACCTTGGTCTACACTGAAGTGGGTTCACATCTACTCCTGTTTCACCATCAATTAGGAAGTCTCATGGTACCTACTTGTTTAAACTAAAATTTGAGGGGTCTGTCCAAAGATAGGTAGTAGAATCTAAGAGCTGGGTTGTCAGAGGTTAGAAGGACAGGGCCCCAAACTTGAAGTATGTTTGTCACAGAATAGATTGAGATCCCATTGTCTCCTCAGTTCTTACCTCTGTCAGTTGCCACCTCTGAAGTCACCTCTTCCCATCACCACCCCTGATGCCACCTCTCTCACTCCCATACTTCATCCCATGCTGTCTACAAAAGGTTCATTTTCAATCAAGGGTGCACCCAGGGATGGAAAGAGTTCATGAGACAAAGCTGGAGTAGCTCATGTATGTCTCAGGGAAAATAGACTGGGTCAGGTCCTGTCACTAGAGGCAAAGTCATTACACGGTTATTCAAAGGTTCCAACCAACAAGCAGATTCCAGGTTTATAATAAATATACACCTGACCACATCTGTCTCACTTGCCTGTAAAGTAAGATCAGGAATGGTTTTTTGATGTCTGGTTTTTGAGGCCCTGATGTTATAAGATTGAGAGGATGAATCTAAAGGAAAATAAAAGGTAAAATTATCAATATAAGGTCAATTGAAAGGCCTCAGCAGGGCCATAAGCTTGCCTATGATGGACCGGCAAGTTTAAGTTCCATCATCTTTTTAAGGATGCCTTTGTCCTCATCCTTGCCCTAAAGCTCATGGAGCCTTCCCTTCATCTCACTTAAACATCTGCACATCTCTCCTGTTTTCCCCTTGGTGGTGATGAGATATCACAGAAGTCTTTTTATTGAAGCTACATTGGAATTTGGCTTTTCCCTTGCTTCAGTAGGGTCCAAAAGAACACAGGAAGCTGCTCTTTTCCCCAAGACTTCCATGATAATTAAGGAAGGGAATGTTGGCTGGGACACTTTATTCTTTTGGAAATGTGGCATACGATTATGAATTTCCATGGGCAAAACTACCCTGTCTAGTAGAGTCTAGACTTTCTACTAGCCAACGGGCTTGCTGGAGTCCATACTGGCACTCTGAGAGGCCATGTGGGCTGGTAGTGTGTAAGGGAACAAACTACCTGGAACTGTGCTTGGGTAGAGGGGAAAACCTCACTTGCGCAGGATCCCTGAAGGAGTTTGAAGGTTGATAAATCAGAGCTAGTGAAGAGCAATGGGCTCTCCTTTCCAAATCCTCCCGAAATGGTAAAACAGTGGGAGCTGTGGAGCACCCCATTGGCTAGGAGGGAGGATGTTCTCCATAGATCAGAACATCAGAGAGATGGAGACCACAATGAGGGACCAATGCTCACATCCTCCTACTCTGGAGGAGTTGCAGCCTCAGCCACTGTTGCTCCCCATCAGATGGCCAACCGTCACAGGCAGGCCCATACTCCAGAGCATCCCTGGTACCTGAGCCAGTTCTAACCCACTGAGTTTGAGGCCCTGAACTGAGTGGAGCTTTGACTGCTGAGGGCCAGCTCCAGTGAGAGAAACAACATTCTCTGCTTGCCTCTGACTGCTAAAATCATCCCTCTCATCTTGTATTCTCAGCCCTAAGGCCTCTGGGACTAATAATTCAACATGGCCCCAGTGCTTGTGCAGAAAATGGTTCAAGGAAAAACTTCATTCCTCCCCAAGAGAAATCCTAGAAGAGATGAACAGACTAGTGTCTCAGGATACCTCACACGGATGGCTCATCACTGATGTCTTAGACCAGCATGTGCTGAAAGGCACCTGTCATACAGAGCCATGGCTGGCTTTTCTAGAAAGAGTGCTAGGTATGCAAACTGAGGTGTTGAGGCTGTTTCTTACTCCTGAGCCATTTCCCCAGCCCCTCCTGCATGCCCCCCAAAAGAACTCCATGAAGCACTCAGTCATCTGAGCATTAGAACAAGTGACATGCTCATGGCCTTGGGACCACTGTTGACAGGGATTCCCTGGAACCTTGAGGAAGTCCCCTCCACACACCATGGAGCTGCCTTCCTGGGGTTGGGGGCAAAGTGCCTGGAGGGCGCTGGTTTGCAAGTAGGCGGTTGGCCATTATTTTTATTCGTTTAAATTCTGTACCAAAACACCTGCATCTTCTCTCCAACAGACAGTTTTTGAAAGGAATTGCCGATCTGAGGACTGTGCTGCCGACCTACAGCTTCGGGGGAAGCTCCTGCTTTCCAGGTACTGTTCCTTCATGTCATTGTCCCAAGAACCTGCTCTCTTTTGATGCTATACCACAAACCTGGAAGTTCAGATTTCCCCCAAAAAAGGAATAAGCAGTATGGATGAGTTAGGATATTTTTGTGAGTTGGTTTTATAATGTATGCTATAAATACTAATTTAATAGCAGATATTACCAGAGGGATTAGCTGAGGTACCGTTTGCAATTTCATCCCATCTCAAAACTGACTGACTGTTCCTTATAATTTCGGTGTTTATTTATGTGTTGGGAAGGGACTTGACATTTATTACTTTGTATTACATTGCACTATGAGAAACTGCCAGCATTTGACCTTTGGGGATGGTTTCATGTGACTTAAGGTAGTATTATTTGAAGATCCCTTTCATCTTTTTTTCCCTTGCATTTAACAGTGGTGTCTGTTTTAGCAGCGAACAGTTTCTGAGGCAGGAAGGGGTGCGGGGAGGGGGCAGCCGGCCTGGTGTTGCAAGCAAACAGTCTCTTTATTATTTCAGGCCTTCCTCCCATGGTCTGCAAATCCCCCCTGGCCAGGGATGAACCAGACCAAAGCCTTCTGTTTCCCCTTTGCCAACCCTTTATTTTAGACTTCTCTTAGAATGACGGTACTTATCCTGAATCAGCCACAGGGCACACAATGGTTTCCTTTTGTAACACGCCTTCTGAAAGATTATAGTAGCTTTGGGGCCAAGAACCCCCTCTGCAGGATCTGTAGCCGCTTTTCAAACAAGTATCAGTGTGGATAGATACTGTGTAAAATGTTTCATTGTGTACTCGCCCTTACCCAAAACATTGAGAGTTAAGTTTGGATCAGTGATGACAGACAGCTAGGACCTCTCTTTTTCTTTTTCTTTAGTTTTCTTCCTTCCTTTCCTTCTTTCCTTTAAGATAGTCTTACATAGCCCAGGTTGACCTCTAACCCCCATCTGTTTCAGCCTCTAGGTGGCTGGATTACAAATGCTGTATCACTATGCCTGGATCGAGTGCTACAACATTTTCATTTTTCTGTGTGTTTGTGGGTGTAGGCGTGTGCCATACACACGTGTGCGGGTGAAGCCAGAGGTCTCCATCAGATGTGACAGTGTTTTCTGAGATAGGGCTCTCTCACTGGCTGGTTGACTAGGCTGTCCTGCAGGATCACCTGTCTCTCTCTCCACAGTGTTAGACTTACTAGTGCACAGCACCATGCCTGCTTTTTTATATGGGTTCTTGGAGCAGACCGAAGGTCTCATATCTGCATGATGAGGGCTCCATCCACCAAGCCATAGCCTTGGTCCCACACTCTTGTTTTGGGTGCTTAATAATATTTTATTCATCAAAGGAAAATCAAACTGAGATTCCATTCTTTAGTTGGAGTATACCTGAGAAGGTGGCATAAACCCCAAGACCCCACCCCCAAGTGTACACACACACAAACGCTTTTCCTGACTACGTCTTAGATGCTAATTGGCTTTGGTTCAGCTCTGGAAGAAGTGGTGGCTTAAAGTAGCTCATGCTTTTCTAAGCTTGGGAAATTGCTTTAGACGCATAGAGTGGGTAATAGGGTTATTTAACAGTAAGAAGAGCCTCCTGGGGTGGTTAGAGACATCAATTTTAAAGAAGGTTCATAAATTATCAGCTCATTCATTTTAATTTTAGGTGTGTCTTCCAAAAAAGTGTTTTAGGGAAAGTACGTGAGTTTCTTTTTATGTTGAGCTGGACCATAAGTGCTGGGGTTTATTTTGGATCATAGAAGACTCCATGTGGTAGGAAAATATCCACTTGATCCATGGTTAAACATTGCTAGGAAAGTTCTGGCGCCCTTGCTGGCCATTTGTTAATTGTGCTTTCTGTGTAGCAAGATGGAAAACTCGAGGATTGTGGTCAGTAAAGCACTTTTGGCTGAAGTTGCTTCCATTGCTGGCCTTTCAAGAGTGCTGTCGTTGAGGCATGGCAAGAAAAACCCAAAGGTGTGATGGTAGTACCTGTGAAATCTTAAAAATATGGTCACCTAAACAACAGCGATGTCAGTTGACATCCTAGTGTGGGTGCAAACAATCAGACAAGACCCACCCAGCATGAATTGCTATAGACAATTAATGGCTGCTGAGAGAATGAAAGAATCAGCAAAAATCAGCCTTCTTCAGGTATGCGTCCCCTGGTAGGCTAGCTGGTCCCAAATGGGACTAAACACCTACAAATAACACTAAGTGTACTCAGGCAGCAGTTTCTCTCTCTGGGGTGTGTGTGTGTGTGTGTGTGTGTGTGTGTGTGTGTGTGTGTGTGTGTGAGAGAGAGAGAGACAGAGACAGAGACAGAGACAGAGAGACAGACAGAGACGGAGATAAAGAGACAGAGACAGTGAGACAGAAACAGAGACAAAGACGGGGAGGAAGGGAGAGACAAAAAGGGAAGATCTTAGTGGCACTTCTGGTGACTGTTTCTTCTTATCATGTGCAGGTCATCTGTAGCTTGGTTACATTCAGTTGTACCTTAAGTCATTCACTGTGCATCTGAGTCTGCTGAGGGCTAGATCCCATGTCTGGCTGTCCCAGCTTCCCTCTGTTCTTCCATTGTCCCTCTGGAGCAAGGAGGCTCGAGTGGGCATATTCCTCTCAAAGAATGTCAAATTTATTTGAAGCCAGCACAAACAAGCGACGGCTCCTCAGACCTGGGCTCAGAACTGGGACACTGGGAGTTCATGCTTGTTCTATTTCCTACTGCCCATCACATGGTCAATCTCAAACTCAATGGCTGGAAAATATTTTCTGCCTCTTTACTGAGTAGATTTCAAATTTTATGGGAAAGGGCATGAAGATAGCCAGGGGATAGAAGAGTTACCCATGATGTGATCTACCGTGCTCCCTATGGGGGAGAGTAGCCTCATCTCTCATCCTGAAACTGTAACAATTTCAAGGTGGATATGATAGTTTGTATGTGCGTGGGCCAGGAAGTGGAGCTGTGGGCTTGTTGGAGTAGGTGTGTCACTGTGGGAGTGGGCATACAGCCCTGACACTGGATGACATCTCTGAACCTCAGAGCAGTGTTATTAGGGCTCTGAGCCAATAGTTAGGAATTAGGTATTGTCCTACAGGACCCATGGTCTCTTTCCGTGGCCAGATCTCCCATGAAAGAAACCTTTGTGATACACTTAAAGCCCCTGGTTTCCCACAGGAGGTGTCAGGGAAACACCCATTCATCACTGGGTGAGTAGAGACGTGAAACCAAACCACAGACTCTTCTGAGCCAGGCACAAGAGGGAAGACACAGCCAGAAAGCTGTGATGGGAGCCAGGCTCGAGACTGGATTCACTGTAGTTTACAGCCCTGAAGCACAGGAAGTTTTACTTGTTATTGAATAACCTCTCTCTATCCGTTATTGCCTGAGGTGCAATGCACACACATTTCTTGTTTAAGCAGCTACTATGAACAGCTGCAGAAATGAATGGGACATGGACCCTACTCTCCTGGTCTGTAGTCCAGGCAGGATGGGGCCAAGAGACTGGTGGTAGGTGTGAGAGGAATGGTGGATAGGCTCTCACAGAGGCGCGGCCCCAGAAGCCTCACGTCAAGGGGAGTAGAGGAAACTGAAGCACTCTGGGTAAAGAGAGGATGTGACAGAGGATGTGACAGAGGATGTGACAGAGGATGTGACAGAGGATGTGACAGAGGATGTGACAGAGGATGTGACAGAGGTCTTCACCTCCACGAAGAACTGAGGTGTCGAGGGTTGGAGAGCTGGTTAGAGGTCTTCACCTCCACGAAGAACTGAGGTGTCGAGGGTTGTAGAGCTGGTTAGAGGTCTTCACCTCCATGAAGAACTGAGGTGTCTAGGGTTGGAGAGCTGGTTAGAGGTCTTCACCTCCACGAAGAACTGAGGTGTCGAGGGTTGTAGAGCTGGTTAGAGGTCTTCACCTCCATGAAGAACTGAGGTGTCTAGGGTTGGAGAGCTGGTTAGAGGTCTTCACCTCCATGAAGAACTGAGGTGTCTAGAGTTGGAGAACTGGTTAGAGGTCTTCACCTCCATGAAGAACTGAGATGTCTAGGGTTGGAGAGCTGGTTAGAGGTCTTCACCTCCATGATGAACTGAGGTGTCTAGGGTTGTAGAACTGGTTAGAAGTGACATGATGCCGAAGGAACAGAGGAATTGGATTGCAACGTACCCCTGAGTTGGGGCTGCATCTCGAGCCAGGGGAGGATATGGAAGTCCCAGAAGAGGAACATAATCCTAACAGGATTCAGCAAGCTACGCTCCAGGGCCTGGGGTATAGGATATTGGGGTAGTAAAGGGCCTTTGGTCTCCTGCACTCAAAAACAGCATGTTCCACTTGGAGCTTTGAGCCTGTTTCTCCTTCCATCATCTAAATTCCAACTTGCCTGGCAAAGGTCTGAGGCATAGATACCAACTGTCTCAAGAGTATGGGGTAGACCTGGGG
>LR749907.1:1328639-1346205 GCA_902729485.2 Mus minutoides
TACCAGCTGGGACCTAGGATGGTGTCCATATATGCTCAAAAACTGAGCACCTAGGGAGGCACTCTTGGGTGGGTTGCCGGAAACTCGGAGATGAGAAATGATGATGTTTTAGCCTGGAGTTTTCTCTAAACAGAGGGAATGGGGGCAGTGGAGTTTTCTCTGTGTGGGCGGGGCTAGGGGAAGGAAGGCAGATAGGGTTTCTCTGGCCTGTGCAGGGGATGAGCAGGGCTTCCAGCCTAAGAGAGGAGAAAATGTTGGAGTGTGTAGATTATTCAGAATGGCCAGGGATAATGGCTTTGTCTGCCCAAGATCATGGATTTAGTTGGCATTTTCCTCCTGTTTTGTCTTTTGAGACAGGGACTCACTAAGAAGCCCAGGCAGGGCTCAACCTGGCAACCTTCCACTTCAGCCTCCCCAGTGGCTGGCATTACATGTGTTTGCCACTCTGTCCCGGTTGGATGTCACTTTTCTCTGCATAGGACGTGTGTTCCTGAAGGTCTGTTGTCACTTAGCCATCCAACTCTTGAATTAAAACTCTGAGATTTAATAGGCTTAAGCCTGGTTCTAAGACATGCCATCCACAAATACCCAGGAACAGGGATGAAATTGTTCCGGAGGTTTCCATGAAACAGAGCTGCCAGTTCCATTGACATAAAGATCTGACTGCCTGTCTGGGTACACACAGCACCTAAGAGAGCACAAAAAGAGAAACAGAAAGAAAAGTACTGTAAGGCCCCCCGGACGAGCCCCCAGATGTAAGACCCCCCCAAAACAGGGTCGCTCTTGTCCCAGGATGAGTTGGTACCCCCCAAAACTCAAGAGAATCATCTTGATGCAAACTGCAGGAGGGTTTATTATCAGCTAGCTGAGGATGAGCTCCTATCAGTGCGCAGGCCAAAGGAGATCAATCGGAGCTGTAACAGCAGGGGAGGGGGGGTTGAAGGAAAAACCTCAGGAGGTGGGGTAAGAGCAGAAAGAATGGGGTGTTCCTGGATCTGTCCTTAGTGAAGGAACAAGGAGGCAGTGAGCTTCTGCCTGTCCTTGCAGTTATC
Organism: Mus minutoides; assembly: GCA_902729485.2. Lineage (NCBI taxonomy): Eukaryota > Metazoa > Chordata > Mammalia > Rodentia > Muridae > Mus > Mus minutoides. The sequence continues at coordinate 1,329,692 of LR749907.1, forward strand.
TCTGGGTCTCTGACACAGGCAGGCAGGCTGGATCTTCTAAGGTAGAGGAACAAAAGGCTTCTTGCTAGCTTTAGAGAACAAAGAGCTTCTTACTGGCTGTATTCTTAGAGATGGGGGAAACAGGCTTGGGGGAGCGTTTAGGGGCTTTACATTTTAGGGGGAAGTACTTTGGGATCTCACAGTACTTTATGGCAGTTGAACTGAAAGCTTTTTCATTTGTTTTTGACACATTCCACAGTGGATAGTGAATCACCTCAAGGCTTTCTTAACAGCCAACCCCAATTAAAAATTAAGGTCCTTGAAAAGACCATAGCTGGGTAGTGGCAGCACACACCTCTACTCCCAGCACTTGGGAGGCAGAGACAGGCTGATCTCAAGGACAGCCACAGCCACACAGAAATCCTATCTTGAAAAACGAAAAACAAAACACCTTGAAATATTTGCAAAGCCCAAACCATTTCTAGCCATGTAATTATACTCTGGCTGTAAGCTTGGTCATGCTGCTTTCATGGGAATTAGGAGAGTGTGTTTCCCTAAAACACTTCCTGGCTGGAAGACAGTTCGCTGCATCCATAAAGGACTAGCTTGTAGAGAGGGCCACCCACCTCAAGAGCATCCATACTTAGAAACAAAGTGTTCTCTTTTCCAAATGTGGTCAGAATCATCAACTACACAGTGGAGAACAGAAGTAAGATTTTCTTCTTTATTGGGCACCTACTATGTACTAAGTACCCTATTTATTGAGAACCTACTATGCACTGGGTACGTTACAAAGTTCAGCCATTAAGTGCACTGACTATTCTTCCAGAGGACCTGGGTTCAGTTCCCAGTACCCACACAGAGGATCATAACATCTGGAACTCCAGTCCTAGGGAATCCATACCTTCTTCTGGTCTCCATGGGCACTAGCCATGCACTGAATACAAACACATATACACAGGCATAACACCTTACTCAAAAAATTAAAAAAGTAATAAAGGTTTCAGTGTACACCAGATCCTGTGGCATCTTACCTGCTCTATCACTATGATGGGTAGTTAGTTTCCATATGACTTTGTCATAAAGAAAGCTTAAAACCAGAGAATGACTGCAGCCCTGAAAATATAGAGCAGTTACTGAGTTCATATGTATTTCCCTAATTCAAAAAGTGTCAGGTAAGTCAGGTATGGCAGATGGCACACACCTTTAATTTTAGCACTCAGGAGGCAGAGGCAGGGGGATGTCTATGAGTTTGGGGCCAGTCTGGTCTATATAATGAGTTCCAGGATGGTCAGAGGCTGTATAGGAAGAGATCCTGACTCAAAAAAAAAAAAAAAAAAAAAAAAAAAGGGCCTGGGATATATCGAGCAGTCAGCGAGTGAGTCAGAGCCACCTTGCTCTCAGAACAATTTTGAGAAGTAAATATGGCCATGCTGCCTCTGGAAAAGCACAGAGTCTCAGCTTGGAAAGCATTGCTCCAGAGCTCACGCTTTAGGGAAACTTAAAACTACAAGACCCAGGTGTGCGTATGGAAACCACTCACCTGAGGGCAAAGCAAAACCTAAATGGTGGAGGAAAAAAAAAAAACAAAACACTTAGTGGTGGCTCCCAAGCTCTGTATTCTGTCATTTTGACTAATGTCTTTTGTCTTCATGGACAGTCGTGGGGAACCTGGCCTAGCTCACAGATGAAATGACTTGGAAATTCTCTTGTGTTTTGATGTATGTATGTATGTGTGTATGTATGCATGTATATATGTTTTCCTGTGTGTTGCAGCTGGGGATGTGAAGGAGTCTGCTACCCAAAGAACTGACCTCATTTCTTGGTTAGATGCACACAGAGCATTGAGGGCGCCTTTTGTGCACATACACAGCAGGCATCCATCCCAATGAAGAACTTCACAGACAGCCCTCCCCACTGTTGAGTTCATGGTGGATACACTCCAGCTTCTCCCTGGATGGTAGAGAATAAGGATCCTTAGCAGGGCACTGAAGGAGAACGGAGGCAGTAACCATAGCAACCAGAAGGGTTGATAGCATGCACACACTGAACCACCCATCCCCCGAGATGCTTGCCTAATAAAATTTTATTTGGTGGTATTTTCCTTGGCTTTCAAATACAGCCAGACACAGGGGGTTTCTGTGTCAGTCTCTCCAGTAGGGATGTGATGACCAGGACCATTGTCCTAATAACCAGACTGAAGCCAGCGGCTGACTTATCTAAAGAACACTGCCACAACATCTTTCCATCTCAGCCCTGCCTTCTCGAAGAATCTCCTGCCGTTAAATACTAGACTCACCATGGCGGGGCAGACTTGTCACTGTGAAAAGAAACAAATTTTGAACCTGTGCGGTGACTTTGTTTTCTGCAAGCATGCACTCTCTCCTTCTCCCCAAGCTTTCCCTTGCCCTGCATACTCTTTCCCTGCTTTGATGCGAGCCACCCGGGAGAACCAGAGGTGGATGCAGATGTCCTGCTTGTTCTCGGAAACAGCTGCACATGGGAAAACTTGGTCTTTTTGTTTGTTCCCAGTGATCAGAGGCTATACCACCTCTACCCTCTCAGCCAAAAGTGAAGCTTGGGTAAAACATGGAATGAGCATAAATCATAGTTCATTCCTACAGGACAGTGGGGACCACATAAGAAGACTCCCAGATTTCATGAACCTTGGTCCTTGACCCCCTTCCAGGTGGTCTCAATCTGAGCATGACGAGCTGGGTGGATGCCATCGGCACCACACCCAGGTCCCTTGTGTGCCAATGAGTAGAACATGCTGCTGTTCTGAATCTACTACCCTCCTTAAGTTCACAGAATCACCGTGGCCTCCTTCCTAGGTAGTTACTCCTCTCCTAAACCCTTAACCAATAGTATTTTTGCAGTATACAGAAGCTTAGCCCCTTAAGTAAAGATTAACTAGATAGCACAGTTGATATTGCTCATGTTCTTGTGAGCCACCAAGACCTAGGACCATAACCCTGCCCAGGCTGATTCCCTGGTTCTTATGAAACCATCCAATGGCTGAGACCCAGGTTCTATATCCTCAGAGCCTGCATAGAGATGCTTAGAAGTTATACATCGTGTCTACTTGAATATTCTTTCCTCTCCTGGATATGCAGGAGAAGTCTTTTGTAGAACTCTGAATTTCAAAAAGAAATCTAATCCAGTTGACTTATGGGTCAATCCATTGCATGTGGGCTTTTTACTTGTCTTAGAAATGGAGGGGTGTGGTGGGGGGGCTCCTTCAAGTTCACAGGACTTGGATTATAGGGATTGCCTCCTGATGCTTATTCCCAGGGACTTTGGGACTATCCAGATCCACAGGATATAGGAAAAGGACCACCCTTGTGGGAGATGCTGCCACCATGGGAGGGAGCACAGGTGCCCACTGGGAAGCATCAGCTTTGCCCAGACCCTCAGAAGTTTTCTTCAGAAAGCTTTCTATTGTGATGAGGTTTGAACAAGGAGACAATGGCACTGTCTCAGTTAGTACCTATTTTTCTTCAAGAGAGAAAAAAGGACAAAAATTTAAAAGTTTTTTTTTCTTCTGGTATGGAAACATGCAAACCATCTGACCTCCTAAACCAAGAGGGAGAGAATTCTCAGTTGTACCCGTCTTGCTCCCGGGGTTCAGGAAGAGAGGGGCTTGTTGTTAAAGCAAGGGTACTTGAATTGGGGTAAAGAGAGTCAGCTCTAATTGCTGACTCCTTGTAGTTCACACGCCTTTTAGAAATTCCTTCTTGACTAGCGGTGGTGGCTCACACCTTTAATCCCAGTGCTCGGGAGACAGAGGCAGGCAGATCTCTGTGGGTTGGAGGCTAGCTTTGTCTAGAGCGAGTTACAGGACAGCCAGGACTGCATGAGAATTCCTGTTGGGGGTGGGGAGAAAAGAAAAAAGAGACCCCTCCCCCCTCATCTTTCTTCCAGCATCCATGGCTGGGCATGCCCTCCTCTCCTCTCCCTCCAGCACAGCCTCTCCTCCTCAACCTCCAAATAGTCCTCACGGTCGGACACTTCCCACGGAGCAGACGCCTCCTCAGTCCGAGCCCCTCCCATGGAGCAGGCGCCTCCTCAGTCCGAGCCCCAGGCCCTGTTGTGATCCATGCTGGAATTCCTAGAGTCTGTGAGCTGAGACAGAAAAATAATCGCATCTTGGTTTTCATTGACATCAAAGAGAAAGTTAGTATTTTATCCACATGTGGCTGCGGCACCCTAGACAGTGACGTGAGCAAGAATTGGGACGTTTTTCACACACAGAACCGCCGTTTGTCCCTACCTGAGTTGTGGTTGTCAGATCCATTCCCACATCTTATCCCTTACTGTGTTATTTTAGGAAGCATAACGGTGCTAGATCACACATTTGTTCAATATGGTTATCATCTGTGTGTGTGTGTGTGTGTGTGTGTGTGTGTGTGTGTGTGTGCGCACGCGCGTGCTTGACTTCACTATCCCACTTTGAGTTTCATGGTCATTTTGAGAAGAGTCCTTTTGGGTCACTACACTGCCAATAGGATGTAGCAGCACAAAACCAGGTTAGAAACGTGTCCTAGACATTTCCTCTGCACATGGGTAAATATTTGATGTGAGAAAAGCATGTTCAGGTTAGCGAGGAGACACCACAGGATTGTAATATCTAGAACAATATCTTTGGAAGGTTCAGTCATTTCTTAGTAATGTATAGCCAAACTAAAAAGCCACAGTACCTCCCCGTGGCTCCCAGCAGCACCTATGGTGACATCTATAGTCATTTTTGGTTTTCATTAAAGACACAGGGAATTCCACCAGAGTACTTGTGGGCTGAAAGAGAAGAGAATTGCTAAGGTGGCACATAAGGGCAGCCACCTTGTGGACATGTGGTGGGGCTACCTGTGTGGCTGGAGTTGTCTAGCATGTGCCTGTCACACTGCAGAACCTCGGGGACCCAGAGACCAGGGGGGAGGAAAGAGCTTGTGGCTCAAGCTCCCACGTGGCTGCTTCACTTCATAGCAGGAAAGGCAGACAATCAGGGAAACTTGTCATTAGCCTGTTGTGATTGACGTCACCCATCGGTGACATCATTGTGCCCTGAGAGAGTTACTTGTCAAGGCGTCGTGGTCCTTTTTAGTCATCAGGCAGCACGCTTATCCAAGCAGTGCAGGTGTGTCTGACAGTATGGTGTGGCTGTGAGCCTTTGGCTGAGACAGACATCCCTACTTGGGCCCCTCCTCCCTCAAGGCAGGAGTCCTCCAAACAGCCAGATCTTGGGAACTCCCCTGCCTCTGACCCAACCCCCCACCAAAGCATTCAGTCCTTAATCCAGTGGTTACAGGGAGTGAACCTGATTCATCCCAGATGTCCCAAGACTTCATGATTACAGTAACTCCTAAGGTAAAAGCTGAGGAGCTCTAAACTTCTGTTATCGGGGAACCAGTGTTTTCTTTCAGCAGTTATGCAAATGGGACAAGAAGCTTTTGAGCCACATAGAGGGACCAGGGGACAGGGTTGGGGGTGGGTTGCCTCCTCTGGCTTGCTGTGTTTCCTCCATAGAAGAAACAAGGTTGTTGGAGCAAGTCCTGGCTTGACCATTACTGAGTGGCCGAATGAGCTGGTGCTAGGGCAGAGACCTCAGGGATGTGAGCACATTACAGTAATGTGGACAGGCTGTCCTCTGTCCCTTTCATGTCTCCTCAGTTAATGCCTTTATTTTCACTATTCAGACATAATACTGGAACAGATGGGTTTATATGAGGAAAGGAAAAAGTATTTCTATCTTTGTATAAATGGACTTTCAGCTCAGATATTCAGTCTTAGGAGCCATCTCCCTGACTCGCTGCCAAGGATCAGTGAGATGCCTTACGGAGCCCTCGATTCCAGCTGGAGCTAATTACCAACTTCCATGAGACTGAAAAGGATTTACAGACCATGGCCAGATGCACAGAACAGCCCAGTCTGTGCGGCATAGCCCACGGCTGGAGAAAGTTGGAGTTTACATATGTATGTGGTATAGTCTATTTAATGATAGTTTGGGTTTATTCATTGTTGAGGATATAAAAGTCATAAAGATGGCCAGGTGGTGGTGGCGGTACACGCCTTTAGTCCCAGCACTTAGGATACAGAAGCAGGCAACTCTCTGAGTTTGAGGCTAGCCTGATCTACAGAGTGAGTTCCAGGACAGCCAGAACTACACAGAGAAACCTTGTCTCAAAAAAAGAAAAACAAATTCATAAATATGAAAGCTGTAGGCATCCTCCATTAAAGAATATGTCCGAGAAACTAGTAGACAATGCCTGAAACTATAATAAAATAAGGTTTAAAATAAAATTTAAACCTTATAAATCATATGTGTGTGTGTGTGTGTGTGTATAATTTATTAGAGTGACTTACAGGTTATGGTCCAACTATCCCAACTGTGGCTGTATCCCGATGGAAAGTCCAAGAATCCAATACTTGTTCAGTCCACAGTCCATATGTCTCAGCTGGTCTTCAGTGTATCCCAGAATCTTTGCTCTGATGTCAGTGAAGGTCAGTGAGAGAGGGGCACACAAAGAGCAGAGGCTTCCTTCCTCCTGGTCCTTTATAGGCGTGGCCCAGATCTAAGGTGGATCTTCCCACCTCAAAAAAATCTGGATTTAGGGTATGTCTTCCTGCCTTAAATTATTCAATCAAGAAAAATCCCTCACAGGTGTACCCAGATGTTTTGGTTTTAGATAAGTCCAGATGTAGTCAGGTTGACAACCAAGAATAGCTGTCACATAAACCATGTTTTCTTTCTATATGCACAAATTAGATACAGATAAGTTACTAACAATAGACCAGAGTAACTATAATAATATGCTACAATAAAAAAGTTATTATTATAGGATTAGTATTGATCTCCTATTTATGTAGAACATGAAAATCGACACTTGAAGACACAGACTGACAGTGAAGTCCTGCCTTCAGCCAGCCACATTGTGGCTTGAATGTAAAGTGTCCCCCACAGGCCTAAATATTTGAGAATGCTCAGTCCCCAGCTGGTGCCACTGCTTGGGGTGGTTATGGAACCTTCTGGAACATAGCCTTGCACAGGAGCAGGCTTCAAGGGATTACAGTTTTATCTTGCTTCTGATTGTTACTCTCTCTGTTCCCAGTGTGATCTCATGCTAGGACATAGAGACAGATCCCAGGGGCTCAGTGGCCAGGCAGACCAGCTAACTCAGTTCCAGGCCAGTGGGAGACCCTGCCTCAAAAAGCAAGGTAGATGGCTCCTAAGAAAAGACATCTGAGGTTGACCTCTGACTACCATCTTACAAACACACACACATGCACCCACTTAAATATACAAACAAGAGACAGGAACTGTGGTACCTGGGAGGTACCCTTGTGGAAGTCACCCATGGACCACAGAGGTTAAAGGTTATGTGTTATCCAGATCTTGGGGCTCCTTCCAGAAGAGCATGGACCCCTCTTTTTCAGAAGTAACAGGATTAACTGGTATCTGCCTCTTCCTAGTACTAGGCAGGCTTCCCTCTCTGGGCTGTTTCCTGTTGAGAACACTGGCAGAGGACCCTGTAGCGGCAGAGTTCTTGCTACCTGGATCCCTTTGATCCCTGTCCTGAGTTTCTGGCCTCGTTCCTGATACCCATCAATGTTGCTTGGAGTGGGTACCACCTCCCACTGCTACAACACCCCTCACTCGGGGACTGCCTGGAGTCAGTGTACAGATAGATAGTCCTTATCCCAAATGGGATAACTCTGAAGTTGTGCTTTTCAAGGTTCCAGGCACCCAGAGAGGTCACTGGCTTCATGCCACGACCCTCACCAGTTGCCTACTCCCTAGTATAGCCTTCCCTGTGTGAGTTTTGGGGATCTCTCCTGAAATACCACTTGCTTCAAACCTGTCTCCTTTTAGGGTATCCCACGCTAAGATGTTCCTGTTCTCCCAATGTTCAAGGCTCACCTTCTTATCACATGTGTCAAGTGGTAGTCTCTTGCCTGATGGGTAAGCCTTGGACATCAGATTTAAGTAAAATTTTAAAATTACATTGTGGGGGAAATCCACTTGGATGCGTTCTTGTTTTGCCATTTCTCAACACTTACAAGGCTACTTAAGATATTTTGTAAAATTTTCATGCAACATATTTTGGTCATATTCTTTCTACTTCCCCAGCCCCCTCCTTACCCACCCTACTTAATAATTTACAAGAGGGTTTTGAAGAAATTGGCACTTTCACTGTGGTTTTTCTTTTTGGTACTGGGATTAAACCTAAAGCCTTACATATGCTAGGTAAGCTTTCTATCCCTCGGCCACATCTCCAGGCTTCAGTGAGGCGTGTGAGTGTGCGTGTGCGTGTGTGTGTGCATGTGTGTGTGTGTGCGTGTGTGTGTGTGTGCGTGCGTGTGTGTGAGTGTGCGCGTGCGTGTGTGTGTGCATGTGTGTGTGCATGTGTGTGTGCATGTGTGTGTGCATGTGTGTGTGCGTGTGCATGTGTGTGTGCGCACGTGTGCGTGTGCATGTGTGTGTGTGCGTGTGTGTGTGCGCGTGTGTGTGTGTGTGTGTGTGTGTGCGTGTGCGTGTGTGTGCGTGTGTGCGTGCGTGTGCATGTGTGTGTGTGTGTATGTGTGTGTGTGTGTGTGTGTGTGTGTGTGTGTGTGTGTGTAGTAACCGATCTGATTTACATGAGTATAATTGACTGGGAAGTACTCAGTGGTTGTGCAGTTAGCATCTTTTACTTACCTGTTGATGCTGGTAGCAAGAGGAGCGCATGTTCTCTGGCATGTAGCTTATACCTCCATGTAAGATCACAGCTGAGATCTTNCCCTCCCTCCCTCCCTCCCTCCCTTCCTCCCTTCCTCCCTCCCTCCCTCTGGCTCATGTGTCTGTCTGTCTGTGCCTGTGCGTGTGTCTCTGTGTGTGTGTGTGTCTGTGTGATTTTGGATTAGATGTAAGCTCTCAGCTACTGCTCTAGTGCCATGCCTGCCTGTTGCCATGCTCTCAGCCATGATGGCCAAGGACTCAAACCCTCTGGCACTGTGAGCTCCAATTAAACTCTTTCTTTTACAAGTTGCCTTGGTCATGGTGTTTTGTTACAGCAAAAGAAAAGTAGCTGAGGCCGTGAGTTATTAGAAAGATATGGGTAGATTATGAAGTTGGATGGGGAGTCAGAAGGAAAATGACCATGTTTAGTTGTATGAAAATTCTTTTAAATTAATTTTAAAAATTAGTGTGAGGCTACCTTGGTAAAGTTCTGAGAAGAGCTGATGAGAATTCATGGGGCTGGTAAGCTCACTATAAGGATGTGTGTCATTCACAGGAGGAGATCAGGAAGGACTATGGCAGACAGGGGACTGAAGGACGCTGGTGGCAGTGGGAAGGGGTAGGCCTTGGAGGCAGGGGAGGCTCTTGCTTCTCCTGCAGCCTCCAGCTCTCTGCCTCACGGTTTCCTCAGCTCTAAAGGCGGCTCTCCCATCCAGTCCTGGGAGCCCTCAGAAAGGCTTGTTTGACAGTACCCGGTTCCAGGCTAGCAAACTGTATTTTCGTTTCATTTCTAAGAATGACTCAGGGAGCAGCAACCTACTGTTTTGGTTATAGAGTTTTAGCTGTAGAGAAAGAATGAAAACAACCTCAAGGTTTCTTTATCAAAGTTTTGAGTCCACATTCTACCCTGGAAGGTGCCTGGCTTCCCTTAATCACAAAGCCCACTGGAATCACTTGACTATGAAAACCCAGGCATGACCTTACTGCATGGTTAAGTGGCAGAGGCCCATGGTGGGCCTGGCAGGAGTTCAGGTGTCTCTGGCCTGATTCCTGGGCATTTACACATGATAGAAAAGACTAGTCTTGTGCACTACAACACTGAGAAAGAGGCGGCAGGTCTCTGGCCCGTGACGCTGTGTCTACCTATGTGGTCTCTCTGCTTAATATTTCACAGTGACTGGTCACTCTGAGGTGACTGGCCCTGTGTGAACATGTATGCAGGTCCTTCTCCTGATCAAGCTAGGTTAATGCTGTCCCATACTCAAGGTCTGACCGTTCTCCTTTCATGTTACAAAAGCAAATGGGGACAGAAATAACCCATCAATTGTTTAGAACCAGAGTGGCCAACAATAATAAATCATCAGCACAAAGGCTTGAGGTCAAGGTCTTAATTCATTGGAGTCCATTCAAGAATTCGTAACTCTCTCCTCTGAGTTAATTTTTCACATCTTGTTTGGCTCCTCAGAGTTCTTGCTTCCAAAGCAAGGCCATCCGATTTCTTGTTGTGCATGTTTTTCTTGTTGGTGTGCCAGACATGCTAGACAGCGGGGCTTCTTTCTGCAGATGGATAATGACGGTTCCTTCCCCCATGAAATTTGTATTTCAAAGAATCATAGCCGATCGAGTGTTTGAATAGTCCTCTTCTCTTGCACGCTGTATTAACTATGTTAATTGCTGTAGACAAGAAAACATATGCCAGTTAACTTAAATCTAATTTATTGGAAAGATACAAGTCTGTTCTGACGAGGCTTAAAAGAGGGTTGGAGGCGGGCTTACAAATTCAACAGGAAACAAGGGAGGCAAAGTGTAGCTCAAGGAATTGACTTCTGGGTCTTCAAACCTCCTGTGGCCAACTCAGATGACCACAGGACCATCATGCTCTTGTGAAACCCTCAAAACCCAGAGCTGTCAATGGGAGCGATAGTCACCAACGTAAGGCCACGTGAACATCTGTAGACCATGGGACTGTGTAATCAGGTGCCCACAGCTTAAAGACCATGAGGGTCTGCCCTGATGTGTGGGTGTTCCCTTCTCATCTGTCATGGAGTCTCCTGAGCCAAGGAGCTGAAAGAGATGACTGTCCATTGCACAAGGACTCCCAGGCTTCTCCACCTCTTCCACTAATGAGCTGGCCAGTTAGAGACTGGCCACTGGAGTGACTTCATTTTGCCCAGAGCTTATAGCTTATAGATAACTTATCTATGTTATCACCTTCATCTCATCATTACCACCCTTGGCCAATTCACCCCGCTCCCCATCTCTCCTGCCTTTGCCACACCCCCAAACACCCTCCCCTTCTCTCTCTGTCTTTGACTGGTGTCTTAGACAGGGTTTCTATTCCTGTACAAACATCATGACCAAGAAGCAAGTTGGGGAGGAAAGGGTTTATTCAGCTTACACTTCCATACAGCTGTTCATCACCAAAGGAAGTCAGGACTGGAACTCAAGCAGGTCAGAAAGCAGGAGCTGATGCAGAAGCCATGGAGGGATGTTCTTTACTGGCTTGCTTCCCCTGACTTGCTCAGCCTGCTCTCTTATGGAACCCAAGACTACCAGCCCAGAGATGGTCCTACCCACAAGGGGCCTTTCCCCCTTGATCACTAATTGAGACAATGCCTTACAGCTAGATCTCATGGAGGCACTTCCTCAACTGAAGCTCCTTTCTTTATGATAACTCCAGCTGTGTCAAGTTGACACAAAACTAGCCAGTACAATTAGTTCACTTTCAATGCCAATAACAAACCGCTACAGAGGAGTCTGGATTCCCCACCCACACTCAGTGGCTACGCCTCACGCTCTGTTCATTCAGCCGCAGCTTTCCACATGTTCACCAGGCCCCACCAGCAACTGTTCCCTGTCACATGTTCATCCATTGTGCCTTCTCTGATGGTTCTTTCCTCCTCACGTACAGATACACTGTGATAATTACCATCTTCAAAAAAATCATATCCACAGTCCACTTTCCCAGTAGCACCTATCCTGTTTGTCCACTCCATTTTATCAAAAGAAACACCTTCAGATGCCCCCTGTGCTCACCTCCAGATCCCCTCTGTGCTCATCTCCAGATCCCCCTGTGCTCACCTCCAGATCCCCCTGTGCTCACCTCCAGATCCCCTCTGTCCTCACCTCCAGATCCCCTCTGTGCTCACCTCCAGATCCCCCTGTCCTCACCTCCAGATCCCCTCTGTGCTCACCTCCAGATTCCCCTGTGCTCACCTCCAGATCCCCCTGTGCTCACCTCCAGATCCTCCTCTGTGCTCACCTCCAGATCCCCTTCTGTGCTCTCTGTTCTAATATCATCCCCTCCCTCCAATCCAGCTTTCAACCATGACTTGCTCTGTCTATGTCAAAGCTGCTTCAACTGAGGGTCACAACCCAATACAGGGGTTTACAGCTGAATGTGGGGATTGCAAGACCTGGCAGTGGTGGGTATCTTAACACACTGTACCTAAAACCTAACTCAGAAATAAGGTATTCCTGGCAGCCCTCACCTATGCTGTGTCGCCTAACTTCCTCTAGTCCTGCCAGTGTAAACCTGGCACCATGCATGCACTCACCCTCCCAGTGCAGAATTCTACCTGAGGGCCCACACTCACAGGTCCACCCTTACAGACTGCATCTGCCTGGGCTTCCACACTCACAGGGACACTCTTTCTTACAGACTGCATCTGCCTGGGTGTCCACTCTCACAGGTCCACTCTTTCTTACAGACTGTATCTGCCTGGGCATCCATGCTCACAGGTCCACTCTTACAGACTGCATCTGCCTGGACGTCCAAGCTCACAGGGCCACTCATACAGACTGCAGCACTTTTACTGTATACACCATGTTTTCTGCATGAAACAAAATGATTTAATTATAAGAAATGAAGTTTTTTTGTTTTGTTTTGTTTTGTTGGTTTTCGAGACAGGGTTTCTTCTCTGTATAGCTCTGCTGTCCTGGAACTTATTTTGTAGACCAGGCTGGCCTCGAACTCAGAAATCCACCTGCCTCTGCCTCCCCAGTGCTGGAATTAAAGGCGTGCACCACCACGCCCGGCTAGAAATAAAGATTTTTAATAGTCTTCTACCATCACTATTATATATCAAATAAGTATATATTTTAAGCTATTTTAAATAGTATTTTTTTACCCTTTGAGTCTTTCATACTTGCATACAATGTATTGAGTTGCTCCTTCCTTTCTTTCAATCTTCGTAGACCCACCTATAGTGCCTAGCTCCTCCCAATTTTATTTTCGGTTTTTTAATGACCCACTGAATCCAATTGTGGCAGAACACCCATGAGTTATGGGCAGCACGAGTTAGTATGTGTATGGATTGCTGTGCTGCACAGGTAACCACATCCATGTCATAAGTATACAAACTTGCTTCAGCCTTCGAAAAACATTCAATTTATATGTATACCAAAAAATAATATCTAAAAATGTAGCTATTATTTGTCACCAGTAAATATTTGATCTATCTACTTGTTTTAAATACTTATTTATCCAGGGTCATGTAAAAATTTGTCAGACACGGTACTCGTCGGTTTTAATTGTCAACTTGATATCATTTAGAATCACCTGGGAAGAAGGAGCCAGTGGGGGTTTGTCTAGATCAGGCTGGTCTGTGGGCGTATCTGTGGGGGATTGTCCTGACTACAATAATCGATATGGGAAGACCTGGCCCACTGTGTGTGGTGCTATTATCTGAATGTAGGTTCTGGCTGTATGAGGGGGATCCTGAACTGACTGATAACCAGGCTTGTGTTTCATCTCTCTGCTGTTAACTGAGGACGTGGTGTGTGCTCTTTTAGGTTTTCTGCCTGTAACCTGGAATTGTGATCTGAAATAAACTCTGTCCTATAAATGGCTTTTGGGGGATATTTTATCACAGCAATGGGAATGAAAGTTGGATAGGTATGAGAGGAACAAGCAAAGTGGGTCTTAGAAGCCCTGCTCTATGTGACTATCGCCAGTGATCAGTTCTAATTCCTCATGCTATTTTGACCTATCTGCTTTTGACCTATCTGCCATGCTGGACAACCTGCTGTAGGAGGGAACCTCTTCCGGTGTGTACCGGTGAGACACGGTAGAGAGGACCAAAGAAGGATGTACGGATCGTTGTCGTTAAATGAGGAGCGAAGTCTAAGATTTACTCTTCCGAGAGAAAGAGGTGAGTAGGGGGAAGCAGGAAGTACAAATAGGGTCTCCATCTAGACGTCGGGTTTACGGAGGATATTGGGGGTGCAGGGGTATCAACACGTACGTCTCCTACAAAATGCAATGGCATCTTGTCTCTGCCTTCTCTGCCCACAGTCTTTCCCACCTCAGTAAATGGCAGCCCTAAATGCAGCTGTGGGATCCCCAAGCCCACTTGGCCACTCTGCTAACATCCCTCATCTAACTCATGATGTTATGGTTGGTAGAACCTTCGAAACGTATCTCCAGTGAGCACTTCTCCTTACTTCAGCTGCCCCTGCTGGCCTGACCTTTCACCTGCAGGAAACTCCTCACAAGCTTCTTCCAAGAGTACTCTGTAGAGGATCTGCATGTAGTAGGAGCCTCCTCCTGATATGGGCCCTGAGAGTCACTGCTTCTCAGCTGAGAGCAGGTCAGGGCTCCTGTCTACATCACATCTATACCAGGGTTTCCATGGTGATACGCCAGGACCTACAGAATCTGTCAGCTCCACTTTCTTTACCTCTTGGAGTTCATCTCCTCTCAACCTGCTCAGTCCTCTCTGGACATGAACATTCTCTTCCTTGAACATGCCAGATCTGTGCCTATCACAGGGCAAGCCCTTGGTAAGGCCTCCATTCTGTGTGGCCTGTTCTCCTTCTCCCAGTTTCTAGCCAGGGGTAGCCTCCTCCAAGGTTATGTGTATTCACTTAGTGGGAGCATTTTCCATGTTTCATTTCCATTTTTCATGTTCCTGAAGTTTTTGTGTGAGCATTTCCTATGTCCCTGAAGTTACATGCTACTTCGTGTGAGCATTTTCTATCTCCCTCATGTTACGTGCTACTGTTGCCAGTGTCTTGCTTTCTTTCCCTGTTGTTAAGATAAAAATTCTCTAACCAAAGAAGCTTGAGGGAGAAGGGGTTGATTTTGGCTAGCACTTCCAGATTCTGGTCAGTCATGACAGGAAGTCCTGACAGCAAGCTTTAGAGAGATGGCTCATTGCTGGTATTCAGCTCTCTATTTCAGTCTGTAATCCCTCCCCAGGGAAGAGTTCCACCCACAGTGAGACATCTTCCCACCTCAATTAACACCCCACACAGGCGTGTCCAGAGGTCATCCCTCAGGCAGTTCCAGATTCTATCACATGGACAATTAACACTAACCTTTTCGTCCAGCCCAGGATGAGAAAAACACGGGGTCTGCTCAAAAGAGCGGAATGAATGAATTTCACATAAAGCTTTTTAAATGTCTTCAGCTTTCCAAGTTTGGTGTGTAGACTTTCTTATAAGCCATGCAACAATCCAGTAAGTTCAAAGCATGGAACCCCCTTGTTTTAGGGGGGGAAAGGCCCACGGGTGCTGATACCCTGTGGCTTTGTGCCTAGTGAATGGGACTCCTGAGTGTCACAGCTGTGCTCCCATTTCCCCGACACCTCAACACTACCGCCTGGTACTCCTATCACATTACTGTAAAGGTAAGGAGAGTAACCGACGTTTGGTTTTCATTGCAGTGTTGACGAGAAAACCCCACACCTGGCTTTGGGGGCTGTGAAGAATATCTCTCTAAACATCTCCATCTCCAACCTTGGAGACGACGCCTATGATGCCAATGTCTCCTTTAATGTCTCCAGGGAACTCTTCTTCATCAACATGTGGCAGAAGGTAAGGAGCCGTTTCCCATCCAAGCTGCTTGCTGACGAGTTTCGTAGCACAGACGGGGCAATGAGTCTGCCAACGTCATTCCTTCATAAGAGCTTGGAAGGTCACTGCTACAGCCAAGCAGCAGCTATAAATATGTACTTTGGAGAATATCTATCCTATGCCCTGTTCCAGCCCTTTCCTCTGAGCTGCCACAGATGCTAGCCCCATCATACACATGTTCTATAAAACTTCAGTTTTGTGTCAGTGGTTGTTAAAAATAAGTATAACTAGATTCTGATTGTAATGATTGCTATCACTAACAACATACTCTGTGTTCTCTGTTACATGGCCATCTGTGTCAGCTGATGCCTTGCTGTATTTATATATGTACTCCTGTCATATTCAAGGGAATTGAGGAAATCGGAAGATTATATGAAATGAGTGAGCTTTAGTAGAGCCAATTAGTTTATTCAAATGATAGCATGATTCCAAAAGAAAAGGGGAGCTGAGCTATTGCTTTCTCTTTCCTCTGACGCCCCTCAATGCAACCACCTCTCTGTGAGAGGAGGGCAGGCCCTGGGCAGGATAGAGCCTGTTCTAAGGCTCTGGGCAGGATAGATCCTGTTCCAAGGTCCTGGGCAGGATAGACCCTGTTCTAAGGCCCTGGGCAGGATAGACTCCATTCTAAAGCCCTGGGGAGGATAGGCTCCATTCTAAAGCCCTGGGCAGGATAGGCTCCATTCTAAAGCCCTGGGCAGGATAGGCTCCATTCTAAAGCCCTGGGCAGGATAGGCTCCATTCTAAAGCCCTGGGCAGGATAGGCTCCATTCTAAAGCCCTGGGGAGGATAGGCTCCATTCTAAAGCCCTGGGGAGGATAGGCTCCATTCTAAAGCCCTGGGCAAGATAGGCTTCATTCTAAAGCCCTGGGCAGGATAGGCTCCATTCTAAAGCCCTGGGCAAGATAGACCCTGTTCTAAGGCCCTGGGTAGTATAGACCCTGTTCTAAGGCCCTGGGTAAGAGAG
>LR751164.1:0-17500 GCA_902729485.2 Mus minutoides
ATTCCTCAGTTGAGAATTCTTTGTTTAACTCTGTGCCCCACTTTTTAATGGGGATATTTGATTTTCTGGTGTCCACCTTCTTGAGTTCTTTATATATATTGGATATCAGTCCCCTATCTGATTTAGGATTGGTGAAGATCCTTTCCCAGTCCGTTGGTGGCCCTTTTGTCCTGTTGACAATATCTTTTGTCTTACAGATTTCTTTCCTGCTGATTGCACCGCATGTCCTATCAGACACCTTTTCGTTACCACCACACCAATGCACACAACTTACTGCACCTTTATGGATATCTCGCCATGCTGGTCATTGTTGTGGTTCATAGATGTTGCAGCTGGATAAGACTATTCATTCTCTTGGCAGCTTACACAGTACTTTCTGATACCGTGAAAACTAGATTGCAAGGAGGAGACTTTCAGCTTGGATCCAGTTCAAATGAGTCCTGTGTCCTAAGTCTGCAGCATCTTCAGCAGTAGGGTCTTCACATTCAACTTGAGAGGCACTCAAAAGACATCAAAATATAACTACATATTGCTCTGAGGGTCGCTTGAGCCACACTAATCAACCATTCAAAAGGGAATTTCTCATGACCGCTACTGGAATTTTCCTTGTAGGGACCATTGTTGGTTATTATTTCTTAAATAAACAAATTTCTTTCAATGCTTTTTTCACATTTATTTCATTATTTTCTGCCCTGTTATTTATTTCTGTCTTCTTGTTTGTTTGTTTGTTTGCTTTGTTTCCTAAGGGCTAAAAATGCAACACCATTAAGTTATTTGTTTGAGATGTCTCTAGTCTTCTAATGTAGTCATTCCACTTTAAGACTGAATTCACTGTATTCTATAGGTTTGACATATTTTGCTTTTTATTTGTATTCAGTTTTAGGGATTTTGTATTTTCTTTCTTGATTTTTTGTTTTCAGTGATCCATTCAAGTATCAAAGGATACTACTTAATCACCATGGGTTTGTGTATTTTCTGTAGTTTCTTTTGGTAGAGACTATATACCTTTAATTTCATTGTGGTTAAATAAAATACAAGTAGTTATTTCAACTTCCTCAATATGTATTGGAACTTTCTTTGTAATATAATATGGAACAAGTTTTAGAGTAAGTACTATGGATTGCTGAGAATTTGCCTTTAACAGTTTGTGTGTGGCATGTTTTATGAAAGTTTGCTTAATTTATTTATCCATGGTGTCTTTTAATGTTAAACAAACAACTAAGAAACTAGTCTACCGGACAGACAACAACTCTTGTTCCTAAGAACAGACCCCAATTGACTATATACTGAAAAATGAATCATCAAACAAAATACTTTAATACAAGTGGACTCGTACCACATATACAAATCTTAATATTACAGGAGAACTACCCAAAAAGGGAAATAGTCAAATTTTACAAGCAGAAAAGTGACTAGTTCTTTTGAATTTTGTTTCTGTCCAGTATTTGAATAGCAATGCCTGCTTTTTTTTTCTTTTTTAATTTGGCTTGGTTGTAATACCTCTCCCCATATTTTTACCCTAAGACAGTACAGATCTTTAAAAATAGGGAATGTATTTTTTGATGTATTAGATGTATTTTTTTAAAGGCATATCTTGTTTTCTAATCCAATATGCTAGTCTGTGTCTTTTGATTAAGCAACTGAGTCTATTATGTTCAGAGTTATTAAAACATATATGATAACTCCTGCCAATTTATTGATCTTGTGGTGTTTGGAGCTTTCTGATTTCCCTTCATTTAACTAGTGTTTGAGCATCATTTTCTTTCTCCTATAACGTCTTGAATGAGTTTATACCTCCTTTTAATCTCAGATATTCTTTCCAGGACCTGCTTAGTGCTAGGTTGCTGTTTGTCTTCCTCTTTTACTACTTTCAACAAGCAAAGTTTTTTTTTTTCTTCTTTCAATTATGACAGTCTCCCTATACATAGTGGTCTGTATTGGCAACTGTGATCTTTCAGCACTTGAAATACTTCATTCTATGCACTAATCACAGGTGTATCCAGTTGAATCTGTTGTACTCTTTTGGATAGCTCAGGTGTTTTCAGCCAGCTTGTGGCTACTATGATAATTTGGGGCAGCTGCACACCAGTCAAGATTGTTTCGTGTTCACTACTGTGAAGACAGTAGGAGTTATTTAACTCACTATGGTCTCTACTACTGGAGTATTTAGCTCTGGTGGCTACAATGGATAAAGCCAGAGACACTGGGTAATAGGAGTCTCTTCATTGTTGAAAATTCCTGCTGAACTCCTCCTGTGGGTGTTTCACTTTACACAGAAAGGCACTTAAGTGTGGTCCTCATCACGCCTACAGCAGCGTTATCTCCTGTGATAGCAGCAGCCTGGTGTCTGCAGTTCAGTACCATGTCAGATCTTAAGGGAAGATCACTGGAGCAAATAACTACTGATCAATTGGTGGTCAGAGAAGTGGCAGGAACAAATGACTGAGTGATAGCTATTGTCCATTTCTGTGCTTCCTTAAGTATACTCACCCACTTATTCAGATTCACCCCTATTCTGCCATCTTAACCAGAATTCAAAAGAAGTTTTCTTGATTGGTTTGCTGTTCCCTTAGAAACTGGGATACTGGGTTGCCACAATGACTAGCATAGCATTTTGAAAGTTGTGGTCTTCCTGACAGGAATAGTTAGTAAAACTGAAGGATGTTTTGATGAAGTCAGTTGTCAGTTTTATTTATTTCTTATTAAGTTTCAGTTTCATTTCATTTTGGGGGTCCTGGGACTTGGACCTAGGACAAATGCTTGGCCACTGAGGACAAAACTCAGTTCAAGAGGTTTTGTTATAGATGATGCTATGATTTGGTTTTTGATCATAATAGGAATATTCAAATGATTGAATGATATATCAAGATCTTATGCATTTTATTTAAAAAGCTTTTATAGTAACTATACATTTAAAAAATATACTAAGATTTGAACTCATGATCAAACTCATGCTTTTTTCAATAATGAAGTATTTTATGTAGCTACAAATATATAATCTGGGAAAAATTATTTATCTCATTGAGAGGTATACTCACAACAAAAATTTACATTGATTTATAATACTGAGTTATCAATATTTTAACATCTTTATAATGCTTTTTATCAATTATGCTACTATTATAAATCTTCAATGTTTTAACATTTCAAAGTATATTATTTTTACTAAGAGAAAAATACTACAATATCTTCTACATATAGAAAAATGTAGGGCAATAAAATATTTCCAACATAAAAGAAAATACTTCAGGATACAACTCTATGGATTAATCCCAAACAAAATTTGATTGTAGACAGTAAGAGGGAGCATGTACATCTTCCTACCATCATGGAGAGTTTGTTCCTTTTAATGGACAAACTAATGCTAAATTTCAAAATTATATTTTGTTTCCTTTGCATCTACTTATATTCCTCTGGATAGAGTTAAAATAGATTGGACCATGTTATTACATTGCTGGAGCCAGCTTAAATTTGTGAAGGGAACTAAACATTTGCAAAATTAATTTTGGGACAGATTCACTGTGGGAAGCCATTTATAGAGTAAGAGATCTACNTGATTAATACTACAGAAAGAACTGGATGTCTAGCATATATAAATTTAACTAATTCAGTTTGAAATTTTAAAAGCCACATTATATTTAATTACTATATTAGACTTAATATCTTTAGTATAACACAACTCATTTAATTCACTGTTTACTTTTGCTTAGACCAAACTTCATGAATGTTAAATATTAACTTCTAGAGACTGGGAAGCTACAGATGGTCTCTGCCCTGTACTATTTGATTACCCTGTCGCCATTAAACAGCTTTGTATATAATTAACAACCTTATTTTGACATTCCTTCTTTTACTGAGAATGCGTGGCTCAGGCATCTCCACTCTCCTTCAGCCCAGTGTTACAGCCCTGTCATTTCTGGATGCTGCTATGGCATACATGCACACTCTTAATACTCACGAGAATATTGCACTTTTGATGTTTTGCAAATTATACTCTGGTGCTGTTTCCCATCTGACTTCACTTATGATCTGCAGATTTCTTCCAGGCTTCACATTTTGCTCCTGGGTAAGATTCAGGAGCAGCCTCTAATTACTTTGTTCTGCGTGGTTCCCAATTTTTGTTAGCATTTTCAAGAGGTAAGGGTATGGCCCTTATTTTATGTTATGCTAGTTTAGTTTAGAATCCCAGCTTTGTCTCTTATTCCACTGCTAATGTATAAGAGTTCTGATGGTAAAAATAGGGGAAACTTTCTAATAACAACATCACGGTGGTCAGGCACTCTGCTCTGTATTGAGCAAAAGAGTTCTCTAGTCATGTATTTTCTTTTCATTTTTTTCATTTTTTATTAGATATTTTCTTCATTTACATTTCAAGTGCTATCCCATAAGTCCCCTTTACCCTCTCCACCCCCTGCTCCCCTACCCACCCACTCCCACTTCTTGGCCCTGGCATTCCCCTGTACTGGAGCATATAAAGATTGCTAGATCAAGGGGCCTCTCTTCCCAATAATGGCCGACTAGGCCATCTTCTAATACATATGCAGCTAGAGACACGAGCTCTGGGTGTTCTTATTAGTTCATATTGTTCCATCTATAGGGTTGCAGACCCCTACAGCTCTTGGGTACTCTCTCTAGCTCCTACATCGGGGCCCAAAGTGGATGCTCACCATCATCTATAGGATGTAACACATAGCCATGTATTTTCCATCCATGTTGATTGCGTTTTGCTTTGAGATAATTTCCACTCAGAAGCTTTCTTCTCTTCTCATTTATTTTCCTGAAAGGTTTTCACAAAAGCCCATGGTTTGGGATCAAATTGTGGCCCCACCTTTCAAAAAAATTCATAATCTGGATTTCTAACCTCTAATACCTGGTAATGCAATTGTACTTGGGGCCAGGATGTTAAAAGTTGTTAAAATGAGACATTAGGTTGAGCTCTAATCTCATATGACTGGAATTCTTACAAAAAATGTAATTTTGGTATAGACACCTATGGAGGGATGAACTCACTTAGGTCATGTAGCAAGTAGATAAAAGACACTTTGAAGATTATCAAACTTGATTCTCCTGTGATTTTAACCTGTAGCACTGACAAAATAAATTTCTGTTGCTTAATTTACCTAGCCTCAAGTATTTTGTTATAGTATCTCCAACCAGTTAATGTCAACATAAAGGTTAAACATCTATAAGCTTAGAATGCAGATGCCCCTTAAGAAGAAAATATTTAATCTTCTGTTAATAATTTACATTTTAGCTAGAGTAAAGAATAAACATTGAAATGAAAATTTTGGGGAAGTGGATAGGGTACATTATTAATTAAGGGGCCATTATAAAACGATCATTTTCTAGGAAGAGCAAAAGAAAGACAAGAAATGTGAACAGCAGTATCAATGTACAATAGATATCAAGTTTATTAGATATCCTGGCTGGCTGTGTATATTCAACAGGTCTTCCTAAAGAGTTATTCATTAAAAAGCTATGTAACATTTAATCTGTTTACTATATCTGCAAGTTGAATAGAGGGTTTCCATGTTTTGGCCTGTGATTCTTTTTGAGAATCTGGTCTACTGGCAGCCCAGCCTGTGGTTGAGGGGTTTAGGAAGGCTCTGATCTGAAAAATCTAGCTCTCTCCTCATGTGTTTCCTATGTATGACAAGCTGTTGCAAGCTTGGTTTTCTAGTCATGGCCAGGATCAAATATTGTTAGGCCCCAGGTTCAGAACTGACAGTTTAAGTTTGCTGTGTTCTATCAGTCAACACTAACCCCAAGGCTGTGGCAGAGTCACCAGCCTGGAGAATCTCACAGAAGAAATGCTACTGTCACCTTGGAGAGGGCGTGGTAAGGAAGGCTCAGAGAATTGAGACCATTTTTGTTTGATTTTGTTGTAGTCTTATTACAATTTATTATAGTAGCAAAATTACAGTGAGGTAGAAGCAATAAAAAAATAATTTTATGGTTGAAGGTCATCACAACATGAGGGGCTGAATTACAGGGTCAGAGATTAGGAAAGTTGAGAACCACTGAAGACCAGTTTTGTAATGCACTGCATTAGGAACACAGTATACTCCATTTTGATGTTTTGAGAAGTTTTATATTTTAATTTTGTATCAGAACTTCCATAGTCATTTTTTCTATATCCTTAGAAAGAAAATGTGCTTTGAAAGGTGCAAAAATGTGGAAAATTAATAATTACATGCTTTAAATTCTCATTCTCTTTGGTGTCCACCTAATAATGTGCATAGTTATTTTAAGCATGTCACTGTTGCCTACAGATAAAGCCTGGGTTTGTTTCCCTAGAGGAAATGGGGCTTTGATACCTTATGGAGAGAAAGTTTTGTTAGGCTTTCAATGAGAACAAGAACAGTTTCTCAATTGACATCCTGTCATTGAAACTAGGGAGGAAATGGACAGTACCTGTAGACAAAGTAATGAGACTGAACCCAAGAATGACCTGGCAGGGGTCACTTGTCACTTTTATTATTAACACCAAGAGTTGCACTTGCCATTAATAAAATTTCAGAGGAGAAGTTTGCAAATCGTGTGTGTACAGTGCCAGACTGTAACTATTTTCCTTGGGCTACACAGTCTCTATCATAACTACAGAATTCTGGCATGAGTAGTCATAACAATATTTAAATGAATGGAAACAGCCATATTCTTGTATAATTTTATCTAGAAAATAGCTAGTAGGTTGGTCCTTAGGCTATACGTTTCTGGTTCCAGTTTAGAAGAAAATTCTAATGCAGTCTAGGAGGAATAAGGCAAAAAGAACACAGGAGTCCAGGAAGTGAGTTCTGAGAATTGAAATGAAGAGAGAACAAGGCCGATGATGGAAAACTAAGACGCCATTACAGAATGTAGAGCCTAAGCAAGGAACACCTTGGCAACTGGCCTACATCTAGTACAAGAGGCTATTCAGCTCTCTGGAAGCCAAGTGGCAGCAAACACAGAAACAAGCACAGAAGAGGCCTCATGCATTCGGTGATTATATCTACCATTTCCACAGAAGGTAAAAACTACAGGGTCTGGATTCTGCAAACTACAGTCTCTGGATACACTAGGCCATGTATGATTTTCATGATAAGGCCTCTTGAATAAATAACTAATAATAGTTGAAACTTTGTTCATCTCAAGGATATTATTCTTTACTATGATGAAAAGATAATACTTAACAGCACACTATTTAACAGAGCTTAAAATATCTTAATTTGTTTTTATAAACATGAAAAGATCATGCAAGCATCAAAGACCTTTGGAATGATGGGGATCAGGATATAAAGTAAATGTCTCTGAGAAAGTACAGCTTTGAGTCATCTTTTAAAAAACTAGGATAGACTAATGAATAAAATATTAAAGAGCATACATTTGCACTTTACTTTTGTATGTGAATAACCATGTCTTATAAAACATAAAGGAAGATAACACATGGAAGAGAACAAGGTATTGGAAAGCAAGAGTCCCGGAAAATAATACAAATATATCCAATATATTCAGAGACGTTCAATGTGAAGAAAAATAAATGAATTAATAAATCTAAAAAAGAAAAGAAATCTTGCTAAAGCTCTTATGGAAGAAAGATAAAATCCAACCTTCTGGAAGGTTCAAGGGAATAAATCTCAAGCTTTAAGAGAAGCCTAGAACAGTGACTGCAGGCAGTCAAGGATCAAGGGCAACTCTTAACTTCTAGAAACATTCCGATAATCTAGTTTGTTATAAAATTCACAAAGACCTAGAGGAAACTCTTGTTTACAAAATAAATAACCTTGACGCTTTTGAATAATTGCATTGGGCAGCTGAAATAACTACCAAATCACCAGTGTGAGAAGATAAAATAAATCAGAGATGACAGATGATATATTTCTCCTGGATATAATCTTCGTTAACAATAGCTGGAAAGATTGAGGCCATTTCCCATCCACACTGACTGATGAGGTGTCAGCTGGTGCGGGCTGCAAGAACAAATAAAGAGTGTGAAGTTTCTCACTGGGCTTAGCCAAGCTCTGCTGGAAAATAAACGTAAAAGCTTTGCAGCACAATGAGGGGATATTGAAGAGCAGAAAGATAGTGTTAAAGTCGATTCAGCACAAAATGTATAGGTAATGAAGGGAACGTAATAAGCTGCAGGGGAGATGACCATTTAGAGGATTTGAGAAGATGAGAAAGAATTACAGAACACTGAGCTATTCATATGATATTCATGCTGATATGTATATCTACTTAAGATAAAAATGAATACTAGCATAAAAGAGTAATCTTCAAAACCATGGGATTGTAAAACTAAGTTTGAGGAATACTGGATTCTAAAACACCATAAAAGAAAATTTCTAAGTCATTGGGAAAATTGTACATTTCATTAGAATCACCAGTATGTCTTGTTGAGATGTGGGTAGCTGAACCCAGTCCAAACTTCTACATCAGATGTCTTAAGGAGATTCCTAAACATTTTCATTAAAAATTCTGATGATACATGTGTGTGGCTTCAATCTTTTGGGGGGTCGCTTGGCAGGAATCTGACATTGGCTAAGGACCAGGAAATGGGCTTCAGTCAGGAATCTGACATGGGGCATGACAAGGAAGTAAGCTCTGTCAAAAATTTAACTTTAGGCTATAATAGGGAAGTAGGTTAAGGCAGGAATTTTTATCTTAGGGTGGAGCAAAAGAATTATGCTTCAGGCAAGAATCAAATTTGTGGCTTGGGCAAGGAAGTGGGCTCAGGTATTTTGGTCATTCTAACAAGCCCTTGGAAACAACTGTCACCAGAGTAATCAAGGGACTTTGTTTACTGCCTTGCTAGTTCCTTATTGTACAGCTCGCACTTAATACTTGCATGTAATTTAAATGGTATAAAAGCAGATTGAAAAAAATTAAACCTGCCTTACTTCAGTCTCAGAATTGACTGGGTCATGCTACAATGTTGTCTAACTTTCCATTTTCTTTTTAATCCTCATTCCTGGGCTGGAGAACCTGTTGACTGACTGAGTGGGCTTGGTCCCATGTGCTTGTATATGCACATATTTGTACATACATACATACACACACACACACACACACACACACACACACACACACTTTTGTGGTGTTTGCTGGTGACACTCTTCTGTCTGAGCTTTGAGGAAGTGTTCTACATGGAACCCTGGTGTGTATTGGAATTACCTGGACCTCTTGTAGATCTGCACACTCAGAACCTATGAGTGGGTCTCAGGGACTGTTGTTGTCGGAAGTGTTTCATGTGATTGTAGTGCCACAGGATCTGCGAACCACTGCAGTTAGCCAGCATAGTGCTTTCAACAGTTGCCTGAAATTACTATAGTCATCATTAAAGACTTATTTTTATAGATAAATTCCGAAATGATCGAGTCCAGTGCACAGGCTTCTCTGTAGTCTTGGAACAACTTCTGATAGATCCATGGAAGAAAACCAGCTATGACCTGGATTCTAGTGGAGTTTAATTGAGAAGCTTGAGGAATCACCCCTAGGACAGAGAAAATCTGTAATTCTAGCACTACAGAATTCAACCATCCACCTTGCCTAAGAGCAAAGCAGAGCCAGCAAGTATCAAATTCAGTACTTTTAGATTCTTGTGACAATAACACTGTTAGAACATTTACATCATTTTTGAAAGTTCCCTTGTGCATCTTCTTAGTCAATTATAATCTTAGCCAAAGGCTGAGAAGTGAGCCCTGTCTTTACTGTCACCACATATTAGTTTTTAACCTGTTCTTCCAGTGACTAGAAATGTTAATCTAGACAAGAACTTAATGAACCACAAATCTGAGAATAATTTTCTGTTTTCCTATGAGCATTTATTGGGTAATTAGTGCTGCTTTAAAACAAAATAAAATGTCACTTCTTGACAAGATCAATGTTGAGCCATTTCCATTTAGTTTCTATAATATAATATAATAATATAATATAATTAATATAGTTACCTCTTGTCTGTATGACCTATGCTTCAGTAGCTATGAATAGTTTCAAACTCTATATTATCTTGCTTTCCCATTCATAACTATCTATTATGATGTATAATGTAAAGTATGTATGGTAGAATATTAATAACTAATAATAAGGTGAAACAACTATAATAATATACTATAATAAAAGTTATGTAGAAACGGCATGTCTGTCTTCAAAACAAGCTCTAAAACTCTGCAACTAAGGATTTTGTAATTACCAGGCAGGTAGTGCATATACTGCTCAAAAGGGTGATTTAGTTCTTGATGATCTGATAATTTCCAGGTAGGACAGAAATAGATTATCTGACATTTCACTATACTAGAGATTGAATGCAGTTTAAAACACACACATTATCTATTGCTGGATTTTCCCAAGTAATAGTTTTGAATTAAAGTTTATAACTGTTGGGAATTGAAACCAAAGAAATGGGAACTGCAGATGATAATGAAGAATGTGTACTTCAGTTTTTGTTAATTTTCTTATCACAAATATTTTATGATTGTGATATCAAAAAATTGGGGGATGAAGAAGAGTTTAAATTTTTTCTGAAGTGTTCAGCATAAAACAATTTCTCAAGATGCAAAAATCTGTGGGTTATGATTAATAGAAGTAATCTACATACTTCAGTCTGTGTCAGAGCTTGATAAAAATTCTTGTTCCACTTCAAGAAACCTGGTGAGTCATGTTCTGTATTAATTCTGTAGGCAGCCACAGAGAAACCACAAGATAATTAAGTGCAGTGTAATTGTCAGCAATGCCCAAAAGGTGGCTCCCTTGATCACACTAGTGAACCTGAACCAAGTTCATTTTCACAAGGTATTGCCAGAGTCCTAACGGAAATGAAGGCAATTAATTAGCAGAATGGTTAAAGTTCCCTTTCTTCTAGAATGTCTTTGAACTTGTGACTCCCAATAAGTTCCCTGGATGAGCGTGTAGGAATTCTCATTCCTGAATTTTAAAACTTGTTTTCACTTTTTCATTGTTTTTGTTTTAAAGTACAAATTCCAGTCTTTCTCAGGAAGAACTCAGGTGTGTCTGCACAAAATGATCAAAATGTGCCATGGATCGTGTTGCCTTGATTCCCCCAGCGGATGAAGAACTGATGCATTCTGCCCTGGTTTGGGCTTACAGGGATGGAGATGCTTAAAGGTAATATTGAGAATGATGTTAAGAACTAAAGGGCTCCCTCTTCAGCCTAGTGTTAATACATCTGCTCAACTGCAGTGGTTCTGACCTCAGCATTGGCTCCATTCTTCGTTTACTAAGAAATAACAAGCTATGGGGAAGTGCTCAGTGTCCTCCATTGTTCCAGTTATTGCTACTTCTATATCAACATAAAACGATATAGTACTTGTATACTAGACAAATATTTAAGTTATTTTCTAATGTAGTAATCACATCTGACCCATGGAGGATATGTTCGAGCTAGTGACAATTAGACACACATCACTACCTTACCCCAGTGCCCCAGTCCAGAGCAGTAAATTGTATAGACCTTTGGTTCTAGGTAATATCCAAATACCCAGTTTAATTTGTAATTGTTCCCAGTGCCAGCCATTTCCAAATAATGTCTATGGAATATAATTCACAAAGCAAGTAAACATCTACTAGATGCCCACTTTGGGTGGGGTGACAGCGGAGCTGAGAGGAGGGAAAGGACATCGTTTAGACTAAGTTGGATCAGGTATGAATCAACTCATCTCGCCTGTAACTGAGTGTTCCATTGCTACCTTTTCAGCCCATTCAGCTCAGCCTCACTCCGGTCATCCACTTAAGGAGTCACTGTTTAATTATATGGATAATGTCTTCGGAGAGGATATCCAAGGTCATAAACAGAGCCCCCGGACAGTGTATAACCCAGAATGAGGGAGAAAGCCATTTGGGGGAACATTCTGTTTGTTAGTTTTTCTTTGGAGTAAATTTACAGAGAAATGCAAATGCATGGACTTTACAATGGCATTACTCTTCTATGTTACTATCATGCTCACCTCCTGGGCATCTTCTCTTGGCTTTGGAACACACTCAATTGCTACCTTAAGGCCCTAGCGAGTGACTTCCAGGAGTTTGTAGGAAAGCTGGGCTTGTTTGCTTGTTGGATTGCTTGGTTTTTGGTTTTGGCACAGTAGCTGAGATAACTCTGATAAGTCTATCTTTTAAAGTTCCTCCACAGGATGCTACGATAGCTGGAGTGTTGTACTGACAAGATGCCTTCCAGTCCCTGTCTCACTCTCCCCTGGCCTATCAGGGCTTGGAGCATCCTGCTCTCTTTTCAGCCCCACGTGTGCTTTGACTGATTTGGTGGTTTGTTTATTTGTTTATTTACGGAATCTAGAACTTACCATATAGCTCAAGAAGCTATGTACTTCATGTTGCCCTTGAACTCACCATGCCACCCAGGCTGAGGTGGACATTGCAGAAGTTTTCCTACCCCAGCCTCCCTTGTGTTGGGATTGTGGGTGTATGGCACTGTACATTGTAAGAGAGAATTTGTTATAATATCCCCATAAATCCGTAAGATGTGGCTTCATCATGTTTAAAAATCTATTATTCTCCATTGCCCCATTCTCTCCTTTCTCACACATTCCAAATAGTCTCTATTTATGGTTTCCTGCTCTCCTTCTGTCACAGTGCTCTTTACTTCCACCCATTTTATCCTGCAGATGACATGATTTCACATACATGTGCGTGTGTGTGTGTGTGTGTGTGTGTGTGTGTATGTAATGACATATATGTTTACATATATGAAATAATACATACATACATGTTCATTTGTTCACTTATTTTTTGGTATAACTTTTACAGGTTTTTATTAGCTGCCTAGCACACCTATGCATATTTTAATCTATTCATTAGTACAGGAAAAAACCCACTGTCTCCACAGCTATGCCTAATATCTATTCATTAAGTTATTCCTTAGCATTTGTTACATGTGTGCCCTAGGAAGTCCCCTAAAAACACCGAGTCAGATATGGAAGTTCTTGCTATTTATAAAGCAACTGATAGAAGCTGAAAAAAGTTGATGGAAAAATCATGGCTATCATTTGTGCAACCAAAGAGATAGGGCTGCAGGTTCTACCTTTGAATGTTTGTGTTTTGATCATAAAATTTAAAGCTCTATTTTCTCCTGATAAGCTAATGCTCATTTAGAGTTTGGATCAGTTACAGAACGCATAACACAATCATTTTCTGAAAGAGACAAAGAAATTGTGCCAAAAAAAATCTGGAAAATATACTAATATTCCCTGGGTGAAAAGAAGGAGACGTGTGGTTAATGCATTTGGACCATCCACTGTCTGCAAGTTGGTGTGTGTACTGGGGCACCCTCTCCAGCTGCTGTAAGCATTGCTAATGTGCAACTCAGTTACCCTCTTCTATGTACCCTTGCACATAGCTGGTGACCTACAGTAGGTTATAACTCTCTTTTCTGTAGGCAGAGGAGGGTTTCAGGGTTCCCAGAGATAGTAGCTGTAAGCCAGAGGTACTGTAGAGCAGGTGGGACTTTTACAAAAATATATTTTTAGAGGACATGGATGGAAATTAGTTTGAGTCCAGTTTTGAGGACCTCAAAGTATGTCACCTCGGATATGGAATTGTCCTGGCCATGAGTCTGTTCCAAACTTCATTGAGTGGGGCATCTTCCCAGGTATCTCTTCCACTGCGTACCACTGCAGGAAGCCTGTTCTTTAGCCTGTTATACTCCAATCTTAGACATGCCCAGAGATGAGGAGCAAGAAGCTCCTTGCATTTAAAAACAGTATTTTTATTCTTTGAGAATTTTATATAGTATATTTTAAGCATATAATGCCCCTCTCCTCTTACTATACAATTCCTCCCTTATTCCATACACACCCAGTTTGTGTCCTAATTCATTTAAAAGAAAAATAACTATCAAGTTATTGCTTTTGCGTGTGTGATCATCCACTGTAGCATGTTACACCCACCATAAGACCACATCCTTAAAGTAGGTAGCTGTATATCTCACTCAGCTATCAATTCATAACCTTGTGCTGGACCTCTGTCTGAAGTTCTTTTAGGTGTCTCCTTCCCCCGCCCCACCTCTGTCACACACACACACACACACACACACACACACACGGGGTGAGGACAGTGACAACAATACACCTACTTCTGGTTATATCATTAGTCAGAGAGTAGAGAAAATTCAGCCTACTTGGATGTGATCAGATCTTGCCAACCTAAATTTTCAATGTCTTCCACAAATAATTATCAGGATTATGGGGTCTGTTCTAACTCCTGGCTTAGATCTCAAAGTACACCTTGGATATTGTCTTAGTCGGGGTTTCTATTCCTGCACAAACATCATGACCAAGAAGCAAGTTGGGGAGGAAAGGGTTGATTCAGCTTACACTTTCACATTGCTCTTCATCACCAAGGAAGTCAGGACTGGAACTCAAGCAGGTCAGAAAGCAGGAGCTAATGCAGAGGCCATGGAGGGATGTTCCTTACTGACTTGCTTCCCCTGGCTTGCTCAGCCTGCTCTCTTATAGAACCAAGACTACCAACCCAGAGATGGTCCCACCCACAAGCGGCCCTTGATCACTAACTGAGAAAATGCCCCAAAGCTGAAAATTATTGAGGCATTTCCCCAACTGAAGCTCCTTTCTCTGTGATAACTCCAGCTTGTGCCAAGTTGACACAAAATTAGCCAGTACAGGTATGAATCAAAGTTCCCATGCATGTTTAATTACTAATATTCACATCCTTTTCTACAGTTTGCTTTTAAAGGTAAAATATTGTTTAAGTAAAGAAATGGTTGCGCTTCAGAGAATGGCCTAATAGCAAAGCAGAAGGGAATGATGTGAGGAAGTAAATCTGTTATTGTTCACTTGAGGCTGACAACAAAAGCCCAGACAAGGCCATAGAAAGCTTTACATATTCTTAAGTCTACCGGAGAACCTTCTCAGATGTGTTTCAGTCAGGGGGTAGATGATAGGGTTCAGTGGTAGAGTGTATATGAGGCCCCACCCAACCAGTGACATACACATGCATCAGCCTTCTATTACCAGAAATTGTTTATGAAATTAAAAAACAAAACACAAAACAAACAAACAAACAAACAAACAACACATATTAGAATTTCTGGTGGGGATGAAAAAGTTTTCTGGTACTTCTTCTTAATGTTTAACATAATACTTAATTTGATATAATGTTTTATATAATATTTATTTTTCACTTGATTCCTCCATACGAAATGCTGTGTGTCATTTTTTCTGACTCATATGTGCTTATTATTGTTATAAATAGTCCCCAAATGCATGCATAGATGATAAAGCTTACTCCAGATATATGGATGTCAAATGAGAAAAAAAATATGGATACCTCAAACACTAAGAAGTTAAAAAGCATATTCAAAAATGCCTGTAGCATTCAGCATATATCCTTCCATACCTTTAAAGTGTTCATAGAGATGTGATTATATTTATGCCTTTTATCTCCTGGAGAGGACCATGCAAGAACATCCCAGGAACAGTTATCTTAATACAAAATACATTCTTTCTTTTAGTGAACTAAACTGACATACTGCCCACAAACCATAGGTTAGGTGTTACTGTTGCCAGAGCTGAGTTGTGTAAGAGTGAATCTTGGCAATACCTCCTACTGCTGATGGCATGCATGATAAAGCAAGAGCAGGCTGAGAAAGAGAAAATCCAAAAAGCAAGAAAGAGGGCTACTTCAATTCCACTAATATGCAGCTTCTTCTTACTTCTGGACTATACTACATAGGTATATGACCTTGATTTTCAAGGTTATCTCCTCATGCAAGATGGCTGCTGGAATGGTAAGCCATCAGTGATGAGAAGTAGAGAAAAGAAAATAGTCAAATAGCCAGGAACTGGACAAGAAAGTACCTTTCTAGTAAAGATACCACTCTGTTCTCCTCAGCACTCTTTGTCCTTTTTCAAGCTCTGCCACACTCTTTGCCTGTCGTTGGCTACACTGTACACTCTGGCTGCATCAGTTTCAAGAGAGGCAGGAATGTCAGCTAGCTATATGACTACTCCAATTCATGCTGCAGTTCCAGTACATGGAAAAAAGTGGATAATGGACATTATGTGCCAACTTACAACTGTTACCTATGCATTGTCATCTATTCTATTTAATTCTAAATTTTCTCCTATGTAAAACAAGAATAACAGAGTTGAAAGTATTAAACATAGGTACAGTGCCTAAACAGCATTTGTGCTATTTGGTATATGTTAATTAATCTATGAGGCATTGATAGTATTACGATTCCTGCTCTTTTGAGTGCTTCATAGTCGCTGGAAAGACAAGATGAGAACAAGGTATATAAATGATGGTAAAATTCAGTATAGAACTGAATCCCGAAATCGACAGAGTAAGTGGGTGCTATAGATGTGAGTACAGTTCACCAGGAAGAGAGATTTAGCTGTGCTGTGCACAGTAGGTGGGATATAAAGGAAAGAAGTAATTAGGTGTCCTGAAATTTCTTCAATAGTATCTTTCTGAAGACTCTTTTCATGCCTGTAGTTCAGTTTGCTGATGATAATTCATTTACATATTGGCACTTGGGGAATTATATTTGCATTTCAAGTCAACGATCAGCTGTTTTGCAGTAGGATTTTTTTTCCCTCTCCTTTTCTCAGTAAAAGTAAAGCAGCTTCATCCAAACAGGGAAAGACTTTGTGGAAGCTGGCCACAGGAATGTGGTTAAACTTAATCCATGAGAAACAAATGGATCCATCTAGAGCTAGGTCAGTGTTTCTCAGCATGTATCAAATGGAAGCATTAGAACTACCAGACGTTCTCATGATGCACCCCAGACCTGCTGGGGCAGAGTTTGCATTTGATCAGGATCAGGGAACTCAATACCAAACCCATTTGAGCAATGAAACCAAACCAAATGCAAGCTGGGAGAAGTCTCTCTGAAAACAGCAATTGTGTGTTTTCTCAATTGTCTCCCCACTTCTTCCCCCTGAGAAGGGCACCACTCCCTTTGATGAATTTCAGCATTCACTTTACCTATATGGCTTTACTCCTGAGCAAATGAGGTCTTTCATCTTATGACAGCCAGCCCCAAGCACAGTTCATTAACCTAAACAAACCTCCCATATTCTCTAAGAGGAGCATGTCTTTTGGAGAAAGTTCATTCATTATGTGTAGGAGAGATGATAGATACTTTTTGATAGTTTTCTCTCTTCTTGTATTATCTTCAATCTAATTTGCTCCAAAAGAAAGCATTTAGGTTCCTTATTCATTTTCACATTTATTTTAATATGACAAAATCATCTACAAAAGTTGCTTAAACTAGCACCTCTTATGGAAATAGATCCAAGCACATAAAGGTCCAACAGGGCTATTGCTGGACCTCCTCTTTGTAGTGTTGACTATCTATTCCTTCCTTGTGTAACTGAGATACCTTTGTGATGCCCGACTTTCCCATGCACACACATTACATGTGACTAACATGTAAAAAAAGCGAAACAGCCAATGCCACTAGGCACATGTACTATTCACCATTTTAACTTCTCTTCAGTGAATGGAAGATTCTCTTTAACAAATGACC